>VZTM01009973.1:337133-406449 GCA_013400555.1 Jacana jacana | reverse complement strand
GGCGGCCGCCGTGGCCCGGCGTAACGAGCGGGAGCGCAACCGAGTCCGGCTGGTCAACCTGGGCTTCGCCGCCCTCCGCCAGCACGTCCCCCACGGCGCCGCTAGCAAGAAGATGAGCAAGGTGGAGACCCTCCGTTCCGCCGTCGAGTACATCCGCGCTTTGCAGCGGCTCCTCGACGAGCACGACGCCGCCTTCCCCGACGGTCGCGGGCGGGTGGCCGTCGGGGAAGGAGGCGGAGGAGGCGGCGGCGGCTACTCCTCCGCTTCGCCCTCCTTCGCCTCCTCCATGCCCGGCTCGCCTTGCTCCTCCGAGGAGAGCGGCTACGACGCGGCGCTCAGCCCCGAGGAGCGGGAGCTGCTGGACTTCACCAGCTGGCTCGGGAGCTACTGAGCCAGCGGGAGGTGAGGGGGGATCCGGAGGGGAGGTGAGGGGGGTGCCGCTTCCCCCCACGTGTCCTGGGGGAACGGGACACGTACCCATCGGGGCTCTTTGCACATCTCTCCGCAGTCGCTCTCAGCGTGCAGTACCTCAGCGCCCTCGCTCTCCGCAGCAGCCAGCATCCTTCCCTCCTCCCCCCAAAAAAATACACAAAGACCCCCATCCCGACCCCGGCGGGACCCCGCTGGCTGCCTTCCTCGCCGGGTTCGCCCCTCGTCTTCGGGCTGTGGAAAGTGCAATGGTGTAAAAGACTGGCCGGGGCTCCGCGACCCGCTCCTGGGGCAGCTGCGCCAACCTGCCCGCCAGGAGCCGACGGAGAGGAGCCCCTAGTGACTCTGCTTCCCCCCACGGCTGCTTCCTGGTGTTGCTTTGGAGGGGTGCAAAAAAAAATAATTGAAAACACTTGATGCTTCCTTGTTTCTGGAGGGGGAGGGAATTTTTTATCATGTCAGATTCTATTTTATATGTAACTTGAACTGCCTATGGGAACACTGGTGTATGAAGACTTATTTTTGTACAAGAAACCTTAGAGAAAAGGGGTGAGGAGATAGTTCTATTTTTTAGCATGTCCTATTCCCTTATTCTTGAACACTGCCAGCTAGAATGTTTTGGGAACGTACATGGTTTATATAAAAAGGTGGGGTGTTTTTCTCTCCAAACACTTTAGTAAAAGACTGTAAAGTTAGATCTTAATGTGGTGTCCAAGTTTGCCTGGTGTGAAGGTCTACTTCTCTGAAACCTGAAGTTGTTTTTGTTTTTGTTTTTAAAGAAAATGTATTGAAGGCATTTTTGTATGCACTTGCTAGGATTTCTTAAGTTGTACATATGCGGTTTTAAAAAGAGTATCATATTTTATGTAAATTGACTTTATAAATAAAAATCTATTTATAAATGGTTCAGGGCTGTAAGATGTATCTGTTTGCCAGGAGTGCCCAAGGTAACTTCTGCCTGAGGGGGTGGGAGAGGGAAGTAATGAGATTACTGCAGAGAGTCAGTGCCCTTGGGCCAGGTTGTATGTGCAGAAGGGAATAAGGAGAGCAGCACAGCATAACCTCCAGGTTTGTTTATTCCTCCTCTATTCAAGTTTTCTGAACTCGGCACAAGTACTGCAGAGATGATGTATGGGGAGACTCGTATCTATTTAGGAGACCGGGCAGGTTCAGTGCTGGTAACTCCTTTCCATAGTATGCAGAAGGTGCTGCAGGCTGTGCTGCCCTTGCCTACAGTGATGAGAAATTCATAGGAAGGTAAGGAGAGCAGTATCTAAAGTTTGTGTCCTGGCAGCTACTCTCAGGAGTAATGTTAATGTGCCTTTATTCAGGAGAGCAGCATCTCTGAAAGCAGTTTTGTCATTCAACAACCACACATAACCAAGTGTCCTATTCTCACCTGCTCTAACTTCAACTGCATGTGCATACACTTGATCTGAAGGCATCATTCTTTACAAACTGTTGTCAGAGACTCCTAAGCTCTATTACTTTTGTGCTCATACTGAAGACCTGCTTCAGTGGAGGTAAGACTGCTGCAAAAACAAAACATAGTGATGATGGCATGAAAGACTCAAGCAGAGGCTCTTATTTCCCATAAGTAGCTCTAGTAGATGTTACAACTTTAATATAGCAAAATGTGCTGGCCTATAGAATATGCTGAGTGAACACAAAACAGAAAGGATTATTAAAATTGACCTACTTTGCAGGGATTGTGTGTATAATCTCTGCTGTGTTAGTACTGGGTAAGGCAGAACTCTTCCTAAGGTATGATCACTCAGCAGCCCCAAAGTCAGTAATTGCAGTAGATGCAAGTAGATTCAGATCTTAAAGATTATTCCACAGGGGAAAAAACCAAACCAAAACAAAACAAAATGCAGGCTCTAACAGCAAGTGGCGTTTAGGAGCCTGCATGCAAGAGCAATAGTTACTGTCCTTTAAGTTCATTTACCATTCAAAGTTGCTCTAATAAACAGGCCCATTTCAAAGGCTCTGGGAATTGAAGCACTTAATAAATTACTTGCAAAGGTTTTGACCTGCGTGGCTCTTCCAGCAGCCCCACAGGTAGGAGTGAGAGCTGTGAACTGACCTGGGTGTTAAGTGATCTGCTGTACTTGGCAGCAGCAGCAGACAGGGCTCGTGGGCTTGGAGGGTTCTACAGTGGCTTTTCCCAGTGAAGTTCTTGGGGCTTCATCCTCACAGATGACCTTAAAAAAATAATAAAAATCATCAGATTGTTACTCTCAGCCTAAAAAATCAGCACGCTATCTTTCCCAAACAATTTAGAAATCAGAACTGCTGCATTTATCTGCACAAGTGTCCCATTATGGCAGAATGCATTTGTTCAGAGAGTTTTACTGCTGCTTCGCAGGATGTTTGTTATCCTTCCTTGGGAGCACTGATCATTTTTGTGTTTGGAAGAGCAATATTTAGCTCTTGGTCAAGTAACTCCCAGCATCATTACTAGGCTCATCGCATCAAGGTGCTGTTGCACCAACATTAAAGCAGCAGCAACTGTAACTGTATTGGCAAGAAAATAGCTGCTAATAGTTTTTACTTAAGCAATATTAATACAAAGGGGAAAAATCCCCAACAAACCAACTGAGAGCTTAGTCAGCATCACAAATTACCTTGTTGCTTTCAGCCAGCATTTCAGTAAGAACTAAGTAGGGCAAAATCAGGAATGTACAGTTTACTTTGGAAATAAGACTCAAGGTGTCAGGAATATTCCAAACACTTGAGGGGAATGAGGGTGCAGGGAGAAGGAAGTATATCTTTTTCTGAAACACAAGGTGGGCAGAGGGTCTTTTTTCCCCAATCACGGTGACAAGTGACTAGCAGATTCTCAGATCAAGCTGCTAAAGATGCTACAGTAGAGAGAAGGGTATTGAATCATCCTGCCCTTTTGAGAAAGCATTAGGGAGGATGCAAGGTAGGTTCTCAGGTAATTGTTGAAACAACAGGTGCCTCCAGCTAGCCTGGCTCACTCCTGTTCTCTACAGCAGCCACGTGAAGACTTCTTGGACCAAGCTGAGAAGATTCTCAACTAACAGATCACATCTAGACCACTCTGCTCCCATTTATGCAAAATAGCACCAGAGCAAAGACTTGGAGATGCAAACCCTTTAACCACGAGAGTCACCTGTAAGCAGCAAGAGAAACATCAGATCTGCCTTCTCAGCCTGGTGCTTCCCCTGCCTGGAGGAGCCACTTCCACCTGATGGTGGGACCTTCAGCATCTGGGTTAGCTGACATCACCCAAGAGTTGCTCTGGGGGCTTTCAGGAAGACTGGGTGTCTGCTTAAACTGCTACCTGAAACACTTGTGGCAGGAATAGGGGATGTTTCTGATGAGTACATTGTTTCTCTTTGGATGTGTAACTAGAAATTCAGTGCCTAAAATGGAAACTCCAGCTTCCCAAGAAGACACAAACTCAGCCCTAAGGTATAGAGCTGCAGGAGAGTCAGATTCAGGCAGAAGAAACATGCTGAGGAATTNGGGGGGGGGGGGGGGAGCAAAATCCAGCAACAAGCTGGAGCCAGGAGGCAGAGGCTTGTCAGTGTGCAGCTACATAGTACACTTCTGTAAACCTCTCATATCTACATCCACCGACCGGTTCTCATTTTCTTGTGAAGTTGCAGGATGGCGTCATGATTAGCTGCCCCTGTCCCCAGGCTGAAAGAACCCTTCAGTTTTAAACCATCATTTGGTCCTTTCATTTAGAATTTTTGAGTTGCTTAGGCTGAAGCTTTTCTCATTACTCAGACCACATACGGCCCAGCACCTGGTAAAAATAGTTCCTTGCAATGAACGAACCATGTATTATTACACTCTAGTGTTTAAATGATGCTGTTACCCTTCATGGGCAACCTCAGATTCAGCTCCATTGTTATGCTCCTTCCATATTTCTTCACATGCTTAAGAAAGTAGCTCTGTTGGAAAGGGATATGTGGCCTGCTTGAAGGCTTGCACGCCAAGAGAAGCACTGGGAAACAGGCACAGGGTGTCCTGCAACACTTCCATGGCAGATGGCATTGTTGGTCCTTCTTGTAGGGCCTCAGCACTGCAGGAGTCTCCAGGAGAGTACATTAAGAGATATGAGTCCAAAGGAAGAGGTCTTTCTCCTATTCCTACCACCACATGATAACACCAGCAAGAACCAGCTTTACCACAGATCCTCCTGCAGAGAACATCCAACGGTTGTTTTCCAGTTTATAACAACTCACTTTTGTATTAACACCTTATAAAAGATCTTGTTACAGGCCAAGCACAGCAGGCAGTGAAGCGAGCTTCTGGGTATCACCTTGCTTCTGCCTCCTCTCCTGTCTGCGGGGAGCAGCCACCAGGGAAATACTTGTCTCACCGGGCTTTGGTCTGCCTACCAAGGCTTTTCGCCTGCCACAGTTTGTGGGCAGACAGACGGCTGTGTGCTAAGACTAGTCCCGAGGTCATTTCACTCTTTTCATGCAGGTCACAGAATAGCCAGTTAACAGTAACAATTTTCAGTCATTTCTTATCTGGATTGGATGCGGGCCAGGAGCCTGGGAGTGTGCGTAGTTAAGAGAGAAAGGCAGCCCCTCGCAGAGTCAACAGCAGGCAGAGCTGGCCTGGCTTTGCCCAGCTTGGGCAGCAGCCAACAAGGGTCTGGTTTTCTTCCCAGAAACAACCCTCAACAAAACATTAGCCAAAGGTACACCTGAGGCTATCAATATTAAAGCATCACCAGCTGTAATCACAAGTTAATGTTGCAGCCTTCAGAGGCTATCAGGCAGTATAACAAATTACTTAGAATCCTGGGGTCATCATGAAACCCCAGCTCCTTTTGAGCTCTGTGCATGCCCTGGCACACATGAACAGAGGAGCTCTGCCAGGTGTTTTCAGAGCATCCCTTGGGATTTCACCATGGGTCCCCTCAAGCTGGTCCCTGGGGCTTGCTCTTCCAAGAAGTGAGTTGGTGCTCCTGTAGCTAAGTGAGAACATGGGAAAGGTTTTACACTTAGCAGTGCTCAGTCTTTTTATTATATGCAAGTAATTTCTTCCATTCATTACTTTCCCATAATAAAGATGTCCTGAGGAAGAGGCTAAAAGTAGTACAAGAACAACAGTAGTGGCATAGCTAAGGTACTTCCCAGTAAGAGGGTCTGCATTGCACCTCTGCTGTCACCATCATCAAGATGGAAAAATTGAAGGGAAACGTCAGCATCCTTATCTTAGGGGAAGTGTGACAAAACTAGAGACTGGGATTTCTGCTGTATTTTAAAATTGACATTCTTCTCTGTTCTTCTTGAAAGCCTACAGTCAGACGGAGATAATCGTTCAGATCAGGATAAATAAATCCTCTCTTTTGCCCCAGGGTACAATAAGATGGCAAGAGAATAAGTGAAGCAATCCACACAGGTCCTAGCATGGCTATGCTCTATAGAGCTGAGGCAGGAGAGAGATCCTCAGAGAAACCCCAACCAGGCTCCAACACCAGCATCTACACATGATGAGCAGGAAAAACCCAAGACAAGACAGACATTTGATATCTGCTCAAGTTATCAGTATTGTTGTACAAGAGGATAAATAAACAGTCATGTAAAGGAACATGGAAGTTAAAAGGAGAAACAAGTGCAAGAAAGTGGTCAGCAGTAGGAGGCATCGTGTGTTAAATCAGAGCAAGCAGCACAGAAGTTTTTAAGTGTCAGGATGTGTGCCCCCAGCTTTATGAATGCTTCTGTTTATGGGTAGATGTTAGTAAGGTCAAACATATAAACAGCAGAAAAGAAGAAACTTCTGGTAAGATGATTGTTTGGCCACAGGAACCAGGGTAATGATTCAAGCTTTGACCTATGAGCATCCACCTTGCTGCTGGAGCAGCTTCAGCTCTCTCCCCTCTTGATCTCCTTTCATCTCCTGGCCTTAGCCTCACCACTTAAAGCCTGCAGTACAATAGTTATCCAGTCACCAGACTCAGTAAATTGTGCTTGCTTTTTAAGTTGTTTGGGCTTTTTTTTTTTTTTTTTAAGGGGAAGAAAAACCAACAGAGAGGGGCACAGTAGCCCCAAGGGGAATTTTCTGTTAAAGTCACTGCCAAAAGAATGACCAATTTGTAAGTGAAATGTTGACACTTTTATAACACAGCAAATATCTTTCTCTTGAGTGAAGCACTTCAAGATTTATTTTTCTTTAAAAAAGGATGAATTTTGTTAGGATATTAAATACTAGGAGGAAGTGTTGCTGTACTGTAACACATTTTCCCTTTCCCTCTGTTTCCCACTTTCACACACACAATTCCTTCAAGGCTCCACAAAGAAGCCACAGTCCCTTTAGCAGAACCATACACAGAAATAACAGGTGAAACCCACTGGGTAAATAAAAAATCTTGTTTAGAAGCATTTGTAAATACCACCATCCTCTTACCAGCACAGTACCTGCAAAACCCTCCTCACAGGCTATCAACTCCCACATCCCTGGCACCAACTTGCCTTCAGCATGGGCTGACTTATATAGAAGGAAAACCAATCGGTATCAGAGGAAGCAGCTTCTCCCCTCAATGAAGCACCTGTTGAGGGGGCTCTGCACCAGCAAGCCAGCATCTATCAGTGCTTCTTACTGCCCAGGAGACACCTGGCACCAGAGTAAACTGGGCAATGGAGATGGTGAAATGTGCTTTAAGCTTCTTGCAGTGCACACTGTATTTGGGTCTGATTTGAATGGAGACAAGGATGGTGACTGTGTGTCAGTGTGTGCCCCAGTGTGGCTCTGCACTTTCTCCTTGCTTGATTCTCCCAACTCTATCTCCAGCAACCCGGATGGCTGTCCGCAGGCTGTATCCCTGCCTGCTGCATGGACCTGGGACGCTACTGAGATAGTTTATACCCTTTGGTCTTTGGTCTTGCTAGAGGACAACCAGTAAAGAGGGGTGAGAGCATAGAGGCTTTTGAAGTGGGGAGACCACAAAGCTCATTTAGGATGCATACAACACCAAAAAAACCCCAACCACCAGACAGTAATAACTTCAAACCAGTGCTGACTGGAGTTGAAAACAGCGATGTACTGGCAGAAAAACTAGTGCCTGAGCCAAGTTCAGACGTGGTGTAAGCTGAATTTTACTCTGTTTGTGATGCTGAAGAGAGCTAATGGTTGCCGGCAGGCAAGTCTTGCTGTTAAAGCACACAACTTGTTAAAGTGACCTCTGAGCACTCTTTCAGGCCCAACAGAAATCATATCCAACCCCCTCAGTGCAACAAAAGCCACTGGAGAAAGCAAGGGCAGTGTCCATGCCTTGCACATCCCATGACCGATTTGGACAGAGCTGCATTGACAGAACTCTTGGTGGGATCTGGGGTATAGGATGGAGGCTGTAGTCAGTGTGTGTGTTGCAAAAATCACCCAGAGCTGGACAAGGAGCAGAGGACGAGGACTTCTGAAGCTTCCAGGGGCATTATCTGGGGTGGGAGGAGAGGCAGGCTGCCTGCAAATTGTTTGCTTCTGCTGCATTTGGGGGCACAGGATTAGGGACTGTTCCTTGCCAGTGAACCAAACTGCCATCTGCACTCCCCTGCCACCTTGCCATCCCAGATTCTCACCACAACCAGTCTTGACCTGATGAAGTAGTGTCGTCACTGTGTCAGTGCACCATCACATTACTGCATCCTTGTACAGGACACGATGTCCAGGTCTTGCAGCTGCTGTCTTCAGCCACTGCAGAGGGTATTTGGTACAGAGACAGCAAGGAGCAGCTTAAGTATCACTGAAGGAGCTCAGTGCCGTCTACTCCAGAATGCTGCATAGCTTGATTAGCCCTGACATAGCCAGAGCCATGGGTTGTGCATAGCCAGGCAGTGGGTCATGATGCACACCTGCTTGAACAGAGGTGATCTAAATAGCTGCACGGCTCTTTCCTAGCAAATAGCCAGAAGAGTGAAGATAAGTGCAAAGAAAATTTCTTGTGTTCATTTATTCACGCTCATTTAGATTTATTTTGTTCTATTTTAATAAGAAAAGTGAGCTGAGGCTTCTGTTGGAGAGTTAAAATAATTCACTTCCAGTGTTGCCTGTCAGTGTGCGACAAAGCAAGTAATGAACTTCCAACTAGGTTCTGAGCTGAGCATTATGGAAGCTATTAGTTTCCCAGAGCTGATTAAGTTATTTATTGAAAATAAACTAAGTGGTGGATGTGTTGGTTTCCTTCCCCTGATAATGTATTGACGGAATGGAGATTTTCTTCCCCATGAAACTTTTTCTTTTAGTAAGAAAGAAGATGCAGTGAATAAGAAGCATTTCATAAGTGCAGCATTTGGGTTACAAAATTATGCATTTTGGGAGTTGTTTGGACAGAACAATATTGCTTCCATAACGTTTAACATTTTACTGAAATCTTCAAGGTTCTGCATGGTCAGAATGTACATCAGACCATTAGCTGAAGCAAAGACTCCACTTTGGACCAACTTATTTTAAAATTTCTGTTTTCTGGAAAATTTGAAGCACCTTTGAATTGCAGCATCAAAGTGCAATGATGGTGACTGAGCTACCTGAAAAAAACTGGGCTCTGCCTCTATCTGAACAAAGTGCTAGCACATCTGTGTTGGAAAAAGTCAGGTGGCCAGCTGAAAACCGCCAGGTTGGAAGAAATAACATGTATGGTGGGGCTTTAGTTTTGTTTGCTTGCTTTCTGTCTTGACTTTAGAGAGTAGGACTTTGGAGTTCCTTCCTTACCGAGGGGTTAGAAATGTGGAGGAGATTGAAGCCAGAAGCAAGCCCAGGCATCTAAGGGGCAATGCCCCCGGCTGCAGCCACCCCCATGGCAAGAAATTTCCTCCAGCAAACCCCATAAGAGCAGTTGGGGGCATTTGTAGAGATGCAGATGTGTGGGACAGCTTGTCCCCAAATCTCTCCAGGTGTGGGGGTAGTGTTGATGGTACAGCTTTATGCTCCTAAAGCATCTCAGAGGCAAGGGTCTGCATGGCATAACAACCTCAAAACCTCTCTGCCCAGGATTCAGCCCTGCCATAGGATCTGCAGTCCACAGCTTGCACGGGCGTCTAAAATATGTGCTGAAATATAGATGTCATGGCTCCTATCGATGGACAGGGTCTTCTTATAGGTTCCCCCTAGCCCATTTATATTTACTGCTGCTTTCGGTCTTCTCCTCCCCACCACTTCATTAAATTGATTTTGCATTGTAATACCTCCCCACTTTCTGCCTCTGTGCTTTCACCAAGGGAGAAAGAGTTGGAAGTGGGAGGTGGAGTAGGAGAGTGAAGGAAAGAAAGAAACTGGAAAAAATGGAAGTGAGAGGCTGAGGAGGGAGGCGGGAGGAAGGGTTTTCAAGGTCTTAAAGGACTGGGGTGGGGAAAGGGCTGGGCAGGCTGGCCCCCAGCCGCCCGGTCTGCCTGGCTCTATCCATCTAAAGAAAGGCAGTGTCCTGACTTATGTCCCAGATGGGAGAGGTTTTGGTGTCGTCCCCTCCCCCTATTTGCTCCCCCTTCCTCTCTTCCCCGCCCTGCTCCCCCCCTTCCCCCTTTCATCCAGACTGCATCAAAGTGTCCCCGTTTCCCCGGGTCTTTCCGCTCCCTCCCCCTCCCCGGAGGCACAATGTCCCCTTTTGTGGCCACCACCCAGGCGACCTTTTCTAGCGCCTTATCCCCATTTATCCCTGCGCCCCCGGGTAAATAAAGCCTGGGGCGAGGGGAGGGTGGCAGCTGGACGGGAGAGTGCCCCCGGGGAGGGTGTGGCCCTGGGGCAGACTCTCCTTTTTGCAGCCCCACATGTCCTGGCAGGCAGGGGTGGCACCAGGGCCTGGGGATGTTATTAGGGGGGTGGCGGTACCCAGGGATGGATCAACCTACCCAGCATCCTGCAGTGAGCCAAAAGGTGCAGAGAGATTTTGCAGATTTAGACCCAAAAGCGACCATGTCCCCTTTTGCACTGTATATCAATGCCCATAGCAGCTGTCCCCTGGGAGGGGGCAGAGCCAGGTTTGGATTGGGGTGGCCTAGGGCATTTGAGTATGCACCTTCAAGGAGAAAATATCCATCTGCAGCTTACACCAGGGGTGATTTGCTGGGGGAGAAACAAACATTTGCTGGGCTGGGTGCAACAAGAACCTACGCACAACTCATCCCGCTGTGCCTGGGGACCTGCTCCCCTCCTGGGTTTTCTGCCCCCTGCCTTTGTTACTCTCTGGTTTCTGCTGGTTTATCAATCTTTATTTGTCACTGCTCGCTTTGGCGGAGCTCAGCCACCTGCTGGGGCTGTGGCCCTGCATGGCAGCTTCGCCTTTGCTGGCTGCAAGAGATGGTGACACAATGGGGACCCTTGAGCAAGCACTACAGTCTCACCACTCCTCTTTTTCACCCTCAGGTCACCTGAGAAACACCCCCTTCTCTTGTCAGACCCTCACTTCCCTGTAGTCAGGCAGGCAGTGAAGTGATGGCAGGATACCTTGCTTTCCCGCTTACCAGGCAGGTTTACATCAGCCCTCAGGAAGCTGAACCCACCACTGGGACCAGTGGCAAGGTGTTGGACCTGATGAAGGTTATCTTGCTCCCAAGTGGTTCCCCCAGAGTTACTTTCCTCCTTGAATGGGGTTTAAGCATCCATTGTGCTGGGCTCTCCTTGCATACACTTTTTTAAGCTGATGAAGGTGTTTAGAAATGATGCCCTCGGCCTGGTGTAGTTCCACTGGAGGAACAAGAGACTCTCATCTCTGATCAGCCAGACGCAAGGCTATGCTTGCCGCTGCTGAGGCTGCATACCTAGGGCTAACGCTCCATCCTAAACGGAATCAGACTTTTTCTCCAGGGTCCCTAGCAGGCATTAAGCCCTCCAAGAGATGGATAACACCTGTGCCCTGAAGTTTTTACTGTGAATATTTTCTTTTAGAAAAGCTCTCTGCTTTGAACCCCATATTTCCCAGTCCCCTCTCTCCTTCCCCCACACCAAGCATGTGTCCCTGAGCAATCACAAATGTGTGGAGGCATGATACAGTGCTCCAGCTATGAAATCCCACTAACAGCCCTTATTCTGCATGCTCTCAGACCTTGACATTTAACTGGCCGCACCTCTGTCTAGCTCTGTTCCAGCTGTTCATGCCCTGGAAAGGCAGGTCTGGGGTGGGTACGTGAGCACCCTTGTCTCCTAGGGGAGATGGGGGCATCAAAGTGGGCTCACCCCAGCTGAGCAGCTGGCTCATATTTCTTCGCCTTCTTTATTTGTAAAGGGAGAGCTCAAATCCATGCAGTGTCCCATGTAGTCCAAAATGGAGAACTCTCCACCCCAAAACCCTTGTCTCGGTGTGTTTCAGATCCTATTTTGGCTGCCCAAGGTGATACAGTCAGATACTAAATTAGCCTCTTATAATCTAAATTGAATTTAGACCCAGAAAATCCCCGGCTTTCAGATGTTTCTGGTTACACAATAACCCTGGCTCTCCTTCTCAGAGGAGTGAAATGGCAGGATTTTGAAATTCCTTGTTGGTTCATGTTTGCATATAAATGCTGATTTTATCTTTTCTGTACACAAAGTAAACACAGAGCTGTTTTACAATAATGTTGCCGTTGAAACATGCACCCAGGATGGCAAAACAACCCTGACTTAGAGATGTTTCCAGGCCCAAGGACCATGCCTCTCTTCACACAAAGAAGCCGCCTGCTCTGAGATGCCCAGCCCACCCTCATCCCTGTTGATGCAGTTCAACAGGCAGATTTCGTAAGGCAGGAGTAAGATCCAGAAGTAAAAGCAAGGTGGGGATAGTAAAAGATATTGATACGCCTAGGCTGCCTAAGACCTGGTGAGAAAGCCTAAGTGCAGGTTCCCAATGGAGCTGAATTTTTCTGTAGACCCCCCAAGAGCCATGGACAATGCCCAAAGTGCCCAGACCCACTGCAACTGGGAAATGATGGCAATCACTTTAACAGGTCTCTTAGCTTTTTTAATGCTGGTCTATACAGGGAATTTTATTCAGATTAAAATAAGATCTTAAAACGAGGTAGATATTGATGACTATTCTCTGGGGGAAAACTCATATGCTAAAAGATGCTCTTTGTGAAAGAACTAAATGCAGTTATGACCAGGAGCAAAGAATAAGGAAGAAGTGCTGCTGGGAGGAAATAACTGACGTAGAATAAGTTAATTCAGCATAATTCCTGAATTACAGAGCCCTTCCTGGGGATCAGTGATGGCTGGACTTAAAAAACAATCACATCCACAATTCTGAAAGCCTTAGTTACGGAAAGAATATCGTGAAATCAAAGAGAACCACATCTTCTGATGATTCTCTATCAGTTGATGTTGCAGAAACTCCATTTCAAAGTCAATGGCCTCTGCCTCCTTGGTGCAACTGAAGAGGATAAAAGTCCAGCCCAAATATCTCCTTTCAGTCATCTAGGAGTGTGGTGTCTTCTTTAAGTTAGTCATTTGACTAGTCATCTACTTGAATAGCCCACGAAGACAGAGGCATTTTCTGAGAGCAATTCATTCTGGTTGCTGTAGGATGACTATTTGAGGTGGGATCAATTGCCCCTAGGTGATGCCTGTCCCTCCTGAAGGCTGTAGGTGGGTCTGTGGTGAGTAGATGCATCAGTCATAGCCAGCTTCAGGTGGCCATGGGTAGATGAGTTGCCTCCTGCCCTATATACCTGAGTGCTCATGGACATTGAAGCACTTCCCATCATCCAAAAAGTCACCTCTGAAATAACATGTATTTAGCCCAAAGTTTACTGAAGTTCAGGCTCCTGTAGCTTTCAGTGGCCTTAACCTCATGTCTGTAGTAATGCATCTGAGTCAATATCAGAAATGGACCCTGCTTTATTACTGGTGGTCACCATATCTGATCTACAACATGGATCAGATTGAAAAGCCCACAGCCTCATCCACCGGCCATTAAGCCTTCATCTTTTAATGGCACTGAATTCTTCCACCAAAAGCTGGGTAATATGTCACACAGCTGTTTGATGTGAAACAATTAAAAAAGTGAACTTGCAGGATTAGAAACCATACTTTCCTTCTTGCTGCTTTGGACAAGAGGTTTAGGAGAAGGACTGCACATGTTCTTGAGGAACTAACTCCTGTGGCCACGGCCAGAGACATCAGAAGATGGGACGAATGAGAAAATTGAGAAATGTCAGATCATTTAGCAAAATGATTTCTCCTGCAGCTCATATCAGAAGCAATTGCAGTGGGGCAAGCAAATCACCCCACGCCTCCTGGCACAGCTGCCCGAGCATGGCTCAAACCTCTGCAGTGGAAATCATGGCTTGCTTCTGTAACGCAGAGGGTTACATTGCTGTGTGCCAAGCCCTGCTGCAAGCCCTCACCATCATTTGTAGCTAGGTAGCTTAGTACAAATTTCATTAGTACAGGCAGAGCCTCAGCCTGTCTAGAAACGTGAGCATCAGTTAGGACAAGAAGGAAAGAAGTGTATTAAATTGTCAAGAACGATATAAAAATCACATGCCAGTATCCCATCTCTAAACAGTCACTTGCCCACACCTCACTTGGGTGGCTTTTACTGCCTTCATTGTTTCGACAAAAACCTCAGATAGATTTGAGTCCATAAAGAAGATGGAAATTCTATTAATTGCCTTATGACTGCAAGACAAGCCCATTGTTACCTTGCCCTGAACCCTCTTCTTTGCCAGAATCCCCAGCTCTGGTCCCTCACCAAAAGCCATGGGGAATTTCAAGGGGCTGGAGAGACTTCCTCTCTGCCTCTGCTTCTGTCCTTTGTGCTGCAGGAGAGCATGTATGTATCATACAACGAGTTAAGGGACAGGTACACTTCTCTGCCTGTAAGGAAGTCCTATCATACGTATTTTCTGTAGGCAAGCAGATGTGGCAGCTGTATGTCTCCCAACCCACACCGGCTGGGTGTCACTGCTCCTGTACCGGTACCCTCTCCCTGTCCTCGCAGCTCCCCCCCCCTTACTCCCCAACTGGTCCTGCCTTACCTCCACCTCCAGCCTCTCTGGGCAGTGATTAATGGTGCCCATCAATCAGGCACTGCTGCAATGAATGCGGCAGGCAGTTTGCGATTAACCTTGGGGAACCTTGTCCCCCAACTCCCCCCTGGCTGTTCATCCCCCTCTGGAGCCCCCCGCTGAGATTATCGGGTGAAATGAGGCGGCATGTGTATGTAGTGAACCCTGGAGAACAGATCTCTTGGTCTTTTCATATTGAAATGGCAAGGTCTCTATCGCTCCTTTGAAGTTCTGCAAGGGTAAAAAAAATAATCCCCAAACCCCAGTATTTCCCTTCAATAATACAGGAGGGAACCAGGACTGGGACAGTTGGGGTTAGCGGCAATGGCGGTGGCCAAAGAAGTCAGCTCACCTGCCTTGTGCAGGATGTGAGATTTATTTGCAGAAGAGAAAGTGTAAACCGTGGGACAATTATCATAGGGGAGAGAGTTCCACTTGACCTCTCCCTGTTTTCTCTCTTATCTGAGTAGTATCAGGCAACCCTGGCTCTGCTAGTGCTGTACCATGTCCTTGCTTTCAAGAAATTATGGCAATGATTTCCTAGTGTATTACAATGCTTATTTAAAGTTTTAAGCTGGGATTGTTCATCCCTGCCACTGGAGGGGTGTGGAAAGGGAAGGTGCTCTCAAGTACTTATATGTGGGGTTGCGCAGCTGAGCCCAGGGCATGGAACATCTCGCATGCTGTCTTGACAGAGGTAGTGTGTCTATGTGAAATGAAGTCTCCTGTGATTTTTTTCAGGTTCCTGGTTAAAATGGAACCACTGCCCTGAGCTGGACCCAGCCTCAGCAGTGTGCATGGGGTTTCTGGGCACTGAGGCTTGGCACGCTGTGGCAGGCTGAGGAGGAAAAGCCGACAGAACCGTTTGAACTACACCTGCACTTAACACCCTGTGTTTCACTGCTGTGCTCTGTGTTAATGCAGGGTGTTTTCTACCCGAAGGTTTTCAAGGCCAAAGTTTACACCTCTGGATGAGAGGGTTTGCTCGCTTGCCTGCCTGAGTGTGGGTATCTTGTTGTGGGGGTTTGCATTTCTTGGGCAGGCAAGGCTGCTCTCAGCTCAGGGCAAGCATCCGATGGGCCTCACACTGGGCACCAGGCGAGTATGTAAAACAGCCAGCACCTTCAGTAGGGACAAACCCAGGGCTCATAATCCGGGGAAGGAAACTCTAGTGGGCAGGTGAGATGCACTTCTCCCCTCCCTCCTCCAACAGTCCTTAGTGCTCCCTCATTTGCTTATAATCACCAAGAGGCTTTGTTGGTAAGAACTAAACCTGCATGTGCTCCCATTAGAGGCCCACGGGGCCCTTTTTGGTCTTGTCTCTTGTTGATAAGTATGCAAATGAACAAACGAACTGCAATTAATAGCCAAATCCCTTTCAAGAAAGAGCCTCGTGCTTGAGCATTTCTGAACAGGGCTTTACCAAATATTTGTTTCTTATTTGAATGGGCATCATGAATACTTTGAACTGTGTTGTTCATATATATATGTGTGTGTGTGTGTGTGTAGTCCTGCATGCATGCAAATATTTGTGCATCCAGCCAGTGTTATGAGGAAGACTGGCTTTGCTCATGGATTTTGGGAGAGTCACTGGAGTTAACATCAGCTCAGGGGACAGCCTCCAGCAGTAGCCTGCTTCATCTTCGTCTCCAGCCACCTCATTCCTTCTCACCTTGGACCGTGAGTACTTCAAGGATGCCACGGGGCTGCCCCTTGCAGGCAAGTGCTGGGGGGTGAGCGGGCTGAGGAGCCCACTGAAGAGGCTGGAAAAGCAAGGCTGAGCCTCACCATGGCACCCGGGGAGGTTGGGTGAGGTGGGAAGGTTGCACGGCTATTAAGATCTCCCTTCAAATGTTATTAAATAATATTTTGCTGCTGTGGCACGACAGGTGTGGAGGCACAGGCAGGTAAATACAGCCTGGAGCAGGGCATCCCGCCAAGTCTGTTTCCTTACATAAATCTCTCCACTTCAAGGTATGCAATTAATCCCGGCTCCAGCCTCAGTTCACCACAGACCTTCTTTGTACACATGATGTATTAATCACCAGAAAGGACTTTTGCACCTCTGCTATCACTGCTGCTTTGCAGGCTGCTGCAAAGAGCTTCTAGGACCAGCAGAGATCCAAGGACGTGGTAGTAGAGGGGGCTGGTGATGGCATCTCACACCAGGCAGCCAGAGTAGGAGCGTGCGGGCATGTATGGCTACATGTGTGTGCAGGTGCGCGTACCTCTCTGCCATACTCTGCTGTGCTGCAGCCCACATGTCAGTGATTTTGCCAGCAGATTCCCCCTTCCACTTTCCCCGGAGACAATGGATGTTAATAAGTAACAGCTCCCCACCCTTAGTTTTACAGGGGCGGTTACAAGAAGTTCTCATTAAAAAGCCAGGAGGACAGCAGATCCCCATCAGGAAGCCTGAGCCTGCAAGAGCTTGCATGTATGTCTGCATCCCTGGTGCACCCAGGTGGCTGGGCAAGCTGCTGCCCTATCTCCTGCATCTCAACGGAGGGAGAGGGCATGGCCGGCAGACCGGTGGAGCCTGCCCACACCACACCAGTCCCCTGTGCCCCTGTCCTGGCCCCATTTTTGCAAGCCCAAACCCTTCATGCTGCCCAGGGTGAGCTCAGCTTGGAAATGTCTCTGAGGCCACTGCAGTGTCCACCTTGGATTGAGACAGACCCCAACACAGCCAGGCAGCTCAGGTGTCAAGAACCTTCTCACCTCAGGTGTCAAGAACCTCCTATTTTCTCTTATATTTCACATTTTTGCCCCCCACAATGTCCACTGTATGCTTTACAGTCCTCTATGAACTGTAGGCAGCAACAAGACCCTGGTAATTACATGCTCACCCGGACCCTTGGCACCAGCTCTGGTGTACCTCTGGTCCATATTTCCCTAATGAGTCCTGCAGCAAAGCAGGGCACTTCTTGGAGGGGCAAAGCATTAGGGCAATGGGATGAGACCAAGCAGGACACACATGATCACCAGCCTTGCTTCTCTCTTTGTCCTGCCACCCTTTTAGCCACGGATGCTACTAGGCTGCTGGCACAGCCATTTCATCTCCTTGGTTACCTCCTTCTCAGTTGCCTTAGGACAGAGCCCATGACCCGGATTACTGTTGGCAGATAGGACCTTATAAACCTTCACTGTGATGACAATGACTGTAGCTCAGATTGAGTCAGTGGGGAGGGATTTGGGGGAAAGCAGAGGAGAGAGAGGCAGATGGCCAGTGTGGTTTAGCGCATAGCCTGAGTGCTTCTATCTCCAAGGCCTTGTAAAAATTACAGATGTGCTTCTTCAAAGCAGCAGAAATTGGAGCGTGGGGCAGGCGAACACCCACCCTGGCCCTGCTGGGGCCACACAAGTCCCCAGGGATGCCTTTCCACCCCATCTGCTTGCAAGGGGTCAAGGACTGAGCCTTCAGCCGCCCTGATAAGTAGGGTGGGAGGGAGTCGTGAGCAAGGCTGGTGATCCTTGTGTGCTTCCAGCAGTCTCAGCTTGGCTTTTGGTGCGGCCAGTGCAATGTTCCTGTCTGGGAATACATTTGCACAGGTCTCCTGCTCCACAAGCTTTACCCAAATGCTGCTCAGAGCCTCTCAAAAACCCAGCTCCGACCTCAGGGTGAGGGATGATGACTCGATACCCAATGCTTGGGGGTCCCCGGCTGTACCTGAAGTTTTTGTGGATGTTGGCAGGCCAGTGCCTGGTGTACGCTGACAAGGCTCTGTAGCCTGCAGGTAACTGCTCCCTACTCCTGCAATGCCCCTTTGCAGCGCTGTGCTCTGAAGGCAACCATGTACAGTGTAGAAACTCATGTCTCTCGTGCCAGGGGGCTGCCAGCTTCTCACTTAAAGACACACAAATCATTTTATGAGCTTCCTCTTAAGCCAGCTCACCCAAAAGGTTTCCACTTCTTGTTTTCCTCTGGCTTTAATGCTTGTCCTTGAATATACTTAGCCTCTATTCCTGGCAAGGTAAAGATGCTACTGGGCTTCTCCAGCTGCTATTTCTCTTGCTATATAGCCTTTCTCTCAGGTGTGAGGCAGTCTGCGAGATGCTGGTTCAAAGTCATTCAGTTGGAGCTTGAGCGAAAAAGAGACCTTCCCATCTGCCCAGCAAAGACTTGCCCGCCCCAGCCACAGAGGGCAAGGCAGGGTGGGAAGGCAGAGCATCAACAAAGTAGCCACTCACCCCAAGATAAAGACTGATGTTAATTAAATGCGGAGAACATTTTTGTTTCAGCATGCTTACTAATTCTTATGATGACTATTTGCAGTTTATATTGCAGTAATGCCTAGAGGGTCTGAATTAGCAGCGTGGAGTCACTCTGCTCTTCAGTGAGCAAGCACCCAGGTGGGCAGAGTCCCTGCCCTGGAGAGCTTACCCACCAAAACTCTGTGAGTTCTATGCAGCTTTTCAGCCCAGATCCTGACAAACCCAAACGCCCTGTTTTATGCAGTGGGAGACGGAGGTGTGCTGTGGATCTTGTCCTGAGGACCATGCTGGACCACTTCTGCCTTGGGGCCAACAGTGGGGACCCAGAGTAGGGGAGACCTGCAGAGCTCACTGAACGGGTGGAAAGAGATCCAGAAAGGACATGATGCCTATTTCTGCCAGAGTCATTAGTAGTAAAGGCCTCATCTCCTAAACGAAATGTTTTCTCCCCTCAGGCTATTTTTCACTGGGTTGTGATGGGGACACAGAGAGGGACAAGCAAGGAGGGTGAGGTGGGAGCAGGGGAGAGAGGAAAGTTAAAAAAAATAGAGGCATGACATTCTAGGCCCTGCAAGCATTGCAAAGTTTGGAAACTGTTTCTCTCCCACTAAGGGAGCCGTTTTCCTTTCCAAAGGGGGCCTAGACAGGAGCAGAATGTGGGAGTGGATACGAGGGCATCACAGCAGCATAGGCACTGTCTCCAGCAGCGCCCTGTCACCACTGGTCCCCATGCAGGACAGGGTGACATCACTGAGCATCACTGATGAAATTGGGGGTGTTTCCTCCAGCTGCTGTCCATCACTGTTGCAAAGAAAGGCAGGACCTTGCCTGGCACCCTTGAGCAGTGATGGAGAATTGCTGTTGAATTCCAAAGCTCCTGGGTTTCTGACCACCTCTTCCCTTGTCTCCCAGCTTCCCAATGAGTTGCTACTATTTAAAAAGCAGGCCAAGGCCTTTATGGTGTGCCCAAGACAGCAGAGGGACCCAGGGGGTTCTGACCATTCTTAGCATTGGGGCTATGCCAGCACATGCAAGCCCTACTGCCACTGCCTTCCTTGGGTGACTGCCTGGATGGTCTCCACCTTTCCCCTTCTCTCCAAAGGCACCCCCTTTGGCTGACTCTTCAAACTGAAGCCAAGAGGAAAATGTTATCATCCTGTACCTTGATCCCTTCAGAATAAATGGCTGTCAAGCCTCAGGCAACTGTCTAGTGATGCCATCTTGGAAAAAAAAGCCTGAAAATTAGAATTTTCCTGAGTTTTGGTGATTTTTATTTCATTTAAGTCTAGGAAGGAGAATACAGCTGTCTCTGTGCTCTGGCTTTTGGACAACAACCTTGCAACTGGGGCACTGCTGAGGAAGGAAGGGGCATGGATGGGATCTGTGGAGGTTGGGGCCTGGCAGGACCCCCCTGACCCCTTGGATATGGGGCTGCCAGGCAGCTCTACACTCATTCATTGTGCAGGTCTGCACCTCCAGGTCACCACAGTGGGACAGAGCTGATCCCAGCAAGAGGGCACCCACAGTGGCCTGGTCAATAGGTAGGGACTTCAGGAAGAAGCAGAGTAAGAGTATGCATGCCCTCCCTCTCCTTTGCCTCCCTTTGTCATACTAATGGTAATTAGCTTTTTTTTTTTTTTGATGTCTCTCTCCTCCAGCCCCAAGTAAGCTGCATCCTCACCTTGTCCCCCCTCTCCTACCACCTGAGCTTTTCAAACTTGGCTTCTTGACCCATGCCTGGCTCTGCAGCACCAGCCAGGAGCTGGAAGATCCCTTCTGCTGCCTCCCTTGTGCTGCTATCAGGTTCAACCTGTTCAATTAGTGGTGCCCCAGGCACTGCGGGTTCCAGCTTTCTCTTTCTGCTTCATTTAATTTGAACACACGCACCTCTCCCTCCCTCCTCCTCCCTGCTCACTTCGAGGCCCCGGGCTCTGCACCGTGAAAGGCACAAGGCAGGGCATCACTTACACACCTGGAATATGTTGCAACAAGCCCAGCAGCCTTTTACAAGGAAGTCTTGGGCCCAGACGATGAGCTCAAAAGTCCTTTGCAGAGCCACCTTTCTTGAGTAAAAAAAATGCACAGCTAAACCCCATCCACCAATTTCCATCGCTCCTTGGGGGACTGGTTTTCTGCTTTCTTCTTGTTTTGGGGGGTGAGGGTTTAACATTCCTCCCATGCGCATGTGGAGATCCAGCCAGCTGTGTATGTACACAAACCAGGATTAGCTGAAACTGCTCCCTGGATTTTTTTTCTGGTTTCAAAAGGAAGCCACTATTGAAATACTTCACTTGCTCTCCTGGTTGTGGAGACCCTCATAATGGGCACCTCTTTTGCCCTGTCCTGGTGCTGGCATGGAGATGTCTGAAGAAGATGCAAAACAGCTGCTCAAAAGCACAGATCTGACTTGCTCAACTGTCTGACCCCAGGATTAAAGCCTCCACCTGTGGGGTGCAGCCTGGAGGAGCCCTATGCTCCTGCCAAGGGTGGAGGGAGCTCCCTGAAAAAAACAGACAACATTGGCAGCTTCTCTTCCCACAAAGCTGCCCCCGACACACATGCAAATATGCAAATAGACGATGCACACACTATAATATATATGTAATGCACCTCCCCTGGCAGCACGAGGCAGGAAAGCAGACCCCATGTCATGGGCACAGTCCCTGTCTCCTTTGCATTGTCACACAGGGCTATGGAGGAGGCTGAGTCTAGTTGTTTCCCCCTGTGTGTGCACATGGGCAACACTATCAGGGCTGTCACGGCTGCTTCTCTCTCCTGCTGTAGCCAGCTGAGGAGGTGGAAGCTGTGACATGGCAGCTGCCTGCCTTGTTGGTCTCCTTTCCAGGCGTTAGAGCTGCCTTCCTCAATGAGTACCAACATCTTGGCCTGAAAATGAACCTGTCAGCTCAGCAACAAATATTTCTGCATTGCGACTGCCATGTTTCAAAGCCCAGCTCGCTGCAAGAAGAGGGCAAAGATCGCAAGAGTAAGGCTATATAAACAATGGGCAGGATGCAAGTAAACTGCTGGGTCTGGTGTGAGGAGGGATGCAGTGCCTGTGTGTGGTGTGTAGGAGCAGTGCTGCTCTCACTAGGGAAAATCTGGTGGTGGCGACTGGCAGCACCGTGAGCTTTGCATGACCAACGCGACCTGACAACCAGTGCGCTCCTGTTGGGGGCTTTGCTCTGCTATGGGGGTGTTTGGAGGCATCAGGCTGAAGGGAGTGACTTTCAGCATCTGAGCCATGTAGTAATCTCCTACAAAAGCACAGGCCACTGTGCTCCGGGACAAGCAAGAAATAAAATTTAGAGCTAAGAAAATACTCTGACCCATGAAAGTGCTGTTTGGGTGCTGCCCAGCGACGTCAGGGAGGAATTGCTGCTTCACGGAGCTGCTTGTGGCTCAAGAGCCATCTCCCTCCCCAGCTGAGAGCCTTGGCCAAGCAGAGGAGCCACTTGCAGCGAAGTTCTTTGCTGGCTGCCTTAGTTGCTGGCTAGTCATTTGCCCTCACTGCCTGGCTGGTTGGAGTATTTCTCCTGTGATAAACCTGTTGGAGATGTTGAACCCAGTTCAGCAGGGCAAATACAACAAAACGCTACCAAAATCAACACACCTAGACTTATTTTGCTGGCAGAAATGCAGGTTGCTGGGTTAGGACCAATAGCAGCAGTAGCAAAGACAACAATGTGACCATAACAAAGTGACAGAAAATCATTGAGCCTGTCATTTTGAGATGAAGATTTAAACATCTCTCTTTCTAAAGCTGGAAATATTATACCGGTCTGTGTAAATCTCTTCTCCACCTTTACTACACCCAGCTGTCCTGCTTACATTGTGGCTACACATTGCAGTGTGTAAAAGCTTGCATGTCTCATTTTGTGCTGGGCAACTTTGCCATGTGATTTCTTAAGGCCTTGGGAGTTTTTTCTGCAATGTGCCATTTTTTCCTATCAATCAACTTTAACAGTTGTTTGCTTGCTTATTTTACAGGCAGAAAAATAGTCTGACGAGCTATAGTGCTACTATAGTTTATTCAGAGCATCCTTTGTTGTTTACCAGGACTCAGAGACTGGGTGGAACAAGGGTTCAGCCCAGCAACTGCTGGTTGAGAGCCCGAAGCAGGAGCTGAGTGGATGCAGATGCCATTCAAGGTCACCTTCTTCCTGTGAGTGGGTATTAGTGATGCTCGCTCAGCATTTTGCAACAGACTCCTTCAGATGGGGAGCTGCTGGAAGCCCCCCACTGCACTGCAGGGAGGAACACAGGCTGCTGCTGAGCAGAGCCATCCCCAGCACGTGGAGTGAAATTTTGGTGGGGGTGAAACTGGTGGGAATTTTTACAACTGATTTCAGCACCGCCAACTTTGTTCATTTTCTAAATAAAAATAAGTGCATTGCTGTCTTTTGTCTCAATCTTTTGCAACCTTCAAATGCTGCCTCAAACCTGTTTTGGCTGCTTTCTGTTTGGAAATGGTGAGAAGATGGCCATAAATCTCTCTATAATCTGTCTGTCTCACCTGGATGACTCCTTCCAAAATGCCAGAGGCCTGTAGTGGTGGCTCTGGGGGCACCAGTGGCTCCATGGTCCTTAAGTGTGACCCAGGCTGAGGACCAGGCAGGGGCAGACGGGAGTGAGGGGTGCTCTCAAAGCCTCACCACCATATACCCGGCACCTGCTGTGAGCGATGGGTAGAAATGTGCACCGAAGCGAGCAGATCTGAAAGGCAACAAAAGCTTTTAAAGCAGGAACTAGGGTAATTTGCTTTTGGTAAATCCCTGGGTTTGCTATATGTACCTCTCAGGAAGGTGATACAGCCAGCTATCAAATTTTTCATGCATTTTACCATTAAAAAGGCATGTTTTTATAAGAGGGTTTGAAGAAAAGAGGCCGTGGTTATTTCATTGACCCCGTGCTATCTCTTTATAAACGTTCCTGAATGAGTTCTATGGCCAAGATGGGTAACAAAGGCAAATGAAAGGCTCTGCAGAGCCACAGCTGGGATTTTTCATGCTCCAGAGAGAGACAACGCTTCCTCCCCCCTACACCCCCCATCTGGAGAAGGCTTTCGTTGAAGCTGCCCCTGCTTGTTCTCACCTCCTTCCCCTCTCTTTCACTGGGGACAACCTGTGCTGGTGTTCCCCAAGCTGGAAGAGGAGTGGGAGAGGAGGAGGATGCTGGTGCAGGGGAGGAAGAAGAGAGGAGGAAGGGCAGGGGAGACGAGGAAGGGCAGGGGAGATGAGTAGTGGGCAGGCAGCCTGAGCACACAGCCAGTGAGAGGAGGAGGGTGGAAGGGGTCCACAGCAAAGCGGAGGGGATGGGGAGCAGTCCCTTTCACATGAAAATGGCTTTTCAGATGGAAATAGCGGGGTCAGCAGCAGCCCTTGGACAATGGCCCCCTTTGCTCCGCTCCCCGCCAGCGACAAAGAAATGGGGGGACGCTGCCAGAGGAGCACCTCTCCGCGCTCCCCCGGCCTGGGGCAGAGCGAGGGGCCAAGCCCTGCTGGGGGTCCCCACAGTGTCGCAGGCTGCAGCCAGGCTTGTCGTTCAAGGCCCGCGGGGCACGAAAACTGGCTGGAAGAATGCTAACAAGATCGGGGGGAGGGAAATGGGAGGAGGAAAAAAAAAAATAGAGGGGGAGAGAGAAAAGCCAAAAGATTTCAACACAAATAATCTTCAACGAGTGTTCTGTAAACAAAACGAAGGGCATCGCGCCAGGAGCACCTGCCTCTCTGCATTGACATTAATTGTTTGGGGAAGGAGAAGAAAAAATTCCTCTTGCCGCGTGTGCGGCCGTATGTCCGTGCCTCAAGCAGCCGGGGAGGCGAGGCGGCACGGGGCTGTGTCGTGGTGGGTGCTGCACACCCACAGAGGCAGGATGGGATGCGATGCTGGTTGCTTGGCATGCAAGCGGGCCCGTGGGTGCTGTGGCAAAGCCAGCCCTTGCACCCAAACCCATTGGGTGCCAGCCCGCGTCCGCTCTGCCTGCCTCCCACCGCTTCATGCCTGGGTGATGCATGAGGATCTGCCTGCTTTCTAAAGCTCTTGGTGGTTTAAACCTCTTAGCGTCTTGTATCACTCTTAGTTCCCGCTATTGTTTTCTCTCCATGTATTGTGTGTAATCCCTTGTTGGATGCTGCCAGGCTCCTGACCTTGCAGCTCTTCTGTATTGACAAGTTCCTCGGGCGCAAGTTTTGTCCTGTTCTGTGGGTGGGTATGAAGGAGCTGGAAGGCTCCTGCACCCACACAAGCGGTGGAGAAGGATTAGACCGTGCATGAACAAGTCCCTAATCATCCGGTTTGGCAATCTCCTGATGAGCCACCTCACCCCACTTTGCGGGGTCTTGTGCGTGGAACCTCTGGCAAGCAGCACCAGCACTTGCAGGGGCTGGGGGCAAATGATGCTGTGGCAGCTCTTTTCAGCCCCAAACCTTTGCTAACCTTTGCTGAAAAGCTCTCCACCTCTCATGAGTGTGGCTCCAGGGACCTAAAACATTGACACACATTTTAGGTAGAGACCCAAAGGGTACCAATTATGCACAGCATCTCCAAGCAACAGTAATGTGGGAGCTGTTTCTTCCCTTTTAGTAATAAAGGATGAGGCACACAGGGTTATGTGGTGACAGCAAGGATGCGGGTGGTTGGACATGACGCAAACACAGGTTGGGCACAGGGCTGAATCCTTGTCCAGTGCTTGAAGTGTAACCTCGGCTGCCAGAGCTGCCTCCAGGGCACCTCTTTTCTCCCTGCTTACACAAATAAGGCTTGCCTGAGGCACCCAGCAGGCCCAAGCAAAGCAATCAAGAAATCATCCACTAGTGCTGATGGATTTGTTAGCTGCTGTAAACAGTACACTGGTTTCATCTGAACACCATGGGGCTGATTACAACTTGCTAAAAATCGTTCCTGGCTATTACATTCAAAGATCTTCCTACAGATGCAGCAAAGGGCCAACGGCTAATGCTTTGCTGCTTGACATTGAAGCTGGACTGCATGACTGAATTTTGCAGGCATTACTCAGTTGGCACGAAGCAGCACACAAAAACTGCTGCATTTGCTCATCTTATGCGTGTAGAAGTGTCTCCACCACTGGAGGTGGCTAGCTGTCCAAAAAGCCTTGTTTGGCAACACAAGCTGAAATAGGAGCAGTGAAGGCCCCGTGGTGTGCAGCAGTTCTTGTTGTACTTCCTCAGGGGAGGGAAATTTGCAGCAAAATTGTATTTGTGGTGGCATCACCCACCTTAAAGTAGGGTTATGTGGGTGCAACAGAGCACAGGGAACAACACAATGCTTGGCTGGTGTTATATTAGTCTGAGGGTTTGGGACTGGTTAAGACTCCAAAGCTAGAGCACAGTCAAATATCTCTCATCCCTTGCTTCAAAGCTAGGTTTTGCTTTTTTATACCCAAGCTTTCAGTTTTCTATCTCCAACTTTCTCCTTTTGATAGTCACTCATCCTTACTTAGGACACTCACTTTCTTGAACTGTTCCTCAGCCAGCCTTAACTTTTTTTTTCTCTCCTGGCTAATGTCCTCCTCTGTACATCATAGAAATGCTTCTTCCCACCCCTTCACTCCACTTTCAGGGATGGCTGTCCTACCCCTTGCCCTGGCACTAGATACTCCCCAGTGAATTGCATGTCTCCAAGCAGTCAGAGACCATGCTTGGGGGCCCCAACAGGGACCCACACAGAGCCTCAAGCCCCCCAAAATAATGGAGAAACCTGAAGGTCTGGGGGGTAGGTGGGGGAAGGGGGCGGGGAAAACACCTCCTTTCCCCTATGCTGTTCACTCCCAGTTTAACCATTAACAGGCTGGCTGGCCCCATCGAGACAATGGTCTGTTTGTTTAGTGATGAGGGAGCTCCTATCAGGGGGCCTGGCAGATTTATCAAAGCGGAGTGATTAGCTCTATTAGAGAAGGGATTTGTGTAAACAAAAAGACAGGTGCAAAGAGACGATTCCAGCTGGCAAAGGCTTCACAGAGCTTGAAGCATTTCAGTGGCAATAAAACTTCTTCCAGGAAACAAGAGTCAGAGTGGAGAGCATGTGTGTTTTTAACTTGCTTGGCTGGCCCTCCCAACTGCTGGCCCTCTAGACTGCGTGTCCTCCCAGCCCAGGCGAGGGGGATATGGCCTTTGGTGTCCCCATGTTCCTCACTACTCCCGAATTTGCACATGTCTCCAGGCTTTGTAGGTGACTTCCATCCTGGGTGGGAGGAGGATGGGTTGCAACACTATTGCACAGTAGCATAAGCTCTCCCTTGAGGATATGCCAACTGTCAACCTTGAGCCAGAGGATGGATTCCACTTTGCAAAAGGAAGGCTAGACCCTATTTCTCTGTCCCAGAAGTCTTCCTTCCTTCATCTAGGGAGGCCCTCTCCATCCTCATCCCAGCCGCTTCCTGCTGGAGTGATGCTGGACCACTATGGTCTTATCCATCATCAGCAAAGATGTTTGGCATTTGCTTCACCTGTGCAATGCAGCTTATTACAAGCCTGGTGCCAACCTCTGCAAGAAGGGATGAAGGCTGAACCCCTAAAATGCATAGACCTTGACCTATCTTGAGAGCTTTTTTGGAAACAAAAGAGGAAAGCCCTAGTGACAGAATGAATAACATAAGCTAGTCATTCAAAATCCCTACTTCCACTGCATTTACTAATTTACTGGCATAACTGCTCTAAAATTATTATTCAGTTTAGACTGCACTAAGACCAGAACAAGCATGCTTTTTATCCTCATGGCCAAAGTGGCTAAAGCTTACTCATAAGAAACACATCAAAGCAGGGCATGCAGCATTTCCAGGGCAGGTCTTTGGAGCACTGCTGAGCAGCAGCAGCAGTTTTGATTGTGAAAGGTTGTGTGAGGAAAGCAAATCAAAGTAACAGGAGGAACCTCACCATGGGCTGAGCTTCTGCTTCTCTGAATTGAGATCTCAGCAAACCTGACCCAGGAATAATTCAGGGAGGCAAAATTTGTCACCGTCAGCTGCAGATTATTATCATGGCAGAGGACTGCTAACGTGAGACTGTCATATTTTTCTTCTGCAATAATCTTTTCTGCAATAACAGATACGTTTTCTGCTTTCCATGCTACCTGTGTCCTTAAAGGATCTCTTCAAAGGAGCTATACTAACGCTACAACATTTTGTTGAGTGTAACATGGATGAAAACTTTTCTTGAGACATGTTATAATGGTCGAGCATGTATTAGCAATGCTGGCTGAAGACTGGGTTTGCTAGCTGATTCAGACCCCTGTGGCAGCTAAGCACCTACTGACCTTTGCAGAAGCACACTAGATTATAATTTACATTTTTAGGTACTTACTTGTCTGTGTCTTTAGGCCCCCAAGTCAAGACTTCGGCCCTTAAACCTCTTTTGAAGGCTCCAAAGGCTTCTAAAGCTTTGATGCGTTGTGCATGCACACGTATAAAGTTTCCTATATGACTCAGTTTTAGAATTTTAAGTCCTTTAAAACAATCTTCCTCCAATTAACCTCAAACCCAGGCAATTTCCCATTGCACATGTGTCCTGCTGGGCTAAGGGAGAGGCAGGTGCATCCCTGTGCAGGCAGGCTGGAGGGTGGCAGCACTGCCCACCCACGTGGAGCTCCAGTCCTGTTCCCTCATTGCACAGTCACGGCACTTCAGGAAGGGCCCCAGCAGCTTGGTTAGGCTGGTGCAAATTGGTGGATGGAACCTTGTCTACAAAGGGGTGAGGGAGCTGTGTTTTACATGTGCTCAAGCCCTCCTAATGGGATAGTTTCAGAAAGATCCCTGTGCTTACTCTGGTGCCAGGTGAAAAATCCAGCCTTATGGGTGGCTTCTGAGACCTCTTGTGCACATAGGTCACCAGCGCACAAAAAGTCTGCAAGCAAGGTGCCACACTACTGCACTGATCTACTACTTTGAGACTTCATTCCACCTTCTCCTGCCTTGGCTTTTTTTCTATACCTACAGGGATGGTAGGGTTGATCTCTGTTTGCAAAGTACCTGGAGATCTTTGGGAGAGCAAGTTCTATGGAGACTTCACGACCTATTACTCTGCAGCTGGCCACACTTACAGCTGCATTCTTTGGCTGGCTGATGATAGTGTTTATCACCAAAGCCAGCTATAAAATAAAGCCCTGAGGGTATGTTTTCAAAAACAGGTGCCTCAAATGCGGTCACAAAATATGCACACCCCAAAAGAGAGCTGTGCAGCAAGCACTGTGCCCTGTACACACACCACCTGCATTGCTTGAGCAGTACATATTTTGACTGCCCAAAGTCTGGTGTCACTTAAAGTTACCCCTTCAGAGTCCAGCTTCTCTCTGAAATTCACAGTTTTGCCAAACATTACCTTAACAAGACATCCAGTGGCACTCTCACTGCTTCTGTGTCTCTGTATGGATGATATACTTGCTGTGCGGATGATTCGTGCGTTTGGATCCCTGGATGAGAAAGATCATCGTTTGTCCTTCTGTGTTTTTTCCCCCTAGGGGGGACTTGTTAACATCTGGTTCCATGCTATTTCTCCGTTTACGGGATGTGTGGGGATAATAGTGGCACTGATGCTTAAAACAACTCTCTAAGCCTAAACAGTTCCCATCATGTGGTTTCATCTACCAGGTCTGCAGTGGTGCCTTTTATACCTTCCTTCATGCAAATATTGTTTCACCATCACAGAGTGTACATGCCTTCTCTCCTTCTCCTTTTCCACCTTGTTGGTTTGTGACTGTTCACTGTTGTTCATCTCAGCTGAAAACCGAAGGGTGAGTAAAGATGTCGGGGGAAAATCTGGTGTTCAGGCAATGAGGGCAGAGCTGGTGTCAAACCAAAACGTGACCTCAGAACAACCATGGCACTCAGGATTTCCACTCAGCAAACAAACCTCTTTCCTGCTTACAGCTAAAAACTTTCTTGAGAAATGATCACGTTTTACCAGTATTAGATAATTTGCATTGACAACAAGGAGGGTCAGTTCCATTTTATTGTGGTGTTGTATAGCTGTTCAAAATTGAAAGCTCAAGGCTCTGCTCTTGCAGCAGTCTTCAAGGAATAGCGCATACTTCACCCCATCAGTTCTCTTCTGCATTCAAATGGCAAAATAGATCCATCAGCATGACAGAACTAAGGGATCCTCATTTGTGCTTCATCCCCAAGGGTCAAATAATGGAGACAGGCAAGAAAGGAAAGAAAGCCAGGTTCATGAAAATTCATGCAATTATTTCTTGGCAAGTCATTGCTACTATTTTGCTTTTGAGTCAGGAGGATGTAGAAATGTTGTTGGCTGGGCAGAGACCCTGTGAATCTGGGCTGTTGACTGCCTTGCACACCCTACCAAGGTGTCTGAGCACAACACGCCACAGTAAAGAAATGGCATGAGTAGCAAACCTGAGATTTCCCCTGGTTTGCCCTCCTTCTGGGCTCCACTTTGCCAAGGGGGGTCTTTTACTGCGCCATCAGTCAAAACCTTAGTTTGCACAAAGGCAGGAAGTGAGAAGGAGAAGGCAAATGAGATGTTCTCTCTATGTCTTCTCAACAGAAAGGTTTGAGTCCACTCTACCACGTAATCAAATCCATGCAAATGCTGGGCATCAGTTGTGACTAATGGTGGCTGTTTCATAGAAGTAAATGACACCGTTTGCGGCAATTTCACCTGCACGTTATAAACTCTGGATGACCTGTCAGCAACCCCCAGAATTGCAATGTGTGTGCAGAAGGTGCATTTTGCACTGCCTGGATGTCACAGGTCACAGTGTTTTAATGAAAGGACAGTGGGAATCCCGGGGGCTGCCCTGGAGGCAAGTCATGGCTCACATTGCTCTGGGTGGATCTAGCTGAGAAGATGCCTGTGGCCCCGTTCAGCCTGTGCTTCATATCCATGTGAGGTAACTTACAGGTTGGTCATGTCTTATTCTGAGTGCAACTCATGCTGCTACGTCCATCTCCCTCTTCCCCCAGGGGGTACATTTTTGGCAACTTGTGTGTGCAAGCAAGCTGGTAGCCTCACACAGGTGAGAGGTGGGACTTGGGACCACACTAATCTTTCACCACAGTCAGAGGGCTCCCAGCCCGTGATGCCCCTCAGTCTAGGGCAGCCATGCTGACATGTGTTACTCATTTTACCCTTCCCATTCCAGGCACCGGCAAAGCTGTGATTTACACTGTTTCTAGGAATGGAGCAATGCAAACATGCAGATACCATATGTTTGGGTGCCCTATTTCTAGTTTAGCTCTACTTAGACAACAGCAAACAACAAAGCAGAGACTGAGCCTGATGTAGCCTCTCTCTTTGAAAGCCATCCCCACACTTCCCAGCAGCATGGAAAGGCAGCAAGGCTCACAGAGCCCTGCACACCTTTTGTCAGGAATATATAATTGTGTGGAGAGGTACAAGAGCTTCCCATTTGGTAAGTACTCTTAAGACCTGCTTAGAGCCTGCAGACACCTACAAAAATCCCTGGGAGGATGGAGAGGGAGCTGGCACCCAACCCCCTGCTGATTAATTAGTGCTTTGTGGCATGTTTCCCTGATGGAGCAGCAGTGGCCCCAGGGATTCATCCCATGCTTGCTAACCCGCTGGCTGGCCTCAGCCTCACTCCTCCTGCAGGCTGCTGCCCCGTGGAAGGACCTGCCCCTGGTTGCTCCATGGCCCTCAGGCCTGGGTTTCCATCAGAAAAGATCAGCTGTGATGAATGAGCTGCAGGCGGGTAACACAGCAAATTAATACCTTTCTCTTCACTGCCTTGGAGGGCTGAGCATTTCATAGCATCCTAATGGTGCCATCATGAATTGCTGTAAGAAAACAAACCTACCAATAGCAACAGCAACAAAAACCAGGGAGAACCAATAAAGCAGCTCATTTCAGTTTGTGATAGTCAATCAAGGACACCCCTAGACCTCAGCCACCCCTGGGGACATTCATGGTCCTACTTCTGGGAGGATAGCCCGGGTCCCAAAGGGCACCAGCACTGCAGCTTTGTGATAGAGAGGCGTTGGACTGCTCTGAAACCCTCCCGCCAGGCACACTGCATCTGCAAAGTGCAGGTGACCTGCTCAAGCCATGAGGATTAGGAAGAAAGACTTTATAAAGAAGAGTTGAGCACTGGGAAGACATAGAAGTTATGAAGGCAAGAAAGGATTTCCTCACTATCTTTTATGTGCTGGTTTATGAGTCTGGGCTGGCTGGAGTGAGCATTAATGATCTCAAGGGCCTCTATGGTCTTGATAAAACCATAACTTTAAATAATGAATTTCTAGCCTTGCCTAGGCATTCCTTTCCTTTCCCTTGTCTTACTTATTAGGGATATTCAAGCAGCTTTGCATTGCTCCTATGTATCCGCAGCCAACCTACAGTGAAAGGTATGTAACAGAAGAGTATTGCAGCCTGGAGAACCAAGCTGTAATGGAGGGGTAGCACTCCTCCTTATGCCAGAGCACAGCACTGACTCTGCCAGTGCAGCAGAGCACAGCTTCTCTCTGGAGAGGGCATGTTCTTGAGTCCCTCTTCTACGCCATGAAATCACAATTATGCTCATTGCTTGGTGCAGGTGTTGGACTGAAGAGCCAAAGCTAACACGTGGAGGTGGCAGCTCCGAGGCTGAAGGCCACCAGGTTTCCCTAGATGGCAGAGTCCTTCTGCCTGATGGAGACATTGGCAACACAGCTCTGCTCTCATGAGTATAAAGGTGTCTCTGTGTACCAGTGGCCCTTACTGAGGCAGCAGCCAACCTCTTCTAGCTGCAGCAGGAGTGCTTGAGCAGCTCCCTCATCCTCAGCAACCCAGAAACCCTTGTGGGCCTTTCCACCTCCATCCTTCCATGAGTGGCCGTGAGCCCTTCTCATGTACATCTACTGTTGGTTTACTGGCCTTTTTTTTTTTTTTTAAATTATTATTTTATTTCATTTTAGTTATTTTATTTTAATTTAATTTCATTTTACTCCAGGCAGCTCTCCTATGGTTTGGCAGCATCTGCAGTGAACCCTGACCCAGCCTGGGAAGGGGTTGGGGGGGTCCTGTCTGGTGAGGGCTTTTCTGGGGACCAGCCCCACTCTGCCGGAGGAGCAGTCTTCATCCACCCTTTCCATAGAGGCATGCATGCCTTTTGTTACCTGCCAGGGAAGCAGAGGAACAGGATTGCTCAATTAACATATATGTACCTTGGCAGGGCACCAGCCCAAATCACTGGCTCCACCCTGCCTTCCCTTCCCTGTAGCCATATAGCTTCCCCCCTCCTTCTTTGACATACCATTCCTCCTTGCTATCTAGGCTAATCTTCATCAGTCATTGCCCTGATGCTCTCCTGCTCTGACACGCTCTGAGTTTCAGTACAATTCCTGCGGCAGGTCGTGTCACGTCCTCTCATGCCGGCTGCTTTACATGGATCCCTGCCGAGGCACCGCACAGCCTTGAGCAAGACTTCTTCTGCTCGCAGTAATTTAGGGTGTCTGTCTTTATTGCTGTCTGTTCAGCTCCCTGGGAGGAGGAGCCAGGGCTTTTGGTTTGCTTTGGAGAGCTGGCTAAAATGCAGTGCAGGGCAGAAACCAGCTAGCATGTTCCAGCTTGAGCTCCTGCCTCTGTGATTTAGACACTGAGGGATGCAGATTTGTTATTTCTGGAATGTCAGAGAGTTTCACTTGGGGTGGTTTTTTGTTTGTTTTCTGGAAGGGCCCAACTGATACCCTGTTTATGGCCAGCACACCGTGCTCTTGAGCAAAAGGGGTCTGCTTCTGCAGTGCTTTCTGCCACATCCCCACTGCTGCAGGAGATGTGTCACTTTCCCCACTAGCTCTATGCAGAGGCTGTGACCAGGACTCCAGCAAGGGAAGGAACTGGTCTATGCCATTTGTTCCTCCCTGCACTTCCTATGCTGACCTGTCCTGTGCTCTCCTGCCCACCTCAATCCGATCCTCCATCCCTCCAGGCCACACCAACTCCTTTTCCCATCCTTCACTTGTGCTCTCTGTTTCCATTTATTCTTTCCTGTTTGCTTTATATCTCTGCAGGGCTGTGCTTTGTCATGCTAGATGACACCTTGCTTTGTCACCTTGAAACTCAGTTGTGCAGCCCTCAGTATGGCATATAAAGAGGTGCCACTCATTTTTTGGTAGGGCTTATGTGAAGATTTACCCACTGTCCACTTGACCCACGTCTTGCTGATGGAGGTGAGTTTTGCAGAGCACTGAATAATGCATTGCACTGAGAGACTGGTGATGGGGAACATCCTGGTAGCTATGTTTGTGCGGATGAAGGAGAAGTACCTCAGCCAGTATGTGTGGTCTGGAAGACACAAAGGTGCAACACCTCCCAGTATGAGCTGCCGAGCAAACTAGGAGGTTCGCTGAAACCAAGCTGGTGTGCCCATGTCCATGATTGTCCTGGCTGCTCAGTTAACATGCAAAAGAGATCATGCTGCCTTTGTGTTTACATCTGGTACCACTTCCCTAGGCAAGTAACAGGGCTGGGCAGTGCCCGGTGTCACAGGCTGTAATCTGTGGTCTTTGTGCTTTGTTATATAGTGGTTATGTGAGCTGATATTGCAGGGTGCTTTGAATGCTAACTATGTGTTTGCATGTTATCTTTTGCCCTAAGTAATTGCAATGGACCTGATGGATAAGACATGGTGAGAGAAGGCTGCCCCAGAGAGAGGACATGCTGCATGGAGAGGGATGCAACCATGGAGATGGGACCTGTCTTTGCCCTTTGGTAAGCTGCCAAAGGAAGTTGGGAGCCAAGCTGGGAAATATAATCAAACCAAGTTATAAGTGTACCAAATTATGGCAGTCTCACTATAAATTACCACATGTTTCTTTCTTGGTGGTGTTACTGCTGCTGGTTAGCAAATAAACTTCTGTAGACATCAGAAATCCTCTTTCATGAAGGACTTTGAGTTTCCCAGATTTGTGCCATCTCTGGCCTGGAGCAGAGCAAGGAGAGAGAGGACACCCTATCCCTGATGGGCAGTCATTTCATGCCTCCCCCCTCCTCCACCCCTTATTTCCACTCCAGCAACTGGCAGTTACTATTATTTTAATTAACAATAAATAAGGAAGAAGGAAGTTCTGAATCCAGGCATGTAAAAATGCTTGCCCAAAAAGCAGAAAACAGAGAGAAATGAGTTCGAGGAACTAATTTCCTTTCATGGTGACAGTTTTATCCCCTTCTGAAAAGAAAAAGGCAAGAGCAAAACATGCCTAGTGCAACCACCAAACCACTAAAAAGGCCAACAAAAATCAGTTGCTTAACAGCTGGTCTTCAAATAAAGGTGGAACAGAACCATGCTTGTTGAAGGCCCATTCCCCTCTTTGCTTACAATGACTAAGATGTCTATCACACACTAACCCCAGAGCAAGTTATTGCTTTGAATAAGCAGTACTCTGTGGTGGTTTCTTTAGACCTGCAGTCCCAAAGCTAGCTTGATGTAGGTGCTTAGCTTAGGGTCACTGGACCAGCCCTGAAGACCTTCTGAGACCTGCATCCATCCTGGGCTCCAATCCTGATGACAAGGGACCTGTTGAATCCTTGTGCCCGCTTGAGTTTTAGGTAAAGCCTGGGCAATGAACAACCTGGCTGTGCCTCCCTGTGCAACCAGCCACTGCCTGCCCCCTCAGACAATGAGGAGGAGGAGGAGGAGGGCATTAGGCAAATATCCCCAACTTTTTAAGATTCCTGCTTAATGAGCACATTTGCTTTGTGCCGCAGTTTTGCCCCCATATCAGTAATCTTATCAGGCTGAGCCTGCCTCTGCCACCTGCAAGCAGAGATATCGGGGTGGGGGGGCATATACCAGTTTGTTTTAAGTTCCTAGGTGCTAAAGTCAAGAACAAGTTTCAAAGTGAACTTATCATTTTATTTTTGTCATAAAAAGAAAAAAAGAAACGGGATAAAACAGGACCGGCTTGCTTTATGATTCACTGATTGCAGATGTTTCCTGTTGGGTGCCCTGGGGTGCTTGGCTTTCTGTTTGTCACTACCAAAAAGCGAAGGCGCTTGGCACTGTTTCGGGCACGTGTCGTGCAACCATTGAGCCACCAAACAAACCTTGCATGCTGACTCCCCAGGAGGTGCCAAGTCCTACAGCTTCACCTCTCTACGTGCCTGCATGCGTGCAAAAGGACTTTTGTACCTGTACTAGGGCTAAAACTGTGTTTCCAATGGGAGGCATTATGGGCTAAGAAGAAGAAGGAAATAAGGTGGGGTAACGTGTATGTGCCCACTGCCACTTCAAGTGGGTTTTTAAATATCTTCTGGCCAACTCCTCAGACATCGTATATTACTCATACCAGGTCAGGGCCAGATCCTCACCAGAGAACAGACAGACTTGACCTGATCTCTGTGCTCACTGAGTCCCGCAGCCTGGGGGCCCAGACACCATCCAGGGGTTCAGTGGTGGTCCACTCCTGACTGCATTTGTCTTTTAGCCAGGCACATGTTTTATCACATCCAAGCACAAACCAACGCACTGGCACTATTTTCATCACTAAAGAACAGAACAAAACAAAAATACCTTATTTCTACAAATGTATCACAAATATGTGGGGTGTCAAGTATTTGAAAGTAATCTTGACTGATTCTGTCATGCCTTAAACAGATGAAAATCTTGGTTTTGTAGGAATGTTTTTGAAGCCACATCCTTTTTGCAAGTGGTAAGTTGCATCAAACGTCTTGCAGATCTGGAGCAATAGGAATCTCAGAAAAGACATATGCTGGACACAGCACTGGTGACATGAAAAATGTGATTTTTCTCCCATTTGACTGTTTATCTTGGGGATAATAACAGCATTACATTCAGGTACCACCTACCTCCTTCATATATATGTATGGATGCAAGCTGGAACATAGGAGATTCCAGTTAAATATGAGGAAAAATTTCTTCACAGTGAGAGTGACTGAACACTGGAACAGGCTGCCCAGGGAGGTTGTGGAGTCTCCTTCTCTGGAGACATTCAAAACTCACCTGGACGTGTTTCTGTGTGACCTGATCTAGGTGTTCCTGCTCTGCCAGGGGGATTGGACTAGATGAGCTTTCAAGGTCCCTACCAATCCCTGATATTCTGTGATATAGCATGTCATGCCTGTATTGTAGGAGTGTAAACAAATGGTATATGGAAACAGTGCATATTTCTGGGCATATGTTTGGGTGAGCAGCAGAGCTCAGCATCCTCCAGCAAAGTAACATGCCACATGTATGTGCCCAGTGTGTTGCCATGACTGTGAAGGGCATCACAGTCTGTGTGAGCACAAAAACTCATGTTTGTTAAGCTCTTTCATGGGGTCTGCCTGAAGATGAGCAGTGGCAGGGGCATGCAAAGTTGGATGATGAAGCAAGGAGAGGATTTTCAGCGTCCAGCCCTAACCACCAACTCGTGCCTCTGCCTGGACAGGCACCCCAGTGCTGAGCAGCCGGGCTGCAGGTACACCACAGTGCTTGCAACCCCACAGCTCAGATCTGTGTGCATGCAGAAACTGCTGACAGAGGTCAGGATGAGAGAGGGTGGCCAGGTTTTGGAGGAAGGAAGCAAACCTTTTTATTTCAGGGAACACTGTGAGCTGCCTTCACAGACAGGCTCAGGTCTGGCAGCAAACCCTCCAGATGAACATGCTGCTGAACACATCACTGAGCTGCCCTCTCAGAGCCAAGACCTGCATCCAAACACTGGCTCTATATTTTAAGGGGGAGAAACTCCAACCCTGACACAGAAAAATGTGAGGCTTTAAGGGTTGTTTTTCCCCCTCTTTCTCCCTTGCTGAGCCATGAGGATGCGGGGTAGCTGGAGGCATAGCTTACTCAGGATCTGTCAGCTCCCCAGCCCTACCCTGTGCTTTAAACAGGATAAACAGGTTATGACATTAAAGTTTCAAAACCTGGGGGAGTTCCTTGCACGGGAGAGGTTAACAAAGGGGCACTCTGGCCCCTGGAGAAGGGGAGGGGAAGCTTTCAGGTTTGAAATGCAGATGCAACTTTTCCAAAATCAGAGCTGGCTCACAAGAAAACCAAACCCACTCTCCCCACCCACCTCTCTCCTTCAGCAGCTCTTCTAAATGCTGTACCTTGGCAGGCAAAGGCTGGAAAGTGCATTGCCCCAGGCCAGGCTGTATCTCACCCTTATCTGAAGCCCTGGCTGGGGCAGCCCCCTCCAGCCCAGGGCCAGGCTTCATTCACCAGGTTGGGAAACGCTTCAGCATCCAGCTGCCAACCAGCTGTGGGGGGGAAGTTTTGCTCCCCTCCCTGAGTTCCATCTGAAACAGTCCAAACATACCCATAGATGGATAGCCTTAAACCCAGAGCCTGTGGTGATGTTGCTGGTCTCTCAGGCCATTCCCACCACCACCATGCTGGACATGATGCTGGAAGCTAATGGGCACAAGTAGGTCTGAGTTTGATTACTCCAGCCATGAGTTGTCATGAAAGGCTGTGAGCAACCTGTGGGGTTGTGAGATGAAGGGTTTTGACAGGATTGAGGGGAAAGCATGTACCCTGGGAAGCAGGGTAGAAAGCTATTGCCTCTGAGCTCCTCTCCCCCATGCTTTGAGGACCTTGCACAACCATCAGTTTATGAAGGGTGAGAAGAAAGAATACTGCTTTTTGGCTGCATTGTGACCTGGGCAGATCCTCAGCTTGTGCCCTTGCTTTCTTGCCATGGGTCTGGAGCACAGGGAGAACACACCCAAATTTATCCTGCCCCTATGTCCCCAGGGCAGCACCCACCAGAGTACAGAAGTGCCTTAGCAGGACCAGCAAGCAGGAGCTGGTGTCAAAGCACTTCTTCACAGGGTGCATCACTGCACCCACACCGAGAGCCCCAGAACAATCTGCAAGAGAAGCACGTTTTCACTAGAAGATGAGAAAAGCTTTGGAGAACTTGGTAAAGTTGCTTGCAAGATATTAACTGAACTACAAATTGGGCAACATACCTAAGAGCTGCTGCAAGGGGAAGGACCTCTTTCGGGTCCAAAGCACCCTCTAAGAGATGTCCTGGGAATACCAGCATTTAAGCAGCCAGCTGGTATTAGCACACAGCCAGCAGCTCGGGAACTGCCAGTGCTGCTTGCAAGCAAGGGAGAGGGGAAATAACAGGTTTGGGGGACAAGAGTAACCACTAAGCATATGCATTTTGCACACTGCAAGAAGTAATTGTAATACTCCAGCAGTACCCATGCTGGACTTTCTTCCCTTAAAACTTCTAGGAGTCTTCCTGTGTGATTTAATATTCAATTTTACAAGAGAACATGCTGTTCCTGCTCGTTTATGGTGCAAAGGTGCATGGCATCAGGAAAGTAAGTGGTGTGCATGGTCCTGGGGCTGTTTGGTGCTCGGGGCATGGGGAATAGGGTAGGAAATCCCCAAGAACTCTTAACAGTCTGGCCATGGACCTGGGCTCCCTCCCAGCTCTGACACAACTCCAGAAGGTCCTCTCCTATGCTTGGTGACAAAACAGCATTTCTTAGCCAAGAGGTGGTGTGATGGGGAGAGAAGTGCTCTGTGTGAGTGTCCCTTGGCTCAGCTCAGCCATCCCTGGTTGTTGGATGCTGTGTATGGACCTCTGAGCGTCCCAAGCAGCCCCAGCTGCTCTTAGACCATGGCTGTGGAAAGGACAAGCAGAGAGAAAGCTGCTACCCCAATCAAGCTCCTCCTGCTGCCCATGCTCCCTTGGCTGATGTGTCCCCAGGCCCCAGGAGGGTGACACCCTGACATTTCCCCTTCTTCTGTCTCCAAGTGTTATTTCTCAGCACAGTCAAGGAGCTGTCAAGCTCCCTGTCCCCTATGGTGTTTCAGAAGGCACCCACCACAGCCGGTGTGCCTGGCAGGAGTGAGAGAAATGGGGACAGAGCAGGGTGGGGGGATGGAGATGACAGCAGTTGGGAGCCCCTTCATCTGCAAAGGGATCAGGCTTTCACTCCCAGCCACTGTGAGAACTTCCTCATGGATCTTTTTTTTTTTTTTTTAATAATTTCTTCTAGCTTCTGAAGCCCTCCAGTGCCAAGCTGTCATTTTGCTCTTTTAATCATATTTTGTGTCTGTGCTGCTCTCTAGGCGAGTCTGTGAGCTGCTTCCAAGCTCTCTCAGCACTTAACCATTTATAGCCAAAAAAACATGCTGAGATGTTTTTCTCTCTTCTGGAGGACAGACCCTTCCCTCCTTTTGCCTTCTTTTCAGATGCTGCTGGAGCTGGTGCTATAATTGTAGTTTAGTTGCAGCAGGATTCCTGTGAAGGAACAGGGAGAACATTTGGAGAAGAAAAGAAAGGCAGGCCTCAAGGAAACTCCCTTGCTACTCCTGGTTTAGCTTAGATCCAGGGCCAAGGGAAGTAAAAACTAAATATTCTCAAATCTTTGTCAAATTCCCATCAGCTCTCCAAAGGGGAGCAAAAGTGTGAAATGGTGGTGTGGAAGAGAAAGCTAAAATGGATTTAGTGTTTAGCTGGCAGCAGATACCAGAATTCCCAAGAGCAGGTACCCAGCTCCTGGCCTCTCTGTGCTCCCTCAGCTGGGTTTGCTCTGGTGCAAGCTGTACATTACCAGCAAAAATTGCTGAAACCCAAAGGTCTGCCATACCACCTGAAAGCATGAGCCCTTCCCAACAGACCTAGAAGCAAGGAGGCAGAATGCTATTTTAACCCAGAAGGTGCTTTTATGCACGGCATCTGCTTGAGCAATCTACAGAAGTGGCACTCAGCTGCCCTGGCACATTTGCAAGTGCCAGGTACATCCCACCAAAGAGAAATCTGAAGCAGAGACAATGCAACCAATGTGTGGAGGGCAGAAAAATAGCTCCTGTGCTTTTTGCTGTTTGCATTGCATTATATAGAGACCAATGTGAGCACGTACCACACACCAGAGACTGATATGGAGGCTGTCTCTCAGAGCAAAGGCAGAGTAGTGCTAGAAATAAGCTCAGACTCTGGAAAACAAGATTAATAGCTGTTTTGGGATACCCAAGTCTCATTTTTTAAATGACGGAAGAACTGCCTCTTTCCAGGTGGAAAGCAGGCAGGAAGGTGGCCCTGCTTCCCTAGGCTTTTTATGCACATGACTGGCTGGTCAGCAGAGGAGTGTTCCAGTCTTTATATTCATGGAGACCCTTGTCACTGGGAGGAAGGGGAAGAGCTCATCTGGAGCTGGTAGGAAGCACAGTATCCCACAACAGCAATTGCCACGCTAACCTATTTATACGCTGCAGAAAGAGGGCTCCCAAGGACTTCCAGGGAGCTGCTCCAATGCCTGCAAGAGACTTGGTAGGATTTGTTCCTCCCTCATCTTCCCCCTGCTCTCACCCTCCCTTTTCTCAACTACAGCTTTCCTCTGCAATGTGGTCTCTGCGAAGGGGCACCTCTGAAATAAGAGGTCAGGCTGCATCTGCCTGTCAGTCATGTCCATTGGCTGTAGCAGCAGTGACATTTAATGCTCCCCAGCCTTGCAAAGACAACACTTCTGGGTTTCAACTCATTGCATGGATCGGCCACTGGGCTTACATTACCATAAGCAGGGGCAGATGGTGAGGACAAGTATGTTGCTTGGATTTAAACAGTGGCAGGAGGTGATGCGGAAGAGGGTACAGCAGTGCTGCAGGAGACCTGCTACAGGCACTTGCCTGTAAAAAATGCCTGTGAGATCCAGGGTGAGTTTGCAGGGGTGGCAGATAGATTAAAAATGGTCTCCCTCACAGGAGAGGAATTTGCCCCATGACCGATCTCAGCCTCATGCCCTACAAGATCAGCGTGTGCCTGGCTACAGAAAATGTATCTGGGTTGTGTCCTTAGCTGGAGCAGGGGCAGGGCTTGGACACACACCTGGGCCCCCAAACCCCCACCATGAAGCATTGCTACAGTCTCTGCTGCCTTCCTGCTTCTTTTAGTTGTGCTCCACATGCTTCTCTGTGGACTTGAAAACTTTATCTGCCCCTCTGACTCTAAAGTGAACAGGTCCTGATTACTCTGTATTATAATAATTAATGCTATTACTTTTATTATGAGGCTACCTAGAATCTGCCTTCCAGGGAGGCATTAGAGGACATGATGGCCAAACACATGGGATAGGACAGCCTCTGCCCTACAATCTTGATAGCCAGGGGTGTACATCTTCCTTGACTTGGAAACATGATCACAGTTCTAATTGACTGCAGGTGCCAATTTAGCAAAACACAGTTGTTGAACACATTTTTATGAACACATTCCTCCTTTTGTATCCTTTCGGATTCTGTTCCCACTTTTCTGAACATGTTGCAGATAAGAAGACCTCATCAATGCTTTCCTGAGTGTTTCCAAACCTGTTTATTCTGGTCATCCAAAGAATGCACTGGTAGGATGGAGACAGAATCATAGATTGGTTAGAATCAGAAGGTACATTAAAGATCATTGAGTTCCAACCCCTCTACCATGGGCAGGGACACCTCCCACCAGAGCTGCTTGCTAGCCTCAAAGGCCCATCCAGCCTGGCTTTAAACACTTCCAGGGATGGGGCATCCACAATTTCTCTGGGCAACCTGTTCCAGTGTCTCACCACCCTCACAGTAAAGAATTTCTTCCTAGTATCTAATCTAAATCTCCCCTCTTCGAGTTTAAAACCATTACCCCTTGTCTTATGACTACACTCCCTGATAAAGAGTCTGTCCCTATCTCTTCTGTAGGTCCCCTTCAGGTAATAGAAATAGATCCTCTATGTGCACACACATATAGCAAGAGCAGAGCAAAGGCAATGGTTGTTTGTGGACCCAAGCCTTTTCTACATCAAGCTAAAGCTGCTACATACAATAAGAGTAATTTTAGTGAGCCCTGAGTTGTGCTAGGGCTTTCTTTGCCTTGTAACTGGAGTCCAATTGCAGCACCTGAGCTTGTAGCTCTCCCATAGAGAAGAAAAGAAAGAAGAGTGTGCTAGGGCCAGGGAGAGTGGGGATGATGGTATAGCGGGGACCCCTGGCTGCTCCTCTCTGAAGAGCTGCACTTTCATCAGCTGGAGGTGATGCTATGGGACGACAGTTTGCCCCCTCTCCTGGGAACGTGACAAGTGAGTTGCATGCTTCCCAGCAGTCTCTGTACTCAGCAGAAAAGACTGTGACACCATTGCATTCACAGTAAACTTGATGTAGCTTTCCCTTTCTTGCTTCCCCTCCTTCCCTCCTGCTCGACCTCCCTGCAAGTTGTGTCTCATGAAATGAGCTGTGCTCCCCCCTGTAGCTCCAACAGAAGAAATGCAAAGGGATGTAGAGAAGCAGTGTGTGTCTGCCACAGCCCGGCGAGCCTGTGGGTCTGCCAAAAATGACAGTGGGATTTCCTACAATCTTTCAAGCACTTAGACTGAGACTGGGAAAGGCTGCTACCAAGGAGGAACAGAGGTGTGTGGTGCTGTAGCAGGGGCTGAGAAATGCATTGATGAGTGAGAAGGGCTCAAATCCTACAGTGGTGACAGTGACATGGGACAGACTGGGTGCATGGTTAGAGCTGACTGATGGGATTGAAATTCAGACCCTTAAGATAGCCTTGAAAATTCTGAATCACCTTTAAAATAACCCCAAACTTTGAAGATAACAGCAGCCCTGGCACCTCTGACAGTGATCTGGCAGAAAATGTGCCCTCTTGGGTGGGTGTGTCTGCCCAGAAGATTTACAAAGCACCATCCAGTCCCACTGTGTTGGCAGAGGGAGCTGCTGCAGCCATGTAGCCCCAGAGAGCAGAAGCCAGGAATATCCATGTTCCAGGCAAAGGCTGCTTTTTATTTGAGTTCAGAGAGTAGAAGAATGGGTTATGAAGTTCTGGGAGCATCTAGAAAAGAGAGGCAGCACTGGGCACAGTTCATGACAATCACTAAAGTGTCCTTTGAGAATGTGCCCTCAGGGAGCACTTGGCTATGACAGCCAACAGGAAGGGACTAAGGGTTGTCTGAAACACGGAAATGAGTGCCCACCTCCTAAGAGCTTGACCTGTTGACTGTCAAGGCTTGCTCCCTTAACCAATCAGCCCAAGCAAGGGGAGGGAGCCAGGCTGCCATGATGGAATCCATTGAGTGCCTGAACCCCCATCTTCCCTTTCAGGGCTGATGGAGGACTCACTGGGCATATGGGGAGGGACTGCTGTAAACCATCGCACCACTACCCTCTTGGGCAACTTGTCACCTGTATACCACCCATCTTTCTGCAGAACCAAGACAACAGGAACCCAGCAATTCTCATGAGGTGCCCAGGGAAGGAGGGCCAGCAGCAGCAGAACTGGCTGTACTTTGTAGGAATTTTGGTTAAATCAAATTCAGATCAAAATTCCTCAGAAAATTTAAGGCAGATCATCACAAACAGGAGATCACCATCAACCTCAGGAGACTTTGTATTATCTTTTAGAAACCTGTCATTCTTAAAGTGAGAAATTAATTGCTTGGGTCATTATTGGGTCCTGCACCTGGGACACAGCAATCCCAAGCACAAATACTAGTTGGGTGGAGAATGGCTGGAGAGCAGCCCTGAGAAGGACTTGGGAGTGTTGGTGGATGGGAGGCTCAGCATGAGTCAGCAATATACTCTGAAAGCCAACTGCATACTGGGCTGCATCAAAAGAAGTGTGGCCAGCAAGTTGAAGAAGGCGTTCCTACCCCTCTACACTTCTCTTGTGAGACCCCACTTGGAATACTGTGTCCAGCTTTGGAGTCCTCAACACAGGACAGACATGGACCTGTTGGAATGGGTCCAGAGGAGAGCCACAAAAATGATCAGAGGGCTGGAGCACTTCTCTTATGAAGACATGTTGAGAGAGTTGGGGTTGTTCAGTGTGGAGAAGAGAAGGCTCCTGGGAGGCCTTCCAGTACCTGAAGGGGCCTTACAGGAGAGATGACGTCTTCAAGACCAGTCTGGATGGGGCTGAGCAACCTGGTCTAGTGGGAGGTGTCCCTGCCCATGGCTGAGGGGTCAGAACTAGAAGATCCATTCTAATTCTAACCATCCTATGCTTCTATGATTCTATGAAGATTATCCCTGTGAAAATAATTCTGCCAGCGCAAGCTGTGCCCTCAGGCATTTGAAGCACATAAATTCAAAGGAAAAAAAGTACTGCCTTTACACCTTGTAGTAAACCATGAAAGGCTTTGGGTGTATGCTGGTGTGGGCTTTGCAGCTGTACCCTTACTCCAACCGAGAGAATAGCTTCAGCCTCCAAACAGGGACACCCAGACGTTGTCACTCCGCATGGCGTACTGCTCTTCCAGCAGAGAGGCCCCTCATTTCTTAGTCATTAGCAAGGCTGGGTGCATGGGGACAGCACCGCTGGCCCTCAGGAGTGAGCCTGCTTGTGCTGTATCCCCTCCCTAGACCGACTCGCAGTTCCCCAAAGCCGGGGGAGCGGCGGAAGGGATACGTGCTGGGCGGATGCCGGGGCGGCCGGTGGACCGGCAGCGCCGCCCGGTGCGCTCAGGCCGTACTGCGGCAGCTCCTCCGGGCACGGCACGGCACGGCACGGGCCGGGCCGGGGGACACCCCACCGGGAGGGTCCTCTCTCAGCAAGGGAAGCTTCCGGGACCGTACGTCCCTTAACGCCGGTCAGCCCCCCTTTGCCCTCCCCAGGGTCAGCCAGCCTTCGTCGCACCAAAGCCGCAGGATCTTCTCAGCCGTGGGGGTGCTGAGGCACACAAGACACAGCTCAGCAGCCAGGAGGGAAGGCTCTGAGGTGTCCCAACACTCAGTGCCATGGGGATGCCACAAGATGATGACAGCTCCCCTTTGTGCCCCAGCATTTCCTTCCTGCCCGTGCCCTGTCTGCGTTTGTCCGGCTCCACCTAGGAAAGCATGTGAGGTCCAGCTGCTGGCGGTGGAACCCCAAAGGAGCGCACAGCAACCTTGGCCTCACAACAGGTTGGAGGTACCTGCCCATGGAAGCAGTCCGTAGGAGCAGAAGGATTTTAGCAAAGGTCTCCCTGCTGCTTGGATGGCAGCTGCGCCTCTCTCAGCCCCTTGTGGTGCACCCTGCTAGAAAGTCACTTACCACGGCCAATGCCGTCCTGATAGTCTCAGACATGCAGTTTGTCCCTACCTTGCAAGTTAGGGACAACTGATTTAATCAATTTTCCATTGTACAAAGCACACTACACCAAAAACTGCAGATCTCCCAGTATTCACTGCACCACCAGTTCATTCCCGGTCTGCAAAGCTTACCAGCTACCATAACTTTATTTCAAAACACTGGTTAAGATATCAAACAATGCTGACCAGAGAGGATGACAGCCTCTTTTTTACCAGGTGTGCTTTGTTTTGGGCTAGTTGTCCACAGTTTTTATACTGCTCAACTATTTTTCTTTGCATTTTACCTCATCTCCCTGAATAGAAAAGCTCTCAGCTTGTCATTTGGAGTACCTTAAGACTACATTATTTGAAAGGGCTTTGCCATGTTACTGCCCCAGACCAGCTCGGATGCACTGCTCCCCACAGGTGATGGTGCAATGAGGACCTGCCCTTGCACTGGGGCAGCAGACCTGTCTTTTTCCCCTATATAAATTACATCTTCTTATTTCCCTGCAGCTCCCAACTGCAGCTGCCTCCGGTGTCACTTCAAAGTGTGACCAAAAAAATCTATACTTCTTCAATACTCTGTGCATCACCCAGGAAAGGGCTAATAGGAGAGGCAGACCACTTGAGAGGCCGATCAATAGACTCGCCTGATTTTGATGGTAGGTGTCTCGCAGAGTGAAGCGCTGTCTAAACCCTCAATTACCCTTCCCTTGCCTCTCCCTGCCTCCTGACAAGAGCAGCGGTTAAGCCCTCTTCAGCATCTGTGAGTAGACCGCTCCCTAATAAAAGGCTTCAAAATGCCAGCACATCCCTGAGCCACTTCGAGAGGTCACTATTTAATGCTGAAAAGAGATGCGGTGGAGGGAAACTGCCCCATGCCTCCAGTTATAAGGAAAATAGGAAAAACAGGGAAGAAAAGAAAACACCAAATTAAAAAAAAACCCATATATGTAGAGGAACAGGGGATTTAAAATGGTTTTGAAACAGTTTCAGGAGAAGCCTGGGACCCCAGCTTTTCTGAAAATCAGGCCCAGATCTGTCACTTCAATACAAGCGTGAAGTTTTTTTGGGTGTCCTGGGCTTTAATCATAGAGGAAGGGAGTGGAGAGGTTACAAGCCCTGCACCGCCGTGGGGCACGCTTGGCTTAGGAGCCAAGCCCTGTCCCCTGCCATGACATATTCCAGGGCTGCAGGAGAGGTCGATGGGGAGGGAGCAGCAGGTGCCCATCTGCAATTATCAACCATCACCCTGAAGTGAAGCAGGATCTGAATGAAAGGGTAAAAATAAGGGAGAGAGAGGGTGAGTGAACATGCTGTCATGAGCAGACGAGGGACAGAAGGCTTCTGCAGGCTGGGGCTGCACATCCAGCTGGAGTCAGCGTGTTCGTCTTCCTGGAAATTCAGGGGGATAAGACTTCAGGCTCTCTCATGCTCATCTCCACCCATTAAATAAATGAGTGTTTACTGAAAGAAGAGCTGTTCCAAGTCCTTCTTGTTTCAGGAAACCACTTTTTCCTTACAGACGTCTCCTAGTAGAGGTGACTGGCAATGGAGAGCAGAAGAGGAACAAACCTCAGAGCTGCTGAGGTTTTCAATCCTCTTCCTTTGTGTTCCCTTTAGTCAGAGCTTGCCTGGCATGAAGACCCATGGGAGCAGCTCCGTTTTTCTGCTTCCCAGTTCAACCCCTGGCTGATCACCAGCAACCCATGCTGCGGCAGAGGGAAGGCTTGAGAGGAAGGGTAGGGAGAAACCTCCAACATCAGGCACATCTATGACCAATTCCTTTTGCAGATGGCGAGTCATGGTGGAGAAGGGAGCTGACAGGATGGTTTGGATTTCTCTTCTTCCCAGAAACGTCTCTGATTACAATTCTTTGAGACCCAACAGCATTTTGGTACCACTAACCAAAAGGCAGGGTGGAGGTATCTATAAGACTGTAAATCTGCTTTGCGTACAAAGTAGACAGAGGAGGTTTTTAGATCGGCTTTAGGTCCTGTTTTAAGGACAGTTAGCCCTCAGAGGGAGAATTCAGGTTCAAGACTATCTCCCAGCCATCTCCGGGCCACCATTTCTCAAGAAAACATGAGAATGGAGTTTCTTTCAGCCATGCATGTAGAGAAGTGGGCAGAAGTAAGACACTTCTAAAATCCTGCACAACTGTGGACTCTGGAAGAAGGGGATCTGCTTTTCAGGTCTTTCTAGGAAGAATAGAAGCCTAAAAACTGACGTAGCCATGGTCAATTCTACTGCTTACAGTGAGATGGGAGAATAAATGAGAGATTATCATAGAAGCGTAGAATTATAGAATGGTTTGGATCGGAAGGGCCCTTAAAGATCGTTTGGTTCCAATCCCCCTACCGTGGGCAGGGACACCACCTCCTACTAGACCAGGTTGCTCAAAGCTCCATCCAGCCTGGTCATGAACACTTCCAGGGATAGGGCATCCACAGGTTCTCTGGGCAACCTGTTCCAGTGTCTCACCACCCTCACAGTAAAGAATTTCTTTCTGATACCTAATCTAAATCTCCCCTCTTTGAGTTTAAAACCATTACCCCTTGTCCTATCACTACACTCCCTGATTTAGGTCCTTCCACATCTTTCCTGTAGGCCCCCGTTAGGTAGTGGAAGGCTGGTATAAGGCCTCCCAGAAGCCTTCTATTCTCCAGGCTGAACAACCCCACCTCTCTCAGCATGTCTTCACAGGAGAGGTGCTCCAGCCCTCTGATCATTATTTTGGCCCTTTGCTGGACCTGTTCCAACAGATCCATGTGTTGAGGACTCCAAAGCTGGACACAGTACTCCAGGTGAGGTCTCACAAAAGCAGAGGGGCAGAATCACCTCCCTCAACCATGCTTCTTTTGATGCAGCACAGTATGTGGTTGGCTTTCTGGGTTGTCAGTGCACACTGACAACTCATGTTGAGCTTCTCATCCACCAACACCCACAAGTCCTTCTTTCCAGGGCTGCTCTCAATCCATTCTCTGAGAGAACGGGTTATAAGAGATGGAGAGGCACCCGTGGGAAACACAATCTGCTTTGCTTGCTGCATAATGGAGGCCTGATGGGCAACCATTACATGAGACAGGGAAGGGAGCAGAGTAAGGTATTGTAATTACAGAAGAGGTTTAGAAAAGACCTGATTATTACTTTTCTCGCTACTGTTGAACAGAGGTGCAGTTACCTTCCTGCACTTTACACAGGTGGACAAATAACAGCCCTCTTCCACAGAGGCTCTGGAAGGAGATGGGGAGCCTTCAACAGAGATAGCATCAGCCACAAGAGCCACTGTTTCTCCTGGTCCACTTTTGCCAGCAATTGCTGGAGGACAGGAGGGGGGAGGCTCCCAGGCCATGACTCAGTGTGGGGTCCAGCCTGGAACACTGAGTCACTCTGTGCCACCGCCAGCGGAGATGATAAGCCACCAGGCACATTACAAGCAGTAACCAGTCACCCGTCCTCATGCTTGCTTGGCCCCACCATTGCTCTGTCCCCATGGCTCATGTCTGCCCTGCAGGCACTGGGAATTAAGGAAGGAGCCGTGCAGTTGATGCAGTAGCAACTCTGATGTGTCATGGCAATTAGAAGAAGGTGGTGAGGTGTCATATTATTGACAAGAGAACAAAGTGGTCCTTATGTAAAAATTCCCCCAGCAAACTGAGGAGTGCATTGACCAGCTGCAGACAGGGAGACATTTTTTCCTTTCTTCTTCTTTTTTTTATTTTTCTTTCATTTTGGAGGTTTCCCAGGTGGACTTTTCAAGAGGATCTTTTTCAAGAGTTATTATTTTTAATTATTTTTTTCTTTTATTTTATTTTCTTTTCTCTCCATTGGTAATCCAAGAATGGCAGAGCGGTTGAGGTTGGAAGAGGTCTTGAGATAGTCTGGTCTAGCCCCCTGTGAAGGCAGAGAAGCTGCATTGGGTTATGTCCACCTGGGTCCACCAGTACCCCTAGGGCCTTCCATGCAAAGCTGCTTTCCAGTCACCTGGCTCCCAGTATGTGCTGGTGTGTGGGATTATTCCCCTGCAGGGGCAGGACTTCACATCGTCACTTGCTGAGGTTCCTGTCTGACCACTTCTCCAGTCTTCCAAGATCCCTCTGAAGGGCAACATGTCTATCTGAGAAATGGAGGCCCACCTTATTTTGAGTGTAACTTTTAAACTATTGCGGGGCGTGAGGAATCACCCTGGTACTTTTGGGGGCCATAGAAGTGATTAAGGCCCAAAATGAGAACAGTGGGAACAGCATGCAAGGTGTTTTCCATCTTGGAGCATGGAGTTCCCTGAGAGAGTTCAAAACACATTCTCATCTAACCGGCCCCAAACTTGCTATAAGCGCTGCTTGCACAGAAGACTTTTCAAATAGATCTGGACCAGGGACATATGTTAATTTAGGAAAAGAAGAAGCTAGGAAAGATTCTCTAAGGATAACTGGTCTTACCAAGCCACTGTTACTGCTCTGTGCTTAAGCAGCACTGCTTTAACTCTGTTTTGGTGGCTGCCTGCTGTTCTCTAGGAGAGAAAATTGCTGCCAGGAGAGGAAGTCTTGTGCACAGCTGGTGCACAGCCATACCCCACTGCTGGGTCCCAAAGATGTGTTGGAAGAGAAGAGCACGCTCTTTCTCCAGGGTTTTATTCTCAAGGAGAAAAATGGTGAGCAGCATTGGATTTCAGCCTCAGGTCTGGCAGCTGGAATCAACATGGGGACACCTCAGGAGTGGAAACAAGTGCCCCAGGTTGGGGGAGACCATAAGATGGAAATGGAAAATAGGTTTTCTGGTTCTCTGCTCATCTGAGTTTTAGCATGACCAATATTGCCCCTGCTCTGGATGACATCCTTTGCCACCACGGGCTGCCATGAGAGGAAGGTCTGGCACTGGGAGGTGAGATGATGAGGCGGGGTGTTGACCGAAATCGGGCATCAGGGTCACACCAGCTCTGCATCATTTGCTCATTTAAGGTGCCTGAAGGTGTTGGCTTCTCCCAGCAGGGATGCACTCCAAACAGCGCTGGCTCTGATCACACATGGGCTTAACAGAGACCTTCTCCACGCACTGCAGGGGCTGAAAAGCAGCCCTGCGTCACAGGCCATGGGGAACAACAGGCAGCTGTCTCTGCACCTGCCCTGCTCTGCTTATCGGCCGGGCAGCGGGAGCATCTCCATTTAGGGATGTGTTTGCTTTGCCCAACTGCAGTAGCGTGATAGGGGCTGTGGTGAGACGTGGCGGCCCCCGCCACTCTCTGCTGCCTGTGCCTGTGCTATGGATGCCTGTGCACACAAGCAGACCCTTGCTCCCTTCCCAAGCCTCTGCCAGGTCTAACCCATGGCTGTGTGCCCCCACCTTGTCTGTGCTTGCAAACATGTATGCACTGCTTAAATTTGTCCAGTTGATGACACACTAACCTCCACCATGGCATGTGGGAAGGCCCCCTTACTACCTTCTAAACCCTCCGTCTCTTTGAAAAGCACAGAGAAATGCTCAGATTTTGCTCAGCCATTTCCAAAACCCCAGTGCCAGGGTGAGAAGCTGGTCCCACACACGGTGCTGGGATTGCATCCCAGCCTCTGCCCCCTCGGCTGCCACCCTTCCATCTCCCTCACCCCATCCTCAGCAATTTCTTGGCCAATTTAAGGAATAAAAGGCTGGTTAATGGCAGGGCACAGAAAGGGTTGATGTGGCTCAGTGAGTGCCATAATGACAGGTTATCAGGCATATTGATCCCTCTCCCATTCCTAAGCATTGGTGAGGAAGCTGCAGCATCCCACAGGCCCTAGAGACAGAGCCCCTGGTAGCCTACCCGAGCCTGTGGGCCCTTGGGGCATCCTCTGGAGGGCTCATTCTGAATGACCCAAGACTTGAGGCTGAATGTCTCTTTTGTGTTGTCAAGAGGGGGGCTAACTTTCTGCATTTTGTAGGCCCTTCTGGAGCACTGAAATGGGAGGGTCTGATGGGGTGTTACTTGCAATGTTGTCCCTTGTCTGCCAGGTAGTTTCTGAACTGATGGAGAGCTTTAATTAGTGCATGTTCTCCCCTAGTGCTACTGCACTTGTCTCTCAGGGATCAAAAAGTGCCCTGAGCTTTTTTCAAGTTTCTTTTGGGGAGATGCCACTCAGCATCCTTACAAAATGAAATCTATTTCAGTATACAGAAAACTACTGCCACACACGTGGAATACGTGAAGAATAAGTCAGGTGCAGTTGTGCTGAAGAAAAGGGACTAAGTCTTTTTACATCTGAGGTGGTAAATTTCCCAGTACGCTAAAGCTCGTGCTGAAGAAAAATTTGGAAAATATAACAATAACAAAGATTATTGTTTTTTTATCATGGGAACCTTTGTTCATCCCAGACATGCCAAACAAGTGCCTTGGGAAGTGGAGATTCAGTTACATCCTGAATAGTGCTGGATCTGTAACAGCCAAACAAACCATAGGAAAGTGTTAAACTAACCTTCTGCCATCCCATTATCAAAAAGAAAAGAATAAAAAAGGAGATAATCCTTGTTTAAATATCACAAGCAGCAGCTGAGTCAGTGGGAGCTTTAGACGGGAAATGTCAGGGAGGAATTTAGATTTTCAGAGCAGTTGCTGCTCTGCAATTATCATAAGTCACTTACAAGGACCCCTTGTCTCTCGCTGCCCTCAACCACGCATTTGCAGGGACAGGGAGCAGAGACAAAACACATGGCCCTACCGGGGACAGATAAGGGAAATAAACACCATCCCACTAAAGGCACAAGGCAAATCCCTTCAGGCTATGGCCGGACTCCTGCTACTGTGCAGGTCAGACAGAAGAAGGGAATGGGGAGTTGGGGGAAGGCAAACCCACAGGAGGGGCAGGGAAGCAATATGAGAAAGAGATTGCTGGAGAAAACTGCATATTGGTTCCCCCCAGAAAGGCATTTATTTGCTTCTGGGGGTGTTTTGGGGTTAGGAATGAGAAGGGAAATAGAACAATGAAGATCTGGGGGTATTTTAGCCTCTTCTTCTTCTGTGGTGCTTTCTCTCCTCTACCAGCATGCCTTGTGTCATCTAGCACGTCTCTGTTGTAAATTAAATAAGTGAAATTACTATTAACTCTCCTGAGGCAGGCACAGCCTGCACCAACAGGGGAAAGATGAGCACTCAAAACGCACGATTTCCATGACATTAAGTGTTTCAGAGACGCATTTTCCCAGCTGGTACACGTGGGAATGCTAAAGACTGCCTCTGCAGGGTTGGTGTTTTGTTCCCTGTCTTTTCTTACTAAAAATGAGGTTTCCAAGACCAGTCTCGGCGGGGTGCAAGGTAGAAGGACCTCAGCTGTGCTGTGCTGGCAGGAGTTGGTAGGGGAAGGTGTCTACTCTGCTTTCCTGGCTGAGGACAAGAAGTATGCCTGCTCTGGCTTTGTGCTTTGTGAGATGGGTCATCACAGCAATATCCTCCTGCACAGCACATGGGGTCTGCCATCTCCATTATTCTTACCCTGTCCTGTCTCTCTGTCTGATGGACACAATCTTCAAGTGAGGCACCCATTCTGGTTAGGACACTTCAAGCAAAGGGGAACATGGCTTTCCTGATGCCCATTCAGTCTGCTCACCATCGCTATTAAAAACCTATGTCCTACTCCTGACTCCAACTTTTCTTCTTTGCCTAACTTTCATCTCCTGATCTTTTTGTTCTTCTCTACTATATTAAAGGATCTGTATGTGTACAGGACAATCCTATTGTTGAGAGGATAGGAAACGTAATCTCATAGATCCTGCTTTTCCATCACATTATCCCAGTAGCTTAATGGCAGTTTTATTGAAGCCAGGCATATTGTACCAGTATAGAACTAAGACTCCCTTCTTTACTTTCCATGACTGTGAATCAATAAATCATTGTTGATACACCTTGAAGATCCAGAAGAGAAGCACAGGGCTTTGATGAGTCATCCTCTTAAGCCTGCTGGGTGGAATGAACCTTGCCATGGGTGATACATTTACATTCACCCTCTAAAAAAGGAGAGGAAAATATTTTCTCATGCTCTTTCCCATGTATTTACTTGATGACTACCTGTTAGGAATAACAGATGAGATTCTGAGCAGATGTGAATCAATAGGAAAGCTTTGACTTCACTGTGAAATGTTGGTGACAATTTCCAATTCAGAACTGGTTGTGTCTCCATAATAGATCTCATCCGTTCCATGCTGAATGCAAAACACCTTTCGGCCTATAAACAGAACAATGAATAAACATTTGTATGAAGTCAATATGGTGACATTTTCATAGGTCTGAGACCCTTTGTGTGACTCCTAATGCTAAAATCACATCAGACCTTTTGTTTGACAGGCGGATGGTTTTATCCTCCAGTGCCTGAGGAGAGAGGCAATCGAGTGGGTAAGAAGTTAGTGATTTTCTGTTCACATGGAAGTAGCACTGAGCTGCATTTTGCTGGTCCACCTTGCTGACCTGGAGCTACAGTTACGGAAGATGAGAAAGAGAGTAGGAGGAGGGGGAAGGAGATCTATCTATGTCAAAGGAGTGTCATGTAAAAAGGAGAGTGTTGGGTAAAAAACTGACAAAGCACTGATGTGAAATCCTTGGCTGCTTCTAGCATCATTTCCTTCCATGGCTAGAGCAGCAATGGATGGGTGACTGGGAAACTGAAGGAAAAACAAGAGCAGATGTAGGGTCCAGACCCACTCCAGCCTCCTCATGCACCCTTGCAGTGCATTCACAGGGGACTGGTGGCAATGGGTCAACGTCTCTATTGGTCCCATGCCATCAGCTTTGGCTGTGCTAAGACCACATCAACACACAGTGACATGTTTCCAGTCATTCTGAAAGGGTGATATGAACTTGCTTTGAATCCCTCACCATGGCTTGTCTTTCTTCATTCTGGTGCTGCCATGAGTTAGATAAACTGTCTTACTCCAGGGGTGAGTGGATGAAGAAGAGAGTTAAACCCATCAGGCCAGACACCATGACAAGTAAAGAGACTTAACATGCTAAAGCCCACTTTCAAGAATTACTTAATACAGTAGGACTGGGACTTCATGAACTTGGCAAGAAAATGGGAACATGCCCTCAAGTTTTTTTTTCATCTGGAGAAAGAGTTGGAGGATCCAGGTTATTGCGAACTTCTTAGTGCTGGGACTTCCAGGGGTCTGGAGAAAAATAAGCAGTAGCATGAGTCCCTTTTCCACGCATATTCAACAATGCAAAGGCTGATGCACAATCGAGAGGACTGAAAGGAGGCAAGAGGAGAGTATTTCCATCTGTTTCTGCATCTATTGCCCACTATTAATTGGTTCTTGGCAGCTGAAGGTTATAGCAACTGCCAGCCTCGAGGCAGAGCGCAAGAGAGAGAGGCAGTAAGTGAAACGACTTGCCCGCAGCAGTCAGTAAGGCAGCCCCATGTTCTCTGCACTGGCTGTTGGCAATAGGATTAGTGCCAGACATTTGATTTTTCTTGTCATAATGGTTCTGATGTTTTGAGGCAGTTGTTTACCTATGCAGCCTTTTTTTTTTTTTTTTTTTCTCTCTTCCAGAAAAGCAAATTCATTGTCAAATTCAAGGTTCAAAAATTCTGTGCCAGATCTCCATATGATAGTTACTGTTTCTTGAGGGTTTTTTCACCTCTGTGGGAGCTCCTAGACTCCTTTTCAACCTTTATTCTGTTCACAAAAGGGTTGCATTTAATTTCTTAATTTTTTTTTTAAAGAAAGCTGACTCCAGGAGCTAGGAGTAAAATACTAGGTATCACAAACATAAATTAAAATCACAAGGACTGGTAGTTCAGGAGACCTGTTGCAATACACATAGGCTACCTTTCTGCATGAAGGTGACATTCCCTGATGACCTTGTTAGAGAAGTCTATGACTTGAAATACAGTGGGCTAGAGGTGTCAGCAATTAATTTTACAACTCCACAAGATGACATGCTCCACGAGATGGTGCATTTTATTCCCTTGTTCCTGACTGTCTGCTTGCTGCCCAAGTTTCCAAAGAGAAAACTTCTAAGTGCTTCCCCATCGATCTGAGACAAGATGGTCATTTGGGATTCTGCTGTGGTAGGTGAATCATCAATACAATATTTCTGAATTTTAACTTGCCTATTCTACATCCATTTCCAGAAACAGAGAGGGATTGCTGCTAATGCTGCTACATTTTTTTTTCTGAAAACTCAGAGCCAAATTCTCAGTTCCTGGGGAAAGGCTGATTTTTTTCTCCACCCAAGTAGCCTCCTTCCCTTCTGAAAACCCTGTCCCCAAGCAATCCAGTATTTTACTGGAAATCATGTTATTTTCCTCTGAAAAGTTGATTGCCGTAAAAACTTCCCAGATTTCATTTTCATTGTTCACCAACAAGAGGAAATTTGGTGGGTTTTCAGGCAAAATTTGAGCAGCATGAGTACAAAATTTTGCATCTGAATGTGGAGATGAAAACAGAGTTGTGAGATCAGCCACCCCCATGCTTCAAAATAGGGGTCGGATGTTCATTTTATGTGTGTAAGAGGCTCAGATTTAGCTAAAACCTGACCTGGCCTTCTGAAATGTGAAATCTCAGACACAGAGGTTTGCATTTAGCTGTGCAAGGTACTGATCCTGTACACCATGGTGTGAAAATGTACTGACACATACCAAGGCACAAGAGGAAGTTGCACAGCTCTGCTCCTTCTTCCCTGGGAAAGTGTATCATCCACCATATTTTCTCTTTTTTAAAAAACATTTTTCTTTGTTTGTTTTACCTTGGGATTTACCCATTGTTTGGGAGAACAGCTCCTGCAGTGGGGCTCTTTGTGTCTCAGTGGTCATCTCTGCAGTGAGGGTAATGGAGAGCCAGGATCCCATATCTGGCCTGTCCACTGGACCAGGTCTGAAGGTCTTAAATCTCATCTGATCTGGCAAAGCTTTTCTTCCAGGGTGGCAGGAAACATCTTGCTGCCCTTACTGAGGATGTAGCACATCTTTGCTGCTTGCAGCCCACCCCTTCCCTCAGCCTCGTCAGTTGTGAGAGAGTGCAAGCACAAGTCAATGTTTTCTAGATAATAGGAGGCTGCAAAGTTAAGAGGGAGATGAGGTTTTTAATTATCTTTTTTTTTCCTCTCTTGCCACTGCCCCAGTCCTAGGGAGTCTGCAGTGACGTGGAATCCTGAGGTGTCATTATGGGTTATTAAACTCCTTTGTGGCACTCAGGGATGTTGAATGGAGCTGTAAAGGAAGAAGAGAAAAAAACATCCCTTGATGGAGCTGGCTAACCCCTCTGTAATTGCTTCATGTGGCAGACTATAATTATTCACGCTGCAGAGGAAAAGAGTTAGAAAGAGCGTGTGGGTGGGAGAAAGAGCAACAAGAAGACCTGGGCTCTCCGTGTGGCCATCAGAGTTGCCTTGGTTATGATGGGAGATAGCAGCTCACCCTCACATCAGCAGACATCATCCCTTTTCTTGGCCCTTGGTGAGGCACACTTACAGTACAAACCCTGTCCCTGCAGCTCCCTGGGACACCAAAGAGACCCCCACCCTCACCAGGCTAGGCTGCAAGTGCCTTTGCCACTGCTTCACCCTGGGACTTGTATCAAGGCCACAGGATGTTGCACATCTCCAACTCCCACAGTGAGGGGTGGTAATTAGGCAGATGGGGTTTTCCTCTTGGTCCCCCATACCTGAAATGCTCAGTAATGGTAATTATTGCAAACAACACTTGAAGATGCACAAATGACCACATGGATCCAGCCAAAGAAGATAATATCTTGCTCTTCTCTGCATTGCAATCCTGCATCCAGTGGCAGGTGAAATGACCTTCCTGAGCACCAGCAGTGCTCTGCACCTTAATGCCACTTCTGGATCCTTTTTGGGTCTGTTTTACCCTTGAGGGAAGCACAGTCAGAGCTTCTCAGTTTATGGGCTTTTCTGTCTAGGCACTAGTGCAGGAAAGCAATGTCCAACAGTGTTTGCTGTTTCTGCTTTATGTTAGATTAATCCCTTAAAACACACAGCTGGATACACATGACACCCATGGACATTCAAGGATGGTCGTGTAGTTGGAGTGTGAGAAACAAAGCAATGATGAAGACCCATCCTTCTGTTGTATTTCCTTCATAAAGCTTCCTAAAGGCTCCTCTTCCCCATTAGCAAATCTGGTAATTAGTCAAACAGGACAAAAGCTGAGACAAGCCTGTCTTGGTTTAACCAAACAGACTCACAGACCCCAGAAGTCTTGTCTGATAGCAGCAGAGCTTAAATATGGACCCAAACAGAGGGTTTATAGAGATGTACACCTATGAAAAAATGAAAATATGGGCTGTCTCCAAAAATTTTAGACTTTGCCTGGGACAAACACAGGTGGAAAATGTGTTAAGGAGCTTTACACTGGACCAACTGGAGAAAAAACAATGCCTATCCTCTTGCAGCTATACCATTAACATGGCTTTGAAGGACAACCACCTGTTGCTTGTCTCTCTACCCAAAAGAAGCACCTGTTGCCATGTGATTTCTCCTGGGTTGCCTCCTCTGTCAGCTCCTCCAGGACAGGAGAACAAACCTGATTTTTCCACTCTTATCAATGGAAGAAAGTCTTACCATCACTCATGGCAATCTGGAAGGTTTGCCTCCAGTTGCATGGAAGGTAGGACTTTGCTTCAGCTACATGGAGCCTCTGTGCTGGAGGGCTTTTCTGTACAATGCAGGACTCTCATCACTAGACAGGGATCAAGGGGGGTGGGTGACAGATTATCAGGGTTTAAGAAGAAAGAGTTGTATGCCTAATTTGTTATCCATATAAAGAAGCGGGATTAAAAATCAAGAGCTTTGGGATGAGATAACTAAGTAGAAGAACTGATGAGCTTAAATAAAGCACTGAATTTCACAGGGAGAAAAAAAATCTCTAATGAGACAAAAGAAAAGCAGAAAAAATGTAATCAAAGAAAGTCCATTTATTCCTACAATAGTCTTGAAAACTTGTCTGATATTACTGGTGCTTTTGAAAGCCACTGTTTGTCAGAAGAGCCTTCATATGTGATTTCTGAATATGTTACAGCCAGCAGGAAGGCTGAGTGACTCGTACTGTTCCATATTTGTTAAAGTACTTTACCAATATTATCCCCCTCAATATTATCAATTCTTTACATGAACTGACATTTTAAGGTATCCTTTCAGCAAATTGATTAGAAATTTGCATAACTGGAAGTTACTTTGATGACTGGTTTTAAGTTTACCATCCCTGACAAATGCTGTTCTAAAGAGACCTTTAAGCTAAGCCAGTTACCAAAAAAGAAGAGGTCTAGCAAAATGGTTTGTCTTTCTGATTTTAAGGTAAGAAAACTGTATGGAGAAATAAAGATTAAGCTCATTAAATAATTTGAAATTTGTCTTTGTCCTAAAATTGTACTGAAAACCTCAAACAAGCAATGCTGAAATTCCGTACTCTACATGCTGTATAAAAAGTAGTCCATTCCAGAAGAGTTCATCCAGAACTAAAAGTTTCTTTGATAAAAATATTCAAATGCAATTCTTGTAACTCTCCTCCTAGCCAAGTCACTTTTTGCCTCCCAAAGGAAATCCCAGTGAAGCTGGCCCCATCGTACCAAGGCCTTTCATTGACCATGCTCATATTCTAACACTGTAGCCCACTATCAAAGTCTTTGAATTGTTCAAATTAAACCCTTTTTGAGTACTTACACTAACTATGGCTTTCTGACCTTAGCACCTGTGCAGCTTCATCCTAGAATGCTTCACCCCCACCATTGCATGAAATGGCTTTGTGTGGCTGTAAAGCTGAATAGGGCAACTTTGTCAGCAAAGCAAACAAGCAATAGCTGCAAGAGGCATCTTCTTTGCTTTCTTTATGTGTTTACTTTACTGGCATTAACGGACTCATAGAATCCCCAGTGAAGGCTCTTTACTGATGCATAACATGAAAAATACATAAACTTTACTTTTGTGGCCTCTTTTGGAGTTGGTTCTTCCTGACAGTCTTCATAGATTATCTTCAGATAACCACTATGATCTTAGTTTGCTTTCTACTCATATATTTCCATATGATATCTACTTCCTACATACTAGCATCCACTAATTGCAGAGTGGATTCAGTCTTCCTAAGGCAAGACACTGGTGCAACCTAGGACAAACACCTGCTTGTTTGAACGAGTGGTTTCTGACATTCTACTATGTTTGCCTTTAATCCCCCTATATCAGAAAGGGTACTGAAGATAAACTTAAAACCCCATTAAAATCCAAGAATTTTTCCCCATGGTCTCTGGAGAGGATTGGATCTCTTGCAGGGTAAAAATTGGGATGAATTGCTGCGATTGACTTCTGTGGGATTGTCTGGGGTGGGCATCCCTCTTCTCTGTGGCTGCAACTGGGGTAAGACAGAAATGTTTCAGGAGGGGACTGAGCATCATACTGCTTGAAAATCCTGTCTATGAGATCCCTGAGAACAGCCTTGCCTCAGAAAAGTCAGGATAGAACGTGGAAACGTAAGACAGCATGTGTGGCAAACTGCATGAGATCCTAATCTTCTTAAATTTCATGGAAAGATTAACTTCAGCAGGAGCTGGGTAGTGTTTGAAATGAATGCTGTGCCATGATCATCCCCCAAACCCTTTGTTCCCTTAGCTGGGAGGCAATCAATTCCTGAGCAGGTTGATGAAGCTGGTCATCGAAGACAGCCATTACTCCTTAGGTGGTAGTGGTCTCTCAGTGACAGTGCTAAGCAATGTTCTGTGCACTTGCTGGGGAAAATGGGCTCAGAAGGGTTGTGGAAAGGTGCAGCCTGCAGTGAGTGCAGCTGGGATGCCTGCCTAAGGCAACAGCACAAGAGTGAGTGCAGGTATTTTGGAGCAGTGATCCCCATATCCTAGTTTGTCCAGCTACCATAGTCCACATTAGCCAGTGCCACAAAGAAACTCACTGTAGGATTGTGCTAATTTGTATCCCCCAGTAAAGGGGTCCCCAAGCCCACCCAACATCCAGGAGGTGACTGAGACTGCAAGGCTGCTCCTGGGCCAGTTGCTGGGCAGCGGTGATGACTCAGGACTCGACCCTAAAATGTTTTCTGAGAAGGTCCTGCAGCAACAGGCGGCATTCCCCTTCATCAGTTTGGTGCACTTTTATCTTGTGTTCCAGGCATCCAGGGTTCATCAGAGGACAAACATCAGAGGTTTAGGAGACTCAGAGAGGGATTAGGGATGAAATTAAAGCAAGAGCAAGGGCTGCTCTCCGTGTGCAAGGTGGTACCACATGGGACGATGCAAAGGCTGGGAAGAGAGGAGTCCCGATGGCCGCTTAAATCCTTCCTCTGGTTTCCACTATATTGAACAGCAGCTTGTCCTCGGTGTCTGCAATAAGAGAAAGTGCTCCACCTGAATTCAATTTTTTTTCTTTTGCTCACTACTGGGCCAAATCTTTGGCTACGGCCAACTGCTCACTTCAGCTTCAACTTCTACCAACCTTCAGCCAGTTGGGGATTCCCAAACTGCCTTGGTGGGGCTGGCATCTTTAATCTTGCTGTCTGCTCCCCAGTGCTTACAGGAGATGGCAAGCATCAAGAGCTTTCCAGCCTCAAGGAGATCAATGGGATGTTGATCCTCCAGAGCTTTTGATACTGCAAAAATCAGCTGCATGCTGGCACAAACTCATCTGTCCCACTGCAGGAAGGACAAGCCACCAGCACTAATCAGGTGTCTTCAGCAGTTGTCTTCTTAAAGCACTACTGCGGTCAGCAAGCTTGCGGGTGAGCTCTCCATCAGTCAGCCAATGAAACACTAACATCTTCCCCACTGCAGGGACTCCCCAGCATGGTGGTGGCTCATACAAATCAGGACCATGCATTCCCACAGAACTGGTTTGGCATGGGAGAGCTTCTGCAGATTCCCTGGAAGGAAAAGGCCACTTTTGGTTGCAGCAAAGCAGAGTCCTGGGATGGGTCCTGGGTTGGCACTCACTGTCACAGCCCCAGAGATCCTTGGGCATTTGGTCTTTTAGAATTACTGCAAGAGGAGCAAAGCCCTTGGGAAGGCAGGGTTGAGAGTAATTTTTTTTCCCTCAGGTTATTTTCGTTAAAGCCTTTTTCACCTCCGGGGATGCAGGGGGTCTGTTTCTGTAGTCCTGCATGGATTGTATAGTTAGTGTTACACAGCCAAAGGCATGAGGTGGTCTGAGAGCACTGAAACACTTTTGCAGGGGCTGGACATTGGGAAGTGTGTACGTGAGAACAGTGTCCTGTCCCACAGCTGCCTTAGGGGAATCAGTGCTATTTTTCTATTCATTTACTGCCTCAATGACAAGGCAAACATGAGGGAAAGAAAGCTAGAGAGGGCTGAACCTCTTCCTTTTATTTTGTCCTTTTACAGATCAAAATCCTTTTCTGCAACTCACAACCTGGGAAAGCGAGCATGTTGCACTGAAATACGACAGGAGAGTCAACTCCATCAAGAAAAGGGGAGGAAAAAACAGAGTAGAAATCTTTTGGGCACAGGCAAACAGGTGGGGGGAGCGTCTGGTCTGCGAAAGCAGGGTGTCTGCAATCTTTGTAGCGATTAGATTTAATGGGACAGAAACGTTTCTCTCCTTCATGTCCCCTCCTCCTCTCAGCCCGAGGGGGAGAAAGGAGGGAGGTAGTGATGGGGAGGTGGTGGGGGGAGAGAAGATTTGAAAGAGTCTTTGACGTCAGCTCTGCCCTATAAAAAGCTGGCAAGGAGCTGGAAAGCAGAGATCAGAGCTTGTAGAAGAGCAAAGATGCCAACCCCGAACATCTCCACCTCTGCAGCCAAAGGCTTCCGCAGGGCGGTGTCAGAGCTGGACTCCAAGCAAGCTGAGGCCATCATGGTAAGACAACCCTACCCCACTTCTTTCTCCCCTCCCTCCAAAAACTGCATCCTCTCCCATAGCTATAGGCAGAGGCAGGTGGGGATAGATGGACCAACATGGTCTTTGTGGGAGGTCCCTCATATAGGCACCTCCGGGATCCAGGCTGGCAAAGGGAAATTATGCAAACAATTCTCTCTTGCATACTAGTACATGTGAAATGCAAACATTAAAGGGGATGAAAACTTGAACTAATGCAACACCCCCCTCCAACCAAAAGCAAGGTAAATAACTCGTAGACTTAAGGCAGGAGTAACAAGGAATCCCCAGCGTTAAAGGCAATTTGAAAATCTTAATGCTCCTCTGATTTCAACACATTAAACTGCAGAGATTTCATGTGTTCCAGCATAATGAAAAAATGTGGCTGTTATATCAGACAACATACAAGGCACAGGCAATTGAATCAGTTTGTTCACTGCTGCTGTATCCTCAGTTTGGCTTTCTCCCAGCACATCCTTCCCCTGTTTCTGTTCCCAGCCCTCCGTGGTTGGGAAGGGTCTTAGCCCTGGGTTTAGCTCAGGGAATGCTCTGCACACACCAAATCTGTATGTGTCAGGGAAAGAAGAGGAAAACTTCCTGCTGAGCTGTGAAGTGCCTTTAGAAAGCCTGTCCAACTCATTGGACTGGACATTTCACCTCCTAGCTCAAATGCTGGGACAGACAAGAGGAGCCTGGAGACTCCCGGCATGGGACAGTCCTGTGGGTCAGGGATCTGGCCATGCTGCCCAAAGCAGCCTATGGCAGCTGGTGCACCAGGAGGGGACCCCCTTGGAATGCTTGGCAGGAGAAAACTGAGGAATTGAGCCAAGCTAAGGAGCAGATGTGTTTGGCACAGGTCTGCAGGGTGACTCCAGCAGATCTGTTACAGAAGTCCCTGTTTTCATCCCCCACAAAATGCCTTTTTCACCTGCTCTCCCCTTAACCCTGTGTGATGCCCTGACTTGGTAAAATCAGCCACTACATAGGCAGCAAGATGTGCTCTGGAAGGTGGAGTGTGCTGGAAAGGAAGGGAAACATTTAGGAAACAAGAAGGTAAGCTTGCTTTCTCTAATAAATGGAAATCAGAGAAGGCTTTCCTCTCACAACACCATTTTCATTCTCGCAAAATAATAAACGCTGAAGTGGTTCTTGAAAACCTGGTATTTTCCAGGCTGCTCATCAAAACAGTGCTTGAGATGCTTGTTGCTGTCTGGAGAAGGGGTGAGTGTTTGGTTATTACACACTCTGGGATGCTGTTTTGTGGTTGATGGGAAACAGGCCACTGAACGAAAGGGCCAGAGGAATTTGCCATCAGCAGGTGTGCTGGAAGGAGTGTGGCAGATTACTTGGGCTGTGCAGCTCCTCCAGCCTGGGGCAGACACAGAAACTTAACTTGTGTCTGTGTCCCTTCTTTGAATGGAAATTCTCAGAAAAATAAAAAAAATCCCCCAAATTTATCCCTCTTAGAATCACTCTGAGAACAGGCTACATGAGAGACTTTGCGCTTTGCTCTCAGCTAGCATAGGAACGATCCTGTTACTTATTTTGATGGCTTGTACCAGGCAAGGGACATGACTTGCATGTGTCATCATATGTCCCTGATCCTCTTGGTGTTGGTGTGACCATGGGCAATCAGTCACCCAGCCCCTTCCCAGCACTGCAGCAGCTCCAGCAGGTCTGAGGTGTTCCTTTGCCATTGACCCCCAGGGACCAGCACACTCCTGCAGGGGAAACTGCAAACTCAGGGAGGGGGGCGGGGAAAGACATTTGCAATCCCAGAACTCAGCCATACCAGCAGGTATTTTACATATCATCTGGGCCAGCTAAACACCAAACTCGCACTGTGGAAAAATCTTTTGTTACGTATTTATTTTTTCTGCTGCTAATAGTTTTTACAAGACACCCTGGGACTGAAGCTGGAGCAGGGCTTGGCTACAGAACACACAAGCAGAGCCAGGCAGGGACAGCAGTTGCAGGCAAACCAGCAGGAAGGAGTGCCCAGGGAAGCAGGGGTAGGACATTACTGTCCCCATGCTGCAGGGAGGGAAATAGTCTTTACAAACCTTCCCACTTGCTAAAAATAATAAGCCTGGAAAAGAAAAGCCAAAGTACTTTAACTCAGAGCACAGTATTTTTAATGATACTGCATATGCAGCGTACTCTGAGCTGCAGCAAATGCAAAGGAAAAAAGAACTAGCCCATCATAAGAGGTGAATGGCCACATCAGACTCGTGCCCCAGTTAGGCAAATAAATGTTTTGCAAAATCAGATTAAACTTCTCACTGTAGCTAGATATGCACTCAGGGAGCTAGTCTGCCAGGCAATTCAGAAATACCATGCAATAGTATCTTCTGAAGAAAGGAAGGTGTTTCTCATGAGAGGTCAGTTTGGTTAGTTCATATGCCAGATTCCTAATTTCCAGCAAACAGAAGTAATATTTCGATGAGTGTAAATGTGAGGAGCAGAGGAGAGCACAGTGAAACTGAAATAGCCAGGCAGCCCCTACCCAGCAGAGGGGGCAGCAGGAAGGCAGACCCACCCCCTGGCACCAGTCCTCTTCTCCCAAGCAAAATTCAGATTTTTTTATATATTTTTCTTTAAATTTACCCACCCAAAACATGCCAGCAGGACCCCTCAACAGGGACCAGAAGCCTCTGCTCCTGATTGCCAGGGGCCACCCAGTCCCAGCACATGGGTTTGAGCTGTCGTGGTTGCCTCTCCCAGTGCAGCTTTCCAGTCACAGAGGTATTCTTGTTATTTAATCTCCTTCCGGTAAGATTTAAAAATTGATTTACAGCCTAAATTGGGGTCTAATTTCCCTCCTCTCCCCAACTCCACCCCCAAAGTGAAATCCTGCTGCACCTCTGTGCCTCAGGGCACAGTGTGATAAAAAAATCCTTAACCAAAGCACTGCCTGGTTTGTGATGTCAGCAGAGCCCTGTTACTGTGGCTAGCACAAAGCTGTTTGTCCTGCTTATTGCAGACACTTTAAAGTAAACACCAGCTTAGCTTTAAACTTGGTAGCAATATAAAACACACACTTAAAGCTGAGCACATGCTCACAAGCTCTTAAGTTATGCCTCAGAATACTTATAAGATGTCTTCTCTCTTTGGGTATGAGTACTGTCCACTTAGACAAGCAGCAATATGTGCCTAGAAGGTGGTTTGCTGTGCCACAAAGAATAAAAGGATTGAGGATCAGTAAATATCATTTCAGAGATCCTTTATTAAAAAAGGACCAGACAGAAGTGCGTGGGTTGGTGCTTAGATGTGCGGCATTTTTCAGGCTGCCTTTAAAATGTTAGCTTTACACCTCTAAAACACCCAAGAGGATTAAGACAGGAAACAGTAGTTACTGATGGTAGGCTTTGAAAATCAGACAAGAACGTGGGCTTAGTAGTTGAGCAGGCTGTCTTTTGAAAAGGAAAACATTCTCCAAATTTTCACAAGGTAGGGAAGGCGCAGCTTCGTTAGCATCCATCTCTTTTCCAGATATTTTCAATGCAACTAGAGGGAGAACTGCAGCCACTCCTGCTCTGTATATATGAGCTGGGTGGCTTTATGTGTCACTCCTTCTGCAGTGCAGTCCCAGGTTTCTCTTAACAAGTTCTGACGGTTTGTCATCTGGTTTGGATATTCAACACAGAAAATTGGAACCAGCTGAGCTGCCTCTAAATGGAAAACTGGTTGTACAAAGAGCAGGAATAAATAAGTTAATATATGAACTATTTGTATAACTAAAGAAACAGCAGTGACGGGAATAGTTTGTAGCTCACTGAAAATATAAACAAGTGACCTAACATGACCCCAGGCACAGAGTTGCAGCATTTTAGGTGCAATTTCAAATAGCAGAACTCTGCAGGAGTTTATTGGGACAAAATAAATCTGTAGAGCGATGGGAGGAATTTGTTTTCCAGGGTATATGGATGTGGTTCCAATTACACTTCAGTGCGCAAGCATCCACCTTATGTCAGAAGAAAATGCCGTTGGGGATCCTGGATGCAGCTTAGCTAGGCTGCCCTGCTAATACACCTGCAAACAGTCCATGATTCCTGGCCAGGCCACAGCTGTAGGCTTCAGCTGTCCCTCATAGCATAACTTTTCTAAGATGACTTCAGGTTTATCTAACACATCTCCACTTGAGTCCATCAGACTTTTGAAAACTGCATAAGATTGTGTCCTGTTTTTATTTTTGATACAAGGATACTTTAAACAACTTTTTCCTAAAGCTCCACATTTCCGAAGGTTCAATTCTAAAGCCTCATTCCTCATCACCAGATCTTCTTCTACAAGCTGGGCAAGTTAGTCCAGCTTTCCCCTTCTTCCTCTGCTAAGACACATCAGTCACACCTCATCCAGCTACCAGGGATGCCTCTGATCTCCCCTACAGCTTTATCAGAAGTGCTATTTATTTCTCTTCTGCCTCCAGTCTCCACGGTTCATTGGCAGACGTCAAAGCCTCATTGAAGATGCCAGAAAAGAAAGAGAGGCTGCAGCTGCAGCTGCAGCCACTGATGCTGCAGAGTCTACAGAGACCATTGTCTTTGAGGAGAAGGATGGGAGAGCCATGCTGAACCTCTTCTTCATGCTCAAGGGGGCAAAGACTTCACCACTGTCCCGTGCGCTTAAGGTATTTGAGGTGAGTACCTAACCGTGGGACTCATGGAACAGACTACAGGTTTCATGGCTGTTCTATGAGAAATATCACTGCAGTCTACTAAAAGAGACCCAGAATATGTCTGCCTACTACAATTCATTAGTTAATTGTCTGATATCCCCACTGTCACATTTTGGTCATGCTCCAGTGTGCCCTTGCATTCCATCACTGAGAATGACCCAAGCATCTGTTTGGTAATGATGCTAAACTCTGGGTTTAACTTTGCTTAATTGCTGGTTCCAACCAAACAGTTTCACATCTACAGCCCCTGTGTCTTGTAGCATACCCTGACAATGCCCTCCACTGCTGAGCACTTCAGTTTCTTACACAGGGCTGTGATCTCACATTCAAGGCAAGCCATGTGCCCTGTATGGCTACAGACCAAAGCTGTCTTAATTGTAGGTCAAGGTTTTGGCAGTCTCTGAATGGCATTGCCACTTTGTCCTTGGTCAAAGAGTTACAGGAGCAACTTCACCCTGGGTGTAAAACTGGTATATTGATTTCAAAATTACCTCCCTACTTCAAGGATGAATTTAATTCACATGTTAGAGGTCCTGTTGGCTTACCTGGAAATATGCCCTGTATTTGGCTTTAATACCAAGGAAAACTGGTAGCTTACTAATCTTTCCCCCCCTAGCCAGCAATATAATGCTGCATTATCTAGGATCTCAGTGCCATGAATGGAAAGACTGAGATAAGTGCTGCATATTTAAACAGTAATCAAAACACAATAACTTGCATTTATGTCATATATTTTCACCCAGAAGGATTAACAGAATTCAAAAGTGTTTTCCAAACTGAGGTTCTGCAATATGTTTTATCTACAGTAGTTTATTTTCATTGACTTCAGCAGCGAGAGGAGAGGACAATTTGTTCCTATTAATCAGTCATGTGGGTTGTATGGGGCCTCTGGAAGTGTCTAGTCCAACCTCCTGCTCAGAGCAGGTCCAGTCACAGCATGTTGCTTGAGGCTGTGCTTGTTGTGTGTTGAATATCACCAAGGTAGAGGTCCCACAGTATCTTCGGACCCCTTAAGTAGTGTTTGACTGCCCTTGTGGCAAATTTTTTTTTCTCTTTTATTTTTCATTTTAATGTCCTTGCTTCCAGCTTGTGCCCATTGCCTCTTATTCTCCCACTGTGTACTTGTGGGGTGAGTCTGGCTGTCTTCTTTATACCCTCTTGCCAGGTACTAGTAGACAATGAACCAATCTCCCCTGCCCCTTCATTTCTTAAGGCTGAATAAATAAAATTTCTTCAGTCTTTCTTCATACAACATTGTGCTCCAGAACTCTGAGCATCTTGGCAGCCCTGCACTCTATCTGCTACAGCACATCAATGTCTTCCTTCTACGGGACACAGCACTCCAGAGGTAGTCTTCCCCATTCCAGATAGAGAGGAAGAATCACTTCTTTGACCTGCTGTCAAAATTAAATTCTAAAGCCTCAGCCCTCATCACCAGATCTACAGTTCAGTACATGATTGGCCTTTCTCATCACAAGGGCATACTGCTAGCTCATATATTAATGCACATGCTAATTATATAATACCTTCCCCATGAAATGCAATAAATTCTGAGGTAAAAACAGATCACCAGCAACACTATACAGCAAAAACACTACCTAACAGCTGTAAACATACACAAAGTGTATTTTGGGGGATAAGTATTTCCCTGAAATTGTAACACATTCTAGCTATTCATTGGCCATGCAGTACTAGCTCTGATAATCTTATGAAAAGTGTTTGAGATCTTCAGCAATTACAAAATGTCTTGCATCTCCTCTTAGAGGACTGTTGCAAGACAAACTGTTTTCTGGGCACATATGGTTCTCATCTCAAGACTGAAAGAATCTCTAAGGCAAGTGTGGCAGACAAAAGGCTTGGTATTACCATGGTTGTGGTCCCCTTCCTAGGAGTTGCCAGATAAAGCGTGAAAAATCCACCAGTGTAACATTTCAAATGCAAGAGACTCCTTAGTAGGTATGAAACATAGAAGTGTGGGCTCTTGTACTTGGTAGATTTTAGGTTACACTGCATTTAAAGTCTATAATTTAAACAGTTTTTAAAACATCAAGCAAGAAGCAGGGGCAGCTTATGTTCAAATATTGTTTGTTTCTTCCTGGAGCAATTTACTTGCTGCATCAAGAGCTTTCCTAGTAAAAAGGCTCTTTGAGCTTGTGACAGAGAGAGCTTTAAATATAATAAAAAGACAAGCATGTCAAGCCACAACAGAGGAAGATTCATTTCCCAGATCCCTCTGGCAATGCAGGTACAAGATATGAAAGCAGGCGG
>VZTM01009973.1:284201-336788 GCA_013400555.1 Jacana jacana | reverse complement strand
CACCACGGCCAGCGCCCCGCCGCCCGCCCACGGCCGCGCAGCTCCCGTCCCCCCCTCCCAAATCACTGCCAACGCCTTCCTCGCCCAGCCGGCAAAAAACCACTTCTGCCTTAAGTGGGGGGTTAAAGGAAAAGGAGTCATCTTTTCACATTAGTTTCCCCTCTGGATACGATCTTCTTCACAGGAAGACGTGTAGGGGAGCACCTCTCCTATGAAGACAGGCTGAGAGAGCTGGGGTTGTTCAGCCTAGAGAAGAGAAGGCTCTAGGGAGAACTTACAGCAGCCTTCCAGTACATAAAGGGGACCTACAGGAAAGATGAGGAGAGGCTTGTTATCAAGGAGTGTAGCAATAGGACAAAGGATAACGTTTTTCAGCTGACAGAGGGTAGATTTAGATTGGGTATCAAGAAGAAATTTTTCACTACGTGCGTGGTGAGGCACTGGAACATGTTGCCCAGAAAAGTTGTGGATGTCTCATCCCTGCAGATGTTCAAAGCCAGGCTGGATGGGGCTTTGAGCAACCTGATCTAGTGGGAGGTGTCCCTGCCCATGGCAGGGGTGTTGGAACTTGATGATCTTTAAGATCCTTTCCAACCTAAACCATTCTATGATCCAACGATTCTTTGTGACTGTGGAAGTCTTGTTGATGACCACTCCTTTTCTGTTCAGAAGGAAAAACTCTGGAGTTAATGGATAATGGTGTTTATCCCTAGGGGAACGGCTCGGGGGGGGGGGGGGGGGAGGGGGCTGTAGGGAGGGTAGAGGGTGGGGAGGATGGGCTGGAGAAGAAGAAAAAGACAAGGGGGAGTCCCTCCCAAATGTATCTATATGGACAACTTTGGGAAGTACCAGCAGGACATTCAAGTGTTGTTTAATGTTTTTGTTCTCCTTTTCCATATTCCAAAAGACATTTGAAGCTAAAATTCACCACCTGGAGACCAGGCTCAGCCGAAAGCCCCGTGAAGGGACTGCTGAACTGGAGTACTTTGTCCGCTGTGAAGTCCACAGCTCTGACCTCAATACTTTCATTGGCTCAATCAAGAGGGTAGCAGAAGATGTGAGGACCACTAAGGAAGACAAATGTAAGAAACTCACAAATTGTTTCCCTTTTGCAGAGAAGCTGAGCTGTTATTCCCAGGAAAGGGGAAGGACTACTCTGTGCTGAGTTTAAGCAAAACAGAAACTGGGACACCTGAATCCTGAAAGCCACTTTCCTCCTTGTCCATTTCTCAACAGACTCCACAGTCCATAGCCCATTCTTCTGGGGCCAGATTGAAATAATCAAGATAGGAGATAAAATTTCATGCTTTGTTCATACCTACCTTACAACAGTTTTACATCCCTATTCCACTGTTTTATATTATAAATGTAAAGTAGTTTCCTACCTGTGTGTCAGAAACTCTGTATAGATCTAGAATTAAACTACAAAACTCTCCCCCTGCCATCTTGTTCTGAATACAGGGTGATTCTTATTGTAAAATATCCCTAGAGATCTGCAGTGATCACTCAGTTGGACATCTGGATTTGTTTTTAATGTGAAGTCTAGAATCTTTAAGTAAAATCAAGTTTTCACCTTGTTGTTTACTTCTGTCACAAAATACTCTGCTGAGAGGTGGGCAGGGAATTAATGATATGCAGATCGTGGCATTAGACTTGACTCTAGGACAAGAACATTGAGAGTGTGGGACTACTGCCCAGAAGGCACAGTTGTGTCATGTGCTGTTTGTTGTGTGTGTGCATTTGGTACATACTGCATTGGTCAGATGTGTTTTATTCAACTTCACAACCCCTTCCTAGCAGGGGACGCTCCATCTTCACTTCCACAAGTAGTTTTTCTCTTTTTTTCTCCCCACAGTTCACTGGTTTCCCAGAAAAATCTGTGAATTGGACAAGTGTCACCATTTAGTCACCAAGTTTGACCCTGACTTGGATTTGGATCACCCGGTGAGTTAGTCTGTGTGGGCACATCCTCACGTTAGAGTCCTGAGCCTTCCCGCAGAAGGAGGCAGCTGGAGAACACCTGTTAGTGCAGCTGATCGGGGAACTGTAGTGCAATCACCACCATGACAGAAGTTTCTCCAGCAAGTGATGAACTTTGTTGGGTGAGAAATTTTAACAACTGATTAAAAATCCTGTTTCTGTTCCTCTTTGTCATCACAGGGCTACTCTGACCAAGTATATCGCCAGAGAAGGAAATCAATAGCAGAAATTGCTTTTCACTATAAGCAGTAAGTGTCCTAACATCCATGCAGCGATAATGCTATACCAGTGCAGCCTGTTGGGAAGTCATTATGCTACCTTCGTGAGACTTCTCTTCTTTTATGTGTTGTCTCTCCATTCAGTCTTGCCAGGTCTTTTTGTGTCCCTCTTCTCTCTATGTGTTCCAGTCTCTTCTTAATTAAAATAAAATCTGTGGTCATTAATTCATATAGTGATAAAGCCAGAATAAACCTCCTGCATAACAAAAGCCACATATTATTCCATCAGACCTCAAACTCCGTTTTGAAATGTACCATCTCTTTTAGAATGATACCTAGTTCTGGCTTCTATGTTTCAAGTACTGAAAAAGCTACCATGTGCCCCGACAATTTGTTCCAATGCTTCATTATCCTGGCTGTGAAAAAATGTGGGGTTTATTTCTAAACTTAACTGTGGTGGCTTTATCTTTCACCCAACGGATCATACAAGCCTTTCATCTGGTAGATTGAATTCTGCTATCAGATTTTTTTTTGCTATGAGGGTATTTATAAACTAAATGGTTCACCTCCTAACTCTTTCAAATTAAATAGATTCCAGTAATGGCCTCATCATTGTCTTATATAGATTTAAGGCTCTCGTACTCCTGCTTAATACTCCCATTCTGATACATACAGTGATAGCACTCAGCCTATACAATATCAAACAGAGCTCTAATATTCAGTTGGGTTTGTAAAATACTCCCTAGATCCTATTCAGTAACACTGCCTTCCACCATAGCATCTCCCTCTCTGAGCAGAACTTAAAGTACAGATTTCTGTGTAGCAAGGTGGAAGCAGGCTATAGAAATTATATGGGTTACCTTCTTAAGCTACACCTGAAACTGGTGTGATCCCAGCATGGCTTTCTGCTCCCTTAGGTTTCATGTTCTTTGCAGATTTGAAGCCTGGAATATAGGCATCAATGTTTTTATCCTATACTAATACTAAATGCAGAGAAAGTCACTGTGCCAGGAAGAGAGTCCTAAGGGACACAGAAAGAAATACTGTCCTAAGATGATGCAGCTATTTAAGATGTCTTCTCTCACATCTCATCTGCAGGTTAACATTTATGAGCCACGGTAACAGCCTTCAAGCTGTTAATGGAAAAGGAACTATATTTTGTCACTATAATATATTAATATCTGATAGACCTGTTCAAATACATTTTCATATGCATCAAATACATCTCATATTCAAATACAGAATACAGGTTTTAGGAAATATAATTGATAATTATGATGCAAAAAGGCAAAAGCATTAGTCTTACTTAGTTACCACATATTAAAGTTAAGCTTTTCTCTTCTTGCTGTCCTTAAGCTCACTGACAATATATTTTTCTGTAGTTCAAATGCATTTAGTTTTCCTTATTAGCTACTTTTATTTCCCAGCTACTGATTCATTCTTGGAGCCATCACCCCCTGGAATTCAGGCACATGAAATTAATTTATTTTCACACAAAGTTTCAATTTTTCCATTGAAAACCATATATTTTTTTTCTGGAAAATATTATGCCTGCTACGCTTTTGCTCATCCTTTGTTCATTTATATCCTCTGGCTAGACTAACGCTTTTCTCTGTGTCTATGTATTTTGTTGCACCTGTACAAATGAGCCAGCACTTAGGCTTTGTCTTTCCTGTCACCACCTTGTTTGGTTTAAAGAAGATTGATCGACATCATGCAGAGCTTCTCCAAAGTCTTCCTTTTCAAAGGGAAGAGGAGCCTGGCTTATGCTCTGCTGCTGTCTGTAACGGTGCCTTTGCCTTGCAGCGGGGACCCAATCCCTCATGTGGAGTACACAGCAGAGGAGATTGCTACCTGGTGAGCGCTGATTTAATCTGTCACCTTTATTGGCTTCACCACTAGAAGCTGGGAATCAAAATGTAAACAGTTAGGGTGTGAACTCTTGAAAACTGTGTCAGGAGTGCAAACATCCTACTTAATGACTTGCTATAAAACCCAGTAAGTAATTGCAGGGTGCTTTATGGTAAGGGCTGCATTTGGGAGAGCAAGCTATCACTAAAACAGTGATGCTCTGTCTCCTTTCTTGGGGGTGCATTTTCATGCTGCAGCCCCCACAAGTTTCCTCCAAAGGAGCCTCTTTAGGGAGTGAAGTTGATACTTTTGAGTCCCACTTCCCTAGTGGGTCCTGGCTTAGTAGCAGCCTCCACACGAAGGACAGTTATCGCAGCTGCGGAAAGAAGTACAAGGCCCTCAGTGAATATCTGCATGGTACATGACTGGCCTCACTTAGGGAAACACTTTCCTTTGAACATGATTGTTTCCAGGAGTGGTGCTGCAGGAGAGTCTCTGAAAACAAACCCAGCTCATATGAGCTGAGTACACAGGCTCCTAAACAAGGTCATCTCCTGTTTATATTGACATAGTGCAACTTCAGGAGCTAAACTATGGGTAATATTTTAATTCCAGTTAATATATTTAACACAGTCTTCTCACTTTCAAGGTCAGAAATAGGTCTGTGCAGATATAACTGTTGACCTTACAAGTTCATTGTGTACCTGCATGTTTACATACCCCTATCAACGTGCACAGACATAGACTTAGAGGTGGAGAAAGGCAAAAGGACAAGAAAGGTAGAGATATGAGTCCTTGATAGTATATAACCAAATGACAGGAGAGGACTAGACACATCAAGCCACTGAATGTCTACCACTTCTCAACCTGAAGGAAGGAAGTGTACAGCACCCTGAAGAGCCTGTACCCCACCCATGCCTGCAAGGAGTACCTCGAAGCTTTCAATCTGCTAGAGAAATTCTGTGGTTACAATGAGAACAACATCCCTCAGCTGGAGGAGGTCTCCCGCTTCCTGAAAGGTGAGTACAAGCCTGGGATACCCAGGACCAAGGTCTGCCAGGGCTCCAGCAAAGTGATGGCAGCTACAGATGGGAAACTTGAACCTGAAGGAAGAGCTTGTGAGCAGAGATTTGGGAGGAGAGATGGTGGACACTTGTACATTGGCCACAGAGGACAAGGGTAGACCCCAGGTGGTGGGGACTGCAGCTAAATAGAGTGGGATCCAACTGAAGGTCTATCCCATAGTCAAACGATCCCACTGAGCACCTAAAGTGCAGATGTTGCTCCCTAGTAGCAGGAAAAAGATTAGGCTTGGCACAGCAGAAGTTCTTTAGTTTCCAGCACAGAGCTTTTGTTGTGTAGAGAACATGGGACACCAGCACAGCCAGTGGGCCATGCACCCCCACAGAGATTGTATACTCTGTTTCAGAGAGGACTGGCTTCCAGCTCCGGCCGGTGGCTGGCTTGCTCTCAGCGCGGGATTTCCTTGCCAGCCTGGCTTTCCGTGTCTTCCAGTGCACACAGTACATTCGCCACGCATCCTCACCCATGCACTCCCCTGAGCCGTGAGTATTACCCAACCTCAATGGCCTTCCCTGCCCAGACATCCCACCTGGACAGCAACTAATCTTTCTCCCTAACAGACAAACTCTGTCCACTGTTGACTGCATTTTCCTTCTTTTCCCCCGGGCATCGGCAGGGATTGCTGTCATGAGTTACTGGGGCATGTCCCAATGCTGGCCGACAAGACGTTTGCCCAGTTCTCTCAGGTAACGTGCTCATCTGCTTTCTTGACTCCAAGAGCGCAGGACATGACATGGGAACCCAAACCGACCTGGGTCTCACCACCTTAACCCTTCTTGTTCTAGGATTTATTTATATTAAACATGATGTTCAGTAGCCATAATGGTGGACCAAGAACCCTAATACAGGCTAAAAATATCAGACTCAGCAGCAAAATGTTTTTTGTCAGAGAGGATGAAGCCTCAGTGAATGTATAACAGTGCAGGTCAACAATATTTGTTGCCTTAAGACAATAAAACAGAGCAATCCATGCATAAGACCCTCAGGCTAAATCTGCCCTGATGTTTGCTGCTTCCCTTTTCTTCCCAGGACATTGGGCTGGCATCCCTGGGAGCAACTGATGAAGAAATTGAGAAACTTGCAACGGTAAGCTTTCCTTTGTGCTGGATGGGGCTCCCAAACCCTTCAACAGCACTTCTGCAGTATCAAGGTGACTGGTCCAGCCTGATCTCCCCAAGTCTGCAGGCTCAGAGCCCCTATGTGAGTTGCCCCAGCTCTGCTCTCTCATGATGACCATGCAGAGCGGAGATCAGGTAAACAGCAGAGCTCACTTGCACATTAACCCAATTTTCTTGGGCACCAGAGTATCATCAAGCATCATATTTCTAATGACAGCACTGCTGAGACTCTTTGGAATGGGATTAAATGACATCCGCTTCCTTTGGGTCTCCCTCAGCAAGGTGACCCATCCTGCCCCAAGGTCACAGAATGGCAGCACCACACAGCAGCCACACATGCAGGGAACCAGCCCAGGGGGACAGTTTCCTTCTGTCCCGTCACGACAACAGCTTAGTTTAGTGCTTTGCTCTGGCAGTGATGGGTGCAGGGTAAGGAGAGGGGACAAAGTGCCAAGTGCCAGTTCATTTGAACAAGCACAGACTCCACCTGTGATGCAAGGGCTCAGAAATGACAGAGAGATGAAGGTAAAGAGCTGTATCCTCAATGTGCTTTTCTTTCTCCTTTCACAGCTTTATTGGTTTACAGTGGAGTTTGGGCTCTGCAGACAGAATGGGATAGTCAAAGCCTATGGAGCTGGACTCTTGTCCTCCTATGGAGAACTCATAGTAAGTCTTAGTATAAATTGCCTCTATGTTCTAAACCCTGTACAATATAAAACCTTCCTCTGCAAAGCTCCAAAGACTTTATCTGATCTGTTCTCCACTTCTGTATATAACACATGTGCTCTCTGATCCCCTTAATTTCATGCCAGCATTTTTCTGCTTTGTCCATAGCACTCCTTGTCAGATGAACCAGAGGTGCGGGACTTTGACCCTGATGCTGCTGCTGTTCAACCCTACCAGGACCAGAATTACCAGCCTGTATATTTTGTGTCCGAGAGCTTCAGCGATGCCAAAAGTAAACTGAGGTAGGACTGGGCAGTGAGGGAGACCCAAACAGAAGGAAATGAAGCTATAATATATTAAAACAGGGCTTGACACCATGGCTGCTTTTAGTTCGAGGTCTCAGAAGTGCTCTGGAAACTGTTGTAAGGTCTTTCAAAGCAAAGTGAGTCTCCAGTTTATACAGGTTGCAACTTCAGTCTCTTGGATTCACCAAAGAGCACCCCAAAAAATATGCTTGACTCAAGGGTGTGAGTGTGGAGGAATGGGATGGAATGGGGGGAACTCTTGGAGAAAAGACTGAGGGAGCAAAAGAAGGGAGAAATATAGCTCATCTGCCTCGTTCTCATAGGAAGGGTTTACAGACTATCTCCAATTCCCAAAGGAGGCCAAGCAGCATAACAGAGGTCTGAGGATCCAGAAGTTGGAGACTCAACCCACCCCCAGAATGCCCTCTGCTTCCTTGATGCAGAAGGGCCAAGTGATACAGGTCAGATACTGGCTGTCCCTCATAGGGGCATATCACCAGTACATGTCATTCTGAAACATGGGCTTCTGTATCATGTAGTTCTGGGGGTGGAGGTTTTAGGAGTGGGGTGAAGAACTGCTCAAAGCAGTGACATTCTATGAATTTAGGTTGCAGAAAGGTGTCTTTCTGAGCAGCTGCTGGGCAACTTACCCATTTATCATTCAACCAGCAAAGTATCCCAGCACTGTTAGCTTGTACACAAACTCAACAGATTGCTTGATGGGGATTGATTTATCCATAGAAAAAAAAAGAGCTTTTGCTTCCTAGGCTAGTTGACATGGGTTAGCAGACCCTAGGCAGCATCCCACCAGTGTAATTGAGTTTCCCCATTCTGTGGGACTGCAAACAAGATGGAGAGGGACAGCACTACTTACAGACACCTGTTCAGAGAAGGATTTTCTTGGCCATAGCCAGAACTACTCACAGGTGAAAAGCTCAGTCCTTTAACATTTGACTGACAGAGGAAAATTTTGCCTATATCATTTTACCTCAGCTTAGGAAAGGGGCAGGATGAAATGAGGTATTACACAATGTACATGACTGCAGTTCCTGCAAGCGGGGTATTTCATATATATATATATATGATGTGGTGAGGACCGCTGTATTTCAACTTCTGCATTTTTTACCATCGCTTGCACTGTTCATACAACCCAGGGTTGAGCTGCGCAAAGACAAACACCTGGGGAGCCCATCCTCTCACACACTAGGCTGCTTTAAACGAGTCATTTCCTTGCATTTAAAAAGGGAAAATATACCACATACACAACCAAGATTAGGCTAGAGGGTTTTGACTGTGACAAGTGCTGTAAATTATCCCTTTTAAAGAGCTCAGAGACCACACAGTATTACTTTATGAGGTGAAAACATTAAAACTTCTATATTTTTTGCATTATGCCTCTATGGATCTGATTATCAGTCATATCCCTCAAGAAAAGCCCCTTTTTCCCAGAAAGAAAACATCCCATGAATTTCCTGTGTTGGACACCCTACCCCTCACCATGTACTTCCAGGGACCGATGTTGTATGCTTCAAAAAGGTGTCAAGCGAACCTACCTGTGTTGGAGGGCAAGTTTATAACCATTAGCAACTGTTCTACAGGTCACCACCGTGGGTGATAGCATTAATAATCGAGGTGAGCTGGCCCTTGCCTGGGAGAGCTGAAGGCAGTGAAGTAAGCTATGTTTTTTAGGAGATGGGTAACGTGATTATGCAGAAACCCCCTCTGTTTACGTTCGGCTTTGTTTCTCTGCAAGCATGGCAGCTCCCTGCCAGCGCCAGCCTGTGGCTTTGGCCGTGTGACCACTTGGTCCTGTTTGGAGCTGGTGGTGTTTTCCCCAAACGCCGGCAATGCGAGGACTAGGCTTCCCCTCGGCGTGCAGTACCAGCCTGAGGAGCACCCGCGAAAGGGCTGCACTTCCCCGAGCCCTGAGCCAGAGCAGGCGCACAGTAGCCACAAGAGGGTACCCTAAGCTAAGCAATTCAGGAGCGAAAGGGTGACTACTCAATAGAGGCAAGGAGCATGCCTGTTGCTAGTGTTGCTCCTTCCCTCATCTTCCCAGGTCTTTCCAGCATGAGATTGTAGCCATAAGTACCTAAATATAGATTTCCAGCTCCATATTTAGACAGCCACTAAAGGTAAAAATCCCAAACACTATTTTGTCAAGTGTACAAATCTTGTGTTGGAGGCGAACAGGAGCAAGTTTGGGGAAACCTTACTCTTGAGTCTTTTCACTTGACTGTACTCTTCCATTAGAAAGGTAGCAACAAGGTCTTGCTCTTGAGAGGTATCAGGCAAAGTCATGGTCATCACTGAGATCTGGACTCCAGTTGGCTTTGGCTATGATAATACAATCTTGCTCAGCCACACGGCTCCAGTAGTGCTATTCCCCTCCGTTTATTAAGGGGAGCTTCCCCTCCTGAGCTATTGCCTGTCAAATTTATTCCTAATACACCTTGCAGCTATTCCTCCCCTCTCCAATCATAGATTTGTCAATAAATTAAAGTCAGAAAGGATTTATGCATATAATACTATAATGCCATGGGCTTTTTTTTTTTGTCTAAATGTCCTTGGCATTTTTGAAAAATTAAAAAAGAAGTTGAAGTAGAGGATGCCTGGTGATGGCCACAGAGATGATCGAGTTCTGTGTATCCTCCCATTTGATGCAAGTCCATGGAAACCCACAGTCAAACTCATGAACTCATGATCTTCCTGGCTGAACAGGAGAGATCTCAACTACTGCTATAGCCCTGTGGAACTAGAAAGGTGGGAAACCAGAGCTTTTGTGCTAACCTCAAAACTTTGCCTAAAGGAGGTATTAATCTGTTGTGATCTGGGTGAACAGTGATGGGTCAGAGGTAGACTCAGGACCCATTTCTTGTACCAACCCTTCCGCACCCTTTCCTTGCAGGAGCTACGCAGCACACATCAAGCGGCCCTTCTCGGTGAAATACGAGCCCTACACCCACAGCATTGAGCTCCTGGACAGCCCTCAGACCATCTGTCACTCCCTGGAGAGTGTAAGGGATGAGCTTCACTCGCTGATTAATGCGCTCAACGTTATCAGTTAATATGAGAACTGGGCTCTTTCCTTCCCCTCTTCCCTTGCAGCCCCAAACCCGCCTGCTCTGCCCTTGCCAAGTTCCCAGCTGATAACTCCTACCTGTCTTCTCCAAACACTTGCACTGCTGCCTGTCATCACACAACCCTGACAGCTTTCCACTTTTGTATGTAGGGCCAGCTCGAAGGAGGGCAGAAGGGTAGACCCAAGGCCTGCTGGCATTTTGAGTAGCTTTTCTAGTGATTTAGCACAGATCAAAAATGTGGCCAAGCTACAAAGTTGAAATCAAGAGCTGTGTGCTAGCCTCCTGGGTGCAAGGAAGAAGAGAAAAGCATCTTTATTTAAAAAAAAAAGAAAAAAAAAAGAAAAAAAGAAAGAAAAAAGAAACTAAAGAAACTATATAACATCTATTTTTTGCAGTTTGAGAGAATAAATTAATCTGCTTTATTTAGCCCCAGAGCAACTCCTGTAACAACTTCATGAGGAACCCTCAATCCCCACCATCTCCTGCTTCTTACAGCCTTGTACACATGGAAACTGCTCTAGAAGCTTTTCTGCCTGAACCAGCCTTACAAGGTTTGAAATTTCAGCTCCCCACCTTCCCTCAACTTCTTGTATAGGGGGGATGCTTAGGCATGAACCCATAATCTGCACTGCACCAGCCCACCAGGCTGCAATAAGCATTGTCATCTCTAAATTGACCTAAGACAAGAGTTGTCTATCTGGTATATAGCAGCCCTGATCTGCCTGCATCCTCCCCAGCACAAGCACCACAGAGCAAGCCCTGGCCACCCCACATCAGAGCATGGGCACCCCTTTCAAGCCCTCTTTTAAGAGCTGCCACAGCAGGGAGTGCTCCAGAGCCCAACTGCCATCCTTCACAGCAGACAGCAGTCACAGCTGTTGATGTTCCTGGATGGCAGGAGGTGGCCCTGGGCAGCCTTGGTGTCCTGAGTTTATTGGTTATTGCAGACTGAGTGGGGTCACTAGTGTCCTGAATTTGCTAGTCCTTTGGAGGATTTCACATGCTTTCATTTTTCCAGTCTATTACAAAGGTACAGACAGTATCATCTTGTTCTTAGATATCCCAATTTCACTGTCTCCTGCTGTTGCTCAGGTGTGTGACTAATGCTATTGCTGGCCATTTCTGTGGAAGGTAACATATAGTTAGGATGCTCAAACCCAGTTTCATCCAGCTTTCACTGTAGATATTAATGGCTTGATCTGACCCAAAGCTCTCAGCTTTCCTCCCCCTGCTTTTGCCCTTCTTATCTTCTTGCAGGCTGTCTCATAACTTAGCGGTTTGCTCAGAAGTTTGGCCCAAGGTTATGCAGCTGTGCAGTATCAGAGCTGGGCTTGGGATGTGTGCAGGCAGCTAAACAGCTGTGGGGGACAGTGAAGGGAAGAATTACACATAGCTCTTTGCATGATCAGTTACAATATTTCTGTATAGGTTTTTACCATCCTTATCCACTATATATGATTTTTATCATTTCCTCTTTAAAGAAATGCAAGGCTTAGCAGTCAAGTTTCAGCTGTAAGGTGGAAGTATCCTACAATACTCATATATACCATCACTCTCCAGTGTTACTTCTGCTGTGGTTCAGTCATAATAGTTTACAATCCACTACACTTTATTCCATTTCAAACCATCACATACACGTGCTTAACCCCCAGTTCTCTCCAATTTTAACTACTTAGATACTGACAGCACTTAGTCTCCCACCTGCTTCTATGCCTCCTTTCTTTTTCATTTCTTGTTTGACACCCTTCCTAAATTCCTTCTAAATTGCATAAAAGACCATTACCAAAATCAGAAGTTCAACATAGGGCTAGCTGCTTCTCCTCAAGTTGTTCCTCCTCAGAGGATTGTCTTGTAAATGGATAAAACTACAGAGTTCATTCAGTTATTGTAATTTTAGAACACTTTTCCAAAGCTTCAGCTGTGATTTCTCAATCTGGGTGGATCCAGATCTTGAGCTGTAATTCTCCAGGCTCCCTTAAGAGCTGTAACAATTTTTAATTTGGGGTCTTAAGTTATTACTATTAGAATAAGTACCTGGAACAAGCTACACAAGGCTAAGGTAAGTTAGGTCATAGGTTAGTTATCTAGCCATGAAAATCTTATTGGTGACTGCAGTAAAATGGACTAAAATAAAGAAAATAAAACTGTAAACAAGCAAGGTGTAACCATGAAGCCTGTACAGTTAATGCACAGCTTATGGCCTTGTTAGCAATAGCAATGCTATGTTACTGGCCTGGAGATTGCTATTCCTACTCTCCTCTGGTAGTCTCTCACTTCTGGGTTACTGCCCAGGAGTGCAGCAAGGATGCTGCAAACCCTGCTGCAATGCCAGGCTCCTGATCAAGACTGAGCAGGGCGGCTCTGTGGAGGTGTTCACTTTCTGGTCCGGCCTCAAAACCCATAAAGGTGGTTGCCTCTACTTCTTCAAATTACTTCACAGTCATTATCTGCCTTGTTAAAAGTCTAAAATTAATGCAATTTATAAAAAGACTAAAGCTGTTAATATGGAGTGAAAAGCTAAGTTAAAAATACTTGCAATGGCAGGAGCCCTCAACTCCTCCGCCTTGCCTCAGAGACTGCATCGCTGCTCCATGACTCTTTCAGCTGTTGCGTGTTTGAGAAGCTGTAGTAAAATCTGTTGCCCTACGAAAATAGAAAATAAGCAAAACTCTAACCATAAACCAGCCCTGTTAGTATGCAAGTGTATAAACAGATCTACTGCAGCCATGCAGGAGGTAAACACCATGTGGGCTGCACCCCTTGCTTCCAAGAGATGAGGTTGCGCCGGGGAATGCTGTGAGTGTGGGAGCTCAGGCTGAACAGGCGCCGGAGGTTCCTCTCTGGGGCATTTTCTGTGTCTGTGCTCTTGACAAATTCATGACAGACTCCAGAATTTTTTGGCCCCCTTAGGGGGATATCTGAGAAACATGAACCCGTTTGTATTTACTATTGCCCTCATCTATTTAATAACTTAGAGGACATATCCGATTAGTAACATAATAGGCCCCCTTCCACTTTTTCTCTAAGGATTGTTCCTTTTTATCTGGTTTCAAATACATTTCTTGTTACTTTTTTTTCCTCCTGTTACTTCTTCTACCTGAGCCCTGTTTTCTTCTTACCCTGCCATAATATTTTAGTATCTTGGACATAGGGCCACCAAAGAACTGGCTTTCCAAACAAAATACGATAGGGTTGTAAACCAGTCCCTAACCTGTCACTGCTTCTTAAAGCTACTAATATTGAGGTTAACATTTCATCCCATCATTTTGGATATTGTTCTACAATTTTCTTTAGTCTATTTTTAATAGTCTGACTCATTTCTTTCTGCCAGTCTGGAGGATTGCAGGTGGTAGGGTATATGTAGTTCTTGCTTAGTCCCCAGGTTACTCATTAAGGCTCTATTTACTTCACATACAAACTTCCCCTGCTCTTTGCCTCATCCTTTCTCAGCTGCTATTCCAAGGATGACTTCCTTTAAAAGCATTTTTACAGTTCCAGTGGTTGTATTGCTTTTAGGTTGAAGAGCCTCAACCCATCCTGGAAAAATATTTTTAGTGACATTACCCTTCTTTAGTTTGTGGCAGTTTATCTGGGTGATCCCTTTGGAGTATTTGCCAAGGTCCTTCGTTTAGCCAATGCAGTACAGTTGGCAGCTTTCTTTTACTGGTCCACATTTGCATTATTGCACGCTTTATGCAGTTTTTATTTATGTCCTTTATTTCTTGCTTCATTTTGGGCCAAATCTAAATTCTTTGCACTCTTTTCAGAGTACCCTGTACTCCTTTATAGAACTGATTATGGCAGTCTAAGACAACATACTCTCCTTCAGCCAACCACAGTATCCATCTCACCTTCTGTTTGAGCTGATTCCTGGTTAGGGCTACAGAAAACAAGCTCTGAACCAGTCTATCTACCTGCTCACTGAATTGTTTCTCAGTATTGCTTTCAGCCTTCTTATGTACTTGAACATTCTTTACATATATTTTATTCCCACTCTCCCTCTAAGCTTGTAAAAATAGCCCTCCTGTTTAATTCAAGAGTATGAATACACTGAGGTACAAATGGACAATTGAGGGGGAAAACCTTGAAGACCATCACAGCCCAGACTGCCTCTAACCAGGCTTTCTCATGGCCAAGGCTGGAGAGGGAAGGACTATGCTACTGGTATCCATTTTCCTTCACTATTTTTCTGTAACAGTACTGCTCCCACAGAAATGGCTCAGGTTGAAATTCTTATTATGAATAATTTTCCTTTGACTGGGAATTTCAGTGCAGGAGCTTTTCAAGCAGCTTCTTTTATGTTAGATAAAGCACCATCTTGCTCTTTGCTACAGCTCCCTCCTTGATTCTTTTTCTGACATTTCCATAATGCTCTGCTGGTACTAGCAAAGATGGATATGCTGCCATAAGATACTAATACAGTTATAGATATGCTGCCACAAGAAATTAAATCCTCCCAGTGCTCTTCAGAGTTGGGAGTGATTATTGGGAGTCTTTATTTCACAGAAAGCTTAACCTTTCTAGCACCCATCCATCTTCGTGTTTCACCATTCCAGTTCCCAATCAGTTAACCCAGGGTTGCATTAATTGTGTTGTATTCAAATTGACTTTCAATCCTGTTTGGTCTATTAATTTTAAAACTCAGCTGCTTCTCTCTTGTACCCCTTCTTTTGTAGCTGAAATCCCCTAAATATCTTCCACATAAGACAATTTATTTTCTTTGTCCTGTGGATACCATCACTCAAACGCTTTTGTAACACAAACGTTGCAGCAGGGCAGGTGCTTGGCCCTGTGGGGTGCAAGTAAAGGTATATTGTTTGTCTCTTAATGTGAAAGCAACTCTGTAAATGGCTTCTTCCCCTGCATTTTGCCATATGGGAGTTTGCTGTGAATCGTGGGGGTGCATTTGTGCCGCTAGCTCTCCTTATTTATCCACTGTCCAAGGAGCCTGACTCAGCCTTGGGGCTGCCAGGGACAGTGAAGATACTTGTGCTCTGTTGGGAATGAGTGGTTGGTATGTGGTATCATGTCCTGCTGATGTTCAGTTCATAAAAAACTCTCCATATTCCTCAAGATTATGAACCGATGTTAATGCTGTCAATTGCATCCTTGTGTTACCGTTCTACTGGGCAATTTGATTAAATACCCATGCAGGTATGATTAAATGTTATCAAAGAAGTGCCCAATGTGCATTGAATAAAAGCTGGTAGAGCACAAGCTCTAATCAATTTACAACTATTTAATTCAAAATTTGAAGCAGTTTTTTTTAAGTCCTGTACTCCACTTTACTGTTGTGTTTTCTTTCAGTGTTTTCTTATCTGCAGCTACCTGCCTTGGGGTCACTTATTGTCATTTTAACAGCTACAGCAGTTAGATCTGCCATACCTGTCTACAGGGACAGCACCTGCAGTCCTTGTGGGATATGCTGCCATTCTCAACTTCTCTTTCTTTTCCCTTTTGCACATATCATGCTTGAAATCATCTTTCTCTGATGCCTCCCAATCCAGCTCTCTCCATTGCTTCCTGCAGCTACTGCAGTTATTTTTAATTTTTGCATCCCAATCTGCTTTTGCACGTGTCTAATTTTAGCTTTGCCTTTACTATGAGCTGGTCCCTTTTGAGCTCTCCCTTGCTCCAGGGTGAATCATTGCACTATATATGTTAATCCCTCTCCTTACTTCTGCCGGTTTTCCTTCTCTTTTTCTAAATTCATCTGATTCTCTAATTGCCATTACACCTCTTTATTGCCTTTTTGGGCCACTAGATGGTATTCATTTTCTAAAGACAAACTTCTTTCAAGTCACTTGATAGATTCTTTTCAAGCACAATTTCCCCAGTGAAGCAACTGATATTCTGATGTTGCCTTGGCTCAGACGACATGGATTATTGTTGCTTCCCGTACCAGTCATACTAAGTGCAGCAATGTATTCTTGATTCTCCCTTCATCCACTCTCCTGTATTGGGGAACATTTGGTCTCTATCACCCATCAGCTTCCTGTGGGCTGGAGAGGTGCCCACAACCCTTGCTGTAATCTCTGAAATTGTTGGGATTTCCTGTAGCCCTCCAGTATTCCTTTTTCCTAAGTCTTTTTAGATTTTTCCCATGCTTTAAATTTTATCTTAAGGTATCCCTTAAGTATTGTGTACAAGGCTAGTCAGATTTATGGAGTTGCCTTGAACAAGATTGTTCAGAAGAAGATTTTGAGGATGTAGCCTGTCACATCCTCCTCCAACAGTTTTTAGAAGTCCCCTTTTCCTGCAGTGGAGTAGTTTTGTAGGATTATGTGGCTGCTTAGAGCTAAATGTGAGCTCATGTCATTCGGGGTGGGTCACAGAAGCCTTTATGCCATTTCCTCAGACCTCACCAAACACTGCTGCAAGCTCTATAAAAAGTGACTTGGAGAAAGCTGAGGTGATGGGTCAGCCCAGGCTAAACCCTCCGGTAGATAAAGCATGGGCTGGCAAGGCAGGAAGAAAGGAGAAAAGCCTTCCTCTGAGCCAGGCCCTGCCGTACCCTCTGGTATCTGCATTTCCCAGTGCCTCGCTGAGTGGTCTTTTGCTGTTGTCGCTGCTGCTGCTGTGGGTGGATCTGTCTGTCTGTCCCTCTGTGTAAAAAAATACAAAACAGAATTATTTTTCTTTTTGGAATTGTGCTGCTGCTGACATGATATTAAGAATAAAAAAAAATATATATTTCTGGTCTAGCATCCTGAGTTTGGCTCTTGCATCCTTCTGCTGTCCAGATTCAAGTGGCCTGTTTTGCCTGTGGGCAGTATGCAAACCCACCCTGGGGCCCATTATGGCAGGAGATCCACAATGAGTGCTCGTGCACAATGTTAACTCAGAGGTGGAAAATGGTCCCTTGTTTGCAGATGAGCTGATCTAAGCCTTTCTTTGCCAGGATATTACCAATTGCACAATTACTCATGGAACAGTAGTTGGGAAGTCTCTTTTTAAATAGTAACACACCAGGGGCCTGCCTTTACTACGTGCTCTCTCTCCCAGCGTTTCTCACTATTTCTGTTCAGTTCCAGTAACACTGGCCATATAGGAACACCAGTGTATGCACAGTGCCTGGTAACGTAGTCTGGTGTGCATGTAACCAGGCTATGCAACCCTGATCCTAAACACCCTTGCGTTGAATACCCTTCTAAGAGTAATTAGGGTGGATCCTGCTTGCTTAATCATAGGGACTATTTTAGATGATCTAAGGCATCTGATGCATCCATGTGGGAGTGGTGGTGGGATACAGGATGCCCAGGAACGAGAATGCACCCTGGGAAACCAGAAGAGATGCCCAAGGCCACACAAGTGTTTCCTACTCCAGAGTTATCCTTATGTATAAGGAAACTAATTCCAATCACTGCTGCAAGCTTGGCTTTTACATGACAGCCAAACTCTTTCTCTGGTTAAATGCCTTCCAGAATCATGGACAGAGGTGGATTAATGTATTGAGGGCACAGGTCTGGACCATACATCCAGGCACCCCAGCACCGTCTGAGAGGGAGTTTCCTAATTTAGGACTTGTAAGGATACCCTGTATCTTCATAGTGCTCGTTAAAGTGTTACAGCTGTAATGAATTCATCTTCATTACACGCTTGGGAGGTAAAGGAGTACTCTTGTCCCCGTAAAAGGCTGACAGATAAAAGAAGGCAGAGAATCTGAGAGACTCAGACCAGGCACAGAGCCTGAAAAGTAATTACATGCCTAAACAGCTTTGGGAAGAAGCGTCTAACTGGCAGATCTGGGGCTTGAACCTCTGTCAGCCCCCTCAGGACCAAATCTTTCTTCTTGTGCTGTGATGGTACAGATCAGAAGAACTCAATTATTTACAAATCCTGTAGCTGCAGGTATGTGCACACACACGCACCAGCCCCCTGGAGACGGGAATTGATTCGGATAAGACCTGAGCTGTCATTCGTACTGCTAATCCAGCTCAAATCAGACTTGGGTTTTTCCTCAGGGACCAGAAAAGGTAGTGCACTTTCTACTGCAGAGAATTTGTTTTCAGTTTTCCTATGCTTGTTTGTGACAATGTTCAGGAAAACACTAGGTTTTCTAGGAGAAGGATGATCTTTTGACACTTTTCTGGCATGGCTGAAAAAAGAACATATCTGAAGTGACTTGAAAACTGATCAGGAGGGGTTTTTTATTATTATTTTTTAACCAGAGAGATTTACAAAGATTAGGTAGAGGATTTAAGACCCTGCAACTTGCACCCCTGATGTGCTGCTGTAGCCCTGCAGCACTCTCATTGTGCAGCTGATAGAGTTGGCACTGGCAGGTTAATAAAACAAGTGTTTGGAGATTAGACATTTTTCAGATTTACAAGGCCTGTGCTTCAAATCACTGAGGTTTTCTTCATATCTCTGTGAACGGATTCACTTTGACCATCCTGTCCACAGTGTATGTCACTCAGGAGCAGCTGGAGCATGTACACATGTTGACTTCTGTGCTGCAAGCCTCCCAAAACTACATACATCCCAAAAGGGATGGAACCCACCCAGACTCCTCAAGCATCCCCTGAATCCTCTCCTCCAGAACTGTAGAGGGTTTGGGTTCCAATCTAGATTCCCATTACACACAGATGCCAAATCCAAACTTCTCTCTCCAGCTCCAGCTGTCACCGTCACATGCTTCTGTGTGATGTTCAGAGGTTTAGCCTGGGATGGAACAACTGGTTTTGAAACTTACATGAAACATGGGTTTTAATTAGACCCAATCTACAGCCATGCAAGACTGGACAGGCTCAGCGGTGAGCTCCAGAGCCTCATGGGGTCAAGGCCTATCCTCACTGGTTTTCCTGGAGGGATAATGATGCAAAATCCACTTTTTCACCCCTTATATTAGTTCTATTTGGTCCCTTTCTGATTATTTTCTCTGGACACAGCAGGGTGAATTGATCTACAAAATATTTGCAGGGTTGGTGGAAGATTAAGTATCTCACACAGATACTTCAATGCAACAGTTGTTACCCTGGATGGTGGAGAGAAAAACAGGGTGGGGTAAGGGAGTTGTTCATTTTCCTTCCACTAAGGTCAGCCTTAAATAACTCTCCCACCTCCCTTGGAGGCTGAGACAAGATAATAAGGACAAAAATGTCAGAGCAAAGCATGGGGCCCCTCTATTTACAGCAAAGGCCAAATCACTAACCAACAGATCAGAGCTTGCTTTCTAAACACCGATAAGCGGCAACTTTGAATTAACAGCCCCAGTTCCTCCTTGGCTGTAAATCAGCCTGACCCTGACCGCCCGCAGCACCCCAGTGCCTCCCCCCGGCCAGGGGCTGCTGGGCAAGAGGAGGGGGCTGCGGCGGTGGGCTCACCCCTCCTGGCCCCTCGAGATCCCTGTGCCTGGCTCCAAAGACACCCACCCCCTCCCCTTCCCCAGCCCCGTAACACTAACAAGCCTTATCAGTAGGATTTACACCTCCTTGTCTAGGAACCCATAGACAAGCCTATGGACTCGTTACCGGTGTACATCCAAATCCTTAAAGTAGCTTTAAGTGCTCAAAATGATCCACTTACCCCACAATAATTAATGATATCAGACCTGGGACTCCCCAAGCTCTGGCAGGGGAGATCAGAGCACTCTACAGTGGGGTCCAGCTGGCTGCAAGCAGAGAGGGGGCCAGCCTTTCTGCAAGTCCTTGGCACCTCCTGACCCTGGCAGAGCATCCCTGGAGTGAGGAATAACCAGTGTAGTTGGCAATGATGCCAGGGAAATTGATTCCTGGGAATAGCCATTGCTCACAAGAGCAATGGTGGGCTGGGGATTTTTTTTTTGCTGGAGGCCGTATTAGGGAAGTTCCTTTGGTACAGAGATGTGCTGACCGGCGAAACACCAGTTCCCACATGGGAGATGCTGTGGGAGTGAGCGGGAAAGAGAAAGAAACCACAGCTTCTGGTTTGGGTCCCAACCCAGCTGGAGGCATCCAAAGTGCTAAGTCTTGGAGCACCCTGTGAAAGAGAAGTGAGCAGCACCTCCAGATGGCAAACCACATCTCCTGGAGAAAAGCAGGACCTCAGAGCAATGGCATCAGGGCAGTGTTAGTCAAAATCTCCTGGAGCACCCTGAAAGCAAAACAGGGACTTTAAAAATAAAGTTTATTCTAGAAAATAGTGTCTCAAAACCTCATATTTAAATTAATCATAAAGTGTGGTGTGACAATGAATACATTGTCCTCAATGTCCTCTTACAGGATCATTTGCAGACCCCAAGTTTATCACTGGGGAAACTGTGGCAGATGTTCATGGTGCACCCAGAGCTGTGGAGATGAGCATTGGCAGAAAACAGATGTATGGGACATGATCATTTATTTTAAATCTATGAGACCACCTTACAGCAGACGACAAATCCAGTCTGAACCAGTGAAAAACACTCCTTCATTTCTTAGCATTTTTTTCTTTACTCCCTTGCTTCCTCAGCTGGTTATAGCACCCATAATTTTCTGCTATGTCTGCTGCTGTCTGGTGACCTCCCCCATTTTCCACAATCATGACCAAGGACCAGGTTTTTTTTATTTTACCAAAGTATTCTCCAGGTCATCCATGCCTTTGCCTTCCAAGTGGTGCCTGTGATGCAAGCTGCTGTGCAAGCCATGGTGGTGGCACCAGGAAACTTTAGTGCCTACGGTTGTGGGCACTGGAGAAAACAAGAAAACTCCCTGATGGACTCAATGGCCCCTCTCATGGTTGTTTCCTGAGGACCAGATCAAGATCCTCTTTGTTCTCTTGAAGTTCCATAACATGAAGAAGGACAGATGTGGTATCAGTGCTGAAAATGTCTATTTTTGGATTGGTGCTGATCAGGCTACTTTTCCAGTGCTTCTCCGCTCTATGGAAGTTATTTGTTACTTTTGTTTTTCATTACTTGTTCTCTAGCAGGGTGTGATCACCTCTTCTAATGTTTCTCTATCTACAGCAAGGATTACTTTTAGGCCATTAATAGCCACAGATTTCATCTTCTCCTCATTGATAAACAAACTAATTTGTTCTGCTGCGTCTGCTAATAGCTATGTCTAGGATCTATTAGCAGCTCTTAGGTGCTATTTTCTCCTCTACCTTCTCAAATAATATGTTGCCAGTAATATTTTAATGGGATTGAAAGGAGCATACCTGTTTTTTCCATCTGTATTTTTAACCTCACATGTGCTCTTCCCAAGATGGATGGGAAAGATTTTGGGAGCTATTCATGTTGTATGAAATTTGGTCTATTTTGTTTGGGTAGCTCTACTTGTGTAGAGGTTTGAGCCTGTAGAGGCCAGGGGGGAATTGAGCAAGGTGCAGTCAAAGCACTTTGCAGCTTCAAGAGTTCCATGTGAGCTGGGCTGGCCAAATGTCAGCATTTGCCAGCTGAGATGTGTGATGTGCTCAGGATGGGTGGCTGGAGGGTTTGGGTTGCAGGAGGCTGTTCTCAGAGCCAGAGGACACCTAGGAAATTCTCTTGTTCTCTAATAAAAGCAACTTGCTCTTCGGAGTTGCTCCCTAGAGCATCTTCTACCAATGAGTGGTGCAGATGTACTCACAACCCTCTCTGCTGTTAGCAGCTAACCCAAAGGTGATGGAAACCGACAGGTAACACCTGGTTGACTACACTGGCCTTTGGGTTACACCTTCTGTTTTATGAATCAACCCTTTGTGTTCTAAGTGGCAAGATAATATCCCTGGCCTGGAAAAGCCTGGAAAATTGTGAAATCCACGGTCTGGTAGGAGCATTTCCCTTGGGCCTTGTGGCCAACAGGGCAATGGAGATGGCTCACATGTCCTGCACCCAGGCAGCCGCCTGGATTAGTTTAAAGAAGCAGCTGAGATTACTTGTATCCCAGTGAGTAGCCCCCTTCTCTGCTTGCACAATGCCCCTTTTGAAGCAAGGGCATCTCTCATTGTGTGGCTTCAGATAAGCCGTAGAGCCTCACCCTGTGGTATAGCAGCCTCCTTTCCCCGCTGGGCCTGTGGCAGCTGCCTCACCTACCACATATATTTGCAGGCATCACAGGATTTGCTTGCAAGCATTCTCATGATTAAGCACCCGCTTTGTGACAGGTTCACCTCCCCGCCCTTCATCTCATGCCACTGCCACTGGAAGGGTGGTCGCATGCTGCTGCTCCATGGATGCCTGGACCCACCATTGGGAGCTCAGCTGATGGAAACCACATGGACACAAGAAGCACTGAGGATGCTGACTTCCCTACTCTGCACCATGCTGCCTACTGCTGCTGCACCCAATATGGGGAGCAGAGCAGAGACTGAAGGAGGCAACTACTGGGACTCAGGGAACGCCCACCTCCCTGTGCTGAGCTAAGCGCTACACATCTGTAGCTCAAATGGCCCATGTGCTTGAATGCATTGCCCCAACTACACATCTCCAGCTACCAGTGGCTGTACTGAGGTATCTCCCAGGGGCTTGCCACCCCCAGAAGCTGTTCTTGGGGGTGCAGACCCCTCTGGGTACATTGGGACTGTGTATTGGCAAGTTGCTAGTGGAACATGGTGGGGCATTGCAGGCAGTACCTTCTCTGGGGCTATTTATTTCAAAAGTCACTGAATTCACCCTCCAGGGAAAAGGAGGCACACAGTTGCAGTTGATGCTCTCTGCTCCACTTTTGGGGCAACACATGCCTGGGGATGGGCAGAGCATGAGCATGAGAGGAGTGGCTGGGATGCGGGTGGCATTCCAGGGTTCCTGGGTGCTCTCTGAGAACTTGCTTGCCTCCAGACTTGACCTTTGCTGTCAGTAAAACTTTCACAAACTTGTAATTGTTAACTAGTTTTCCCATAGCAGGCTTGTTATTTTTTCAGGACAGGGTTCGAAAATGCTAGACATCTACAGTAGTAAAGATTTTATTGTGCTGGCAATGGACTGTAAAACTTGATTACATGACACTAGGGATTGCCTAAACCTTATTCTCACTGATGCAACTCTCAGGGTCGGGGGAATGTGAGTAAGGGAGGTGGCTTCAAGTCACGTCTGGAGGTGGTTTAGCACGAAGGGCAGGAGCCAGGAGTAGCCCACACCCACCCAGCTGCTCCCACCCTTCAGCCAAATGAATCCAATGTGGAGCTGAGGACCTGGGAGGTCACATGTATTGGAAATGATGGATAAACATTTGGCCTGTTGCTGCTTAATCACATCAAAAACATAGGAAAGCCCAACCTGGAAAGAGGAAGCTGAGATTTTTCTGTAGAAAAAGCTTTTCTGTTGAGAAACAGGCTCCTCTGGTGGCCCCTTCCTTCAGTTTGCTGCTGACATGGGACTTTTCCATCTAAGACAAAATTTTCCATCGTTTATACACATTTTATATCAGTTTATATCACTGCTAGTATTTTTCATATTTCAAAGGACCATTTATGGTAAGAAAATACAATTCCCAATAAATAATCAAAGTGATCATATTTTGGAAGGGGAAAAAAAAAACACATAGTAGGAAACTTTTCCAAAAAGGATTAGTCCATGCTGAACTTTGAGCCACTGTGATATCTTTTTTCCTTCTGGTCTATTTCTGCACCCAAACTACAGTGAGCCAAGAGGGATTCCTGAACCTTTGAGTACAGTCAGTCGTTCCCCTGCTGGGGCATGTTGCAGAAATACATGTTTTTCAAAACTACCAGGATTTGGTTTGCCTAGAGAAAAGAAGCAACAGACTAATAACATTGCACTTCCAACACAAACTAAAATAACTTTTTAGTTGCTACATCAGTGGGGTAAACCCTGGGGAAGAGAGAAACCCTTCAGGGAAGGGAGAAGAAGATAGTGGATAGAGGAGCCTTCTTACAAAGTGCTACTGTCAATAAGACATGAGTTTAGGTGACCTCAGGTAACGTACAAAAGTGCAAGAATGAAAACCCTAAAAGGTAAATCTCGGTGTGTGATTATCCCGGGGAGCACTCTCTCTGGAGCCTTTCCAAAGGGACCGCTGGACTGAGGTCCATTGTGGTGACACTTTGCAGTCTAAGGGGATCCATAGGGTAATTCTGCAAGTTGTTCCCCTCATGTGAGGTGCTGGGTGGGGGCTCTCTGGTCTGGAGGCAGTGTGAGTGGCACGAGGCTTTTGCTTCTGGCTTTGACAACGTACTTCAAATTGGGTAAAATGCCAGGTTTTATCCTGCATGGCTGCTAATTCCCCATCTTCTCCTGGGAGAAAGAAGGTCTGAGTAAGTGAATTCCCTGTACTCATATCTTGCTGAAACCTGAGACCCTCTTCATGGGTGTACACTAGGTCATTCAAGTACATCCAATATCTTTTTTGAGGGGAAGGGAGACAGAGATAGTGTTACACATTGTGCAGAAATGCTATTAACTGTAGTTGAGCATCACAACTTGGATTTATTAGCAGGAGGCCGAAAGACCTACATGGCAGGGGATATAACTGATAACCTTGTCTCACATCCGTTTGAGCAAATGAGCCCCCTCCCTGTATGCTCATCAGAGATTTAGCACCTCTCACAAGCCTTTTTGCAATTGCAGTCATTTAGCAAACATATGATACTTCACACTTAAATCCATGATAGAGGCATATGGGACTTCCTACTACTTAGATGCTGATTGCTTTAGCTACTCAAGAAAACAAGGCTCTGGTTTGAGTCTCAAGGCATTTTGCTGATTTTGGTGAACCTCCTTCTGATTTACACTGTGTATAGAGAATCAGTCTTATTCTAAATTAAACAAGCAGCAGAGTTCAAACAAACGAAAATGTCTCCTTTTCGGTGATGCTGAACTCTTGTAGTCTCCAAATTGAGAGCAACAGGAAGTTTGAAGATCATCTCATCCCCATCATTTAAAATAGGCCTTTTCAGGTAGGGAAGAAAAAGTATACTTTAAACAGAAAAAGGTACAAGCATGCTATTGGTGGCAGAAGAGTTGAGCATCAGCGGTATACAACAAATAGGGTAATATTGTGAAAGAGAGAGTGCTGTTGCTGGGTCTGTTGCCAAAATCAGACAAATGTAAGACAGTGGACCACCCATCACCCATAATCTCCTATTGAAAGTGAGTTTACTGGCCAGAATGGAGAAAATCATCTATCTCCTGGTTTTCACTGGGATTTATCAGAAATGTTTCTTGGTATCGAAGACACAGTTTTGGGCAGAGCCCCAAAGAGATGAGCTGAGGTGCTCAGGGCTTTCACCTGTAAACAGCAGAGACTGAGTCTCTGCTCTGCTTAAACACGAACAGGAATTTGAAGGGGCACCTGGCAGATGAAGGCAGGGACCTGCCTTTCAGTGGGCGAAGGGGGACAGACATGCAAACAAAATTCCGCATACAAAATTTCGGATGCTCTAACTCTGACCCTGTGCTGAGCTAGAGCGAATCCCAAAGTCTCCTGCAAAATGCAGGTGTTATTCCTCCCCCAGACCAAGCTGTGGATGCGTGCCTCTTGCTGTGCACTCCATGGCCAGCAAGCGGGGCGCAGAGAGTCTCAGCACATCAATGTGTTTTCCTTCCTTGAACACCTGACAGTAGCATGGTCTCATCGACAACTTGGTCTCATCACTGCATACTTTCCAAGGTGATATTAATCAAACAGATTAATATGTTTACCTTTAATTTACATTTCAGAAACAGCTGTTGAGCCATCTCAATGCCAGTAGTGTCTATTGCCAGCATTAGTGTCATTAGTAATCATTGCAGATGTAATAGCACCATTATCTCCTGCTAAAAGGGTCACTGATGGCTCAGGACAGAACTTCAAGGAAGCAAAAACAGGTCAGATGAAATGAGGTGGAAACTGCAAACTGTTGCTTCTATCTTAACTTGCATAAAGACTTGTTGATGCTACATAGGGGGAAATTAATGTGCACAAGCAGCAAAAATTTTGGCTAGAGTGTCATCAAGGAGGTGGAGCTCACACTAGGTCCTGTGTCACCTGGGCTAATGTAAGATATATAAATATGGGAGAGAATGGGGATACCACTACCAACCAACCAGTCTTCATTTCTCAGAGCAAACTTCTCTCCGTCTCTTGCTGCCACTTCGTTGGGTAAGTCCGATTGTCGCCCTTCTAACTGTTTTGCAGAGCTGTTTTCTTAAGTTGATGTAGTTGGTGGTGACAAGTGCTGGCTCACTAGTCCAAGAAAATGAGGTCTCCTCAGGTCTTTGAGCACATTGTACTGGTTTGGGGCTATCATCATAAATAACAGCCCATTCTGACTTGGAAGAGAGGGTTTTTCCTCTTAAGGTGTCTGCTGATCTCAGCTCTTCTGTCCATGTATCCTACAAGACTCAGTAGGATGGGTCTTCTAGTCTAGTTTGGTTGTTTGGGGGAAGATGACAGGGAGGCCAGGACTGATGTGAACATGTGAATAGAGATGGACTTCTGGTTATAATCATTACTCACTGCAACTTGTAAGGCCTCATGCAGAAAGCTTTCCTTCTCTCTCAAGCTAAGTCATCTTTAGAAGGTCCATCTACTACTTTGATCTCATTTTAATGGACATAAGATGCTTGATGACAAGCTGTTTCTCCCTCCTAGACCTCCCTATGTCTCTTGTGTCTCTTAAACCTAGGCCTCACCCTGAGCACCATGGCTCTCTGGATCCGATCGCTGCCTCTCCTGGCCCTTCTCGCTCTTTCTGGCCCTGAGACTAGCCATGCGGCTGCCAACCAGCACCTCTGCGGCTCCCACCTGGTGGAGGCTCTCTACCTAGTGTGTGGAGAGCGAGGTTTCTTCTATTCCCCCAAAGCCCGACGGGACACTGAGCAGCCTCTAGGTAAGTCAGGCTGACCTTGAATGGAGTTGTATGCTATGCAATGCAAAAGGCAACAATCGCCTATCTTTGACAGTGACACCAGGAATGTCCTTGATGGGGAATGCCAGGAATACTTTTAACATACCAACAACATCACATTGCCAGTGAAAAGCTCTTCAGGTTAAAAAGGCAGGTGGGACAGCAGGGAAGGAAAGAGGATTTATGAGGCAAAAAGAATTGTGTCTGAAAACTCAAACTTACCTATTTCCTTCCAAGGCCATTACACCAACAGGGGAGTGTTCTTAGAAAATGAAGGTAGAATGAAGCCAGGAATTCTCCTTCATCCCCAAGACAGGATCAGTTGTTCCCATCCTATTCCTGACCCATGCTTGTCTAGTATATTCATAAAAACCTCCAATGAGGAAGTTTATTCTGCCTTCTGAAACTGCCCATTCCCATGCTTAACCCCTTCCTTCTTCTCGAGTATTTCTTCCTAATATCTAACCTGAACATTTTTTGCTGTAAATTGTCTACTTTGAGAGTCTACTCTTTTCTTCTTTATGGCTGCTTTTCAAAATATTTGAAAGTTATTCTTGTGTCTAGTTTTAACTTGCTGTCAGCTAAATCCCCTCTATACCTACCCCCGCTACCTTCTTAGGTCATATTTTTTAGGTCTCTGTCTCTGTCCATGCAAATTGTTCTGCACCATTTTACTGACTGGTGATGCCTGGAAAAGCACAGAACCCCAGCTGAGACTTTGCCAGTGCCAAGTAGAGTGAGCAAACTGAGTGAATGATATTGCATGTTTTTCACACCATGTTCTTGCCTACACAGGTGGTTTGCCTTTTTCAATGCAGCACTGCACTGTTGATTGATAGTGATCACTGCCTCCTGTGGATACCTTGGCCCTCACATGGGTGTATAAGCATCCTTGAAGGATTGCAACCACAGTCAGACCCTCATCCTGGATGTGCAATACAGTCTTCCTGACAACCTTTACCATCTTTCCCATTTCTTACTGAACAGCATCCCATCTTTTCAGTGTTTCTATAGTTTCAAATGTAGTTTTTAGTGCTAATCTTGCCCTTCAAGAGGCTTGCAGCCCCCAGAGTTTTATATTGTCTCTTATTTAATGATGGTGAAACGTTGGTGGAGCTGCTTTGGTTTCTGTTCTCAGGACTCCTGTACTACTGATGAGTGAAAGAGCTGAGAGGCAGGAGATGACAGCCCTGCTCTCACACCCTCAGTGCCAGGTCACTGCCCCCGTGGTTCAGCACTTTCTGTCTGCATGGCAGTGCAGGTGGAATGAGGCAGTCCAGAGAGCTGCCCTTCAACATGGTGCTTGTATCTGGATGGCACCAGGAACTGTAATGGTCCAGCTGTAATGCAAGGATAATAACTCTCCTGGAGATGGGTACCTGCCGTTCTTGTCAGTTTTAGCTCCTCTATGAATCCAGGAATTACTCTCTCTCTTCTGCTTTCCAAACTATTAATGGAGACTTTGAATAGATGTAGAAGAGACCCCTGCCAAATCACAGTCATTTTAACCCTCTCATTTTAAGATGGACCATTACTTAACCTCTTCTGACTATGATACACCTCTTCCACCAGTTCTCTTGTTGTCACACACTGGTTTCATTTGGATCTGTTTCCTTCTCTTGCCTATGCATCCATCCCATTAAATATTCTTAGAAGCTTTTTAAAGGTGAAGCAAGGTAATGTCACAGCAGAAGGTTTGCTCTGATTTATTTTATTTTTTTTAAATGGCCAGCTGGGCTGTTAGCTGCTCCCTTCTCTGATGATTTGTTTCTGATGTCCACCATGAATGGTCAGAAGTTTTGTTAGCCTATTGCCTAAATACTGCATTGAGAACTTAATCAGGGCCAACCAGTTTGAAAGTATCCAAGGATTTTCCACCTCTTGTTCCAGGATTCTTTGCCTGAGCCACTACCTCTTTGTCACACAAGATGGTTGTGTTTACAGTCTGCTCACAGCTGGCTTAAAGGATGAAGACAAGTAAATCACAAAACATTGACTAGCTGTTTTCTCTCCTCCTTAATGTTGGCCTAAATCTTTCCTAAATTTTCCTCCTAGCATACTAATATAATGATTTCTTGTTGCTCTTGTACCTCGCTCATTGCATCATGCTTTGGGGGCTTGGAGATTTTGCATCTTGTGCTGTACTTTCATATTGCCCTAGAAACCTCATCTTATTCTTTGTTTCCAGGCATTTTCTTTTCATTGTTAGGGCTTCTTTTCTTCCTCTAGGAAAAATTCCTTTCTGTTTTCCATTTTGCATATTTTCATTGGGCAGCTAAAACCCGAACAGCTCTGTCCACTAGTTTTCAAGTCCCCACCAGCAAATGAGACATTCTGTTGAATTTTCTCTGTCCAAATGCCACAATTCATCATTCCTTCTAAACACTCATCCCCAGCTGTGAACACCAACACACATGAACACTTTTGCCATCAGCTTGGGGCTACATGCAGACAGCCAACAGGAGCAGGCTGTTCAGGACCAGTTGGGAAGTGCTTCCAGCACCAGCACTGGATGGTCCTTGCAATCCCACAGGTGTCCCAGTTGTTTGTCCAGGCTCCCAGAAGAGTGGGTAACTGCTGGAGAGAGTCGGCTGTCCCAAGCAACTAATTTCTCTGGAGCAGACCAGCCCGTTTTAGTATCTTATTTACTAGCTGCGGGGAGGGTGCAGGGTTTCTTTTCTCCACATGCCTGCCTCAATAAAGCCCTTGACTCTCACGCTGCTAATATCGACTCAGCTCAGCTCCTTCTAAGCACCATAGGATTAATTTGGGAAGGAAACATGGAGCCCAAAGAGTTACAGAGTTACAAGCAGCATCAACCTGGGGAAAACCTTGCAACTTCCCCACTTTCCAGCCAACTCTGGCTTAAAAATCTGGTGTCTGCAAAAGGGTTCTCTTGCAGGGTACAACAGCCAGGGCTGGTGCTGCGTGGTGTCCCATGGCTTGTGTTTTTCTTCCCTGGCAGTGAGCGGTCCCTTGCGTGGTGAGGTGGGAGAGCTGCCCTTCCAGGAGGAGGAGTTTGAGAAAGTGAAGCGAGGGATCGTTGAGCAATGCTGCCACAACCCATGCTCCCTCTACCAACTGGAAAACTACTGCAACTAGCAGTGAGGCCAGCGGCTGGGAGCTTGCAGGCCACAGGTAGAAACATGCACTTATGCTACTGCACCTTCAAAGCAATTGAATAAATATTGTGGATCTATTCAATGGACTCTAAAGTTCATGCATCCATATCTTGGGGATGGGGCACTAACATTGACTTTCCGGTGTCATCATCTATGCTTAGGTAAGGCAGTTTTAAAAGGTCCTGGAGTCACCCATCATGTTGCACTACCCTGTTGTCCAAATTAACTCCCAAAGAGGGAGAGAGACAGGAGAATTTTGCAGCAGCAGAGCATGTACACAGAGCTGTTTACCCCAATGCCCAGGGGGTGAGGAGGAGAGGGCAGGGAGGTTTGAATGAGATTTCTCTTTCTAGGGAAACATTACAGTGGAATATCTGTGGCAATGTCGTGCTGATAAGCTTCCTGCAGTTCACAGCCCAAATATAGTGAGGCTGCTGAGACCGAACTTCCTCAACTGCGTAATGGAACAGTTCAGATTAAGCAAAGAATTAAGTCACCTAATAATTGTAACCAGAAAAATCATGGACGACAGCCATGACCAATTTAGAAAATGTGTCCAGTTCCCCTTTCTGCTTGTGGGAGGACAGGCAGAGTCCTTGCTGTGGGATGTACTTGTTGTTCTCAAGTACTTGACAAGTTGCGTGCAGAAAGTAGATTCCATCCGAAAGGAGTTTTGAGTGTATCAGCCAAGAGCTGGACACTCCAGGGCAGCATCCCTGATCCTGTTGCTGCAAACCTTTTTTAAGTATCTGGCCCCAAATTCACCATTTTCTGGGAGAAAAAGCTCTTATGGCAGGGATGGCAGGGAGCATGGGGAAGAGTCATGTCCCCTTTGCTGAGAGACTACCATGCCTGTGTAGTGGAAGCCATACAGGGGGTCCCCATGGGATGGTAGAGGTGACAGCAGTGTCTGGAACTGGATTTTGCTACTGACAGATTTTGAAAACTGGTCAGAGAGAAGGCTGTGGTTTTAAGACCCTCTTTTCACAAACTAGATTTGACTGCCTCCATCAGAGCTGTGCAGATGGAAGCTGCCATCTCATCCCTGCCAGGATGCATTGCTTTTGTTCTTATCATGAGCACAAAACTGGCAAAACCACTGCAAACTGATGGGCTGGAAGAGCAGCTGCAGGAGTTGCTGAGAAGTACAACCATAAAATAGGAAAACAGAAAGCACCAGTGATTCCCCGTAGTGATCATCCATATGGGCTTCCTTGATGTATCCAAGAGCCCATGACAGGGGCTCCCTCTTGCAGCCATCACACCAGTGCTGGTCTGTTGATGTTGCTCCCCCTGACCACTTTCCATCCCTCTCCAATTGCCACCTCTGGGCCCCGCTGCATATTGCCAGGAGCAGAGCTTGCTGCTGTGACAGCCAAAGTCTTGGGCCAAAATCTTGTGGTTATGAAAGCATGGCAAGACGTTTGAGCTACTTGGCCCCCACCAAAACTTACAGTGGTATCTAGAGGTGTCTCCTTAGAAATAATTCTCCTACCTGTCCTGGTGCTCCATGAGATCAGGACTGGTGTTACTGCAACAAAAATAGCAGAGATGCTGCTCATGGTAAGGCCACCATCATATTCAGGCATGCAATAGAGTTCCAGCAATTCCTTCCATCCATCCATCCATCCATCCATCCATCCATCCATCCATCCATCCATCCATCCATCCATCCATCCATCCATCCATCCATCTATCCATCCATCCATCCACCCACCCCAAGACTATTCTACCCTGAGCTCAAAGGCAGAGAAGCGTCAGCAGCAGAGATGCTGCCAATGCGTCTGCTTGTACAGTCTGGAGGGAAAGCACATCCAAGAGAAGTGCTCCTCTCCACAGTAGAAAATCCAAGGATCATTGGAGCCACCTGGACTTGTCCTGTATCATTTGGGACCAAGATCCTGCACTCAGCATCACCGTTCCATGGAAAGCAGGCTCTTCTGAAACAAGACTGAGAATTTCTAGTGCAAATCTGAGATTTCTGTCTACCTGTCAAACAAAATGGTCCAAGTTTGCTGATGGGAAAGGTTGGAAGCATGACTATGGTAAGAGAAAGGAGTGGTGTAGGAGGAACCTTGAGTGTCTGACTGCCTGACTGGTACTTGCAGTTATCCAAATGCTGCATAGTGGTATTGGAAACAGCTGGGAGAGGAGGGATACAGCAGTATATCTGTGGAGATATGTCTAGCTTCTCTAGAAATGGGGCACATGGGTCATACTGAGGACAGGTACAGACAAGAGTGGTCTGGAGATCTCATTCATAATATCAGAGATGAATCTTGCATTTCAGAGATAGCCTACATGCATTCAGTACCAAAGGGACCAGTGGTTACTTGCAGGAAGGTCAAGCTCCTGCAGCAGAGCATGGTGGTTCCTGTGTCTGCCCCAGAGCTGTTTATCTGCTGGCATTTCTGCCCCAGCAGCAATGCTTGGGCAAAGACAGCTCTGCAGAGATGCCCAGCTCATTTCCTGCCCTGTGCCATTGTTTGGTTTGCTCATTTGTTTGTTTACTTTTTCTGAATGCTCTCAATTAGGACTAGTTGGGAAACTGCAAATGCCACGTTTTTTGCTGGAAAATGTTGATTCATCAAAATCAACACTTCCCGCAGGACCGGACTGGTTTCAGCAAGACAGGATTCGAAGGGATAAAGGGAGGCAGGAGGTTCAGGTGCCTGCTCTGCAGGCATCAGAGCAGGGATTTCATGCTCTGTGCCCGATTGCCCAAGACCACATGCTAACCACCAAGCTCTGGGCTACCTCAGGGTGGACTCGTCTCTTTCTGCTGAAAAATTCCAGGAGGTTTCAGAAAACACAGAGTGGGAGTTGTTTTGAAATCTTAAGTTGGGGCAGGACCATCCCCTCTTACCCAGCTCAATATGCAGTCTGATATTTTCGCAGCAGGTTTGGATGCTAAGTGAGATGAAGGTCTGGACATCCTGGGGGCCCATCTGGTGATTAGCCAGGGATGGAGCAGGAGAGAAGAGTGAGGAGCAGAAAGAGATCATGATGACCATTCCCCACTATTCCCCTACCTGTGTGCCTCCTGAAAAGAGGACAGAGCAGGTGCCTTAGAAGAGAACAGAATATGGGGGTGACCACCCAGGGTAGGGGGGGAAGGGACGGCCCCATGTCTGTTCTGGAGACCCAGGCAGTCTGAGATCTCTGCAGAGCACATGCAGCTGCTATTGTTCCCTTCCTCCCTAAAGCAAGAGCTGCCTTGGAGGTGTATGGCATACGGTAAGCTGTACCGCTCTCTGGGAGGTGCAGAAGAAAATACTTCATCAGTTTAAAAGCTATAGAAAGTCTTAAAAAAAAATGGTCCTTATGAATACACTTTGCTTTCCAGAACTGAAAATAACATAAAGGGCTTGGACAGGGCTAGCTCTTCACTTTTTAAAAGTTGCAGCAAGGTGAAGGCTAAAGGAGAACGTAAGTACTTTTCCCTGTGTTTTGTCCAGGACCCCAGGGAAGGAAGCCTGAAGGCAACCCAATGCACTTTCCACACTGGAGCACGTGGCTTCTCAGCTTGCAAACGTGATGCTGATGGCCACTGATCCTGTGCTGCGGCAAGGTGTGCAGTGTTAGCCCCCTACCCCACCCAAACCTGAGGATGGGCAACAGTCCAGAGTGCCCTTAAATGTGGTCCAGAGTGAGATTTCTTTTTAAAACTTCCCCCACGCCCCTGTGCACTTGCCCAGGCCATTCCCTGCTCTCAGATGTGCTTAGGAGATGCCACATCTTGTGGATTCTTGCAGGAGAAGTGACTCAGTGACAGGGAATGCTGCATCCATTGACCTCCCTTCCCACTCCCCCTCCTGACCAGCTTTGCATTGTGATCTTTGGGAAGTGAATGCATCCAACCCCCTTTATTCTGACTCAGCAGTTGCTTTGAAGTGATTTTTGCGGTAGTGGTGGGGCATCATGCCCAGCTAAAATATCTTGGCTTTGCTATTCTTGCAACAAACTTCCAAAGGTCTCATGCTAGTGGTGGAGGGCAATTTGAAGAGAATGCAAATAAAGGCTTCGGTTCATTCATGCTGCTTGAATAGAGAATTGAAAGCTGAGCCGCAAAGGGGATTGCAAGACAAATTCTTTGGGCTGCCGAGTTGTTAACACCGCCTAGAAAAGAAAGGACTAAAGTTGCCCCCGTTTCCTGCATGTGCGAACCCTTACCCAAAAGGGCTCCACTCCAGTTTTGAGGAAAGGGGGCCAATGCCCAGAGAAAAGGGAATGGAGGGGAGCTGCTGTGGGGCACCAACCAGTAGGGTCAGTGGTGGCTGGGTGATAGACCATGTCCTCCAGGTTGCTGGATGGGCTGCATTGCTCCGGCTTATCTGGAGAGGAAGGGAAGGCTGCCACTTTCCCAGCACTAATACAACTGTATTATTTCCTTTTCCGGGAAGCCACAAATAGAAGAACACTGGCTATTACCCTGGGAACTCACAGATTCACTTTATATAAGAAAGAGCCAGGCTATACCCTGGGTTTTATTTTTATAATCATCTTATCAGCTTTTTAGGAAATTCTAAACCTGCTTACTACAACCTCTTTCCTTATCTGCAGAGTGATTTCTTAGTAAATGACTTGCAGCAATGACTTGGGTTGGAAAGCATGCACTGAGCTGATTCAGTGTTAACACCCCAAATTCCCTCCATTTAGACCAACCTCACAAAGACACTTATTTTGAACAAAAAATAGCCCTTCCTTATTCTTTCACCCTGGGCAGGAAAAAAGCTTCAGGTCAGGCTATAAATTCATCTGGAAAGTCATTGCTAGCACATTGTTTCTGGGTGAATTATTCCTGCATGCAGCAGGGAGGAAGGAGGTCGTTTTTTTTTTCCAAGCCCAATGCCAGGCTGGTTCTCACATCCCCCAGGTTCTGTTGGGCAGACCAGGCAGGAGCAGACCCAGGACAATAATGGGAAGCAAAGCGAAGTCCATAGAAGTACTCAAGGAAATGATGTGAGCCTTAATCCTTTCCCTCCATCCCCAGCCAGCTCCCAGACTGGCAGTGGGAGGTGGAGGAAGCATTTGGGCTCCTCCAAGCTCCTTTCTGGTACTGAAAGAGCCAGCCAAAAAATGCCAGGATTTCCAGGATGCGCATGGTTGCTCACACTGAAATTTCCCACAAAATCTTTTCAGATTTTGGAAGAAAATGGATAACAGAAATAAATTGGACTTTTGGTTTCCAGGCTGTTGTCATTTGGGCTTTGCAATGTTGCATTTTGGGGTTGGGGATGTTTTAGAGAACTGCCAATTTCTGAAATGTAACTTTTTGTTGGAAAATAGTGCAGCTTCCTCTTTTCTAATAAAAAAACGGAAAATCAAATATAAATGACACCACCCACCCTACATTGACGATAAACCATTCTGGGGAAGTTTCAATGGAAAAAAGTTCTACCCTTTTTTTCCACTTACCAGAAACCTCCTCTGCTTTGGAGGCTGGGACCCAGCAGGGTCTTGGTTCTGCAGACGTGCCTGCCAGCAGATCTTGCACACCCAATTTTCCAGCTTTTCCTGCCTGGTATGGGAACATTTAGGGGGAATTTTAGAACTTATCCCCAGTAAGTGGTGTTTTGGCCCCTGGGCTTCCACTGATTTCAGTGCTGAGAGAGAAGTCACTGTGAAACAGCTCGAGACCTGATCCATGCCTAGTAAATGCACATCCAGTGTTCAAATCACAGCATGCTCCTCTCCTGCTTCTGCAATTGCATTTTTAGTCACTTTTTAAATGCCTGCAAGCTAAACCTAGCTGCATTTTTACAAACACTGACCCCTTGTCCTGAAATAATAAATTCCAACCCCAAATAAGGAAAAAAACCCTGATCCCACAAAATTCTGATGAAATGTAGACAGATTATTTTTCAGACTAGTCCCAGGGCAGGTGTTACAAGGCAGGTGTCCAAAGTGCCTCCCTGTGCCCTCATGTATGTTTTGGCCACTGAAGTGTGGGTGCTTCCTGGCAGTGAGGACGCAGTGGTGGCAAGGGGATGAGGTTGTCCCCTGGCTCATGCAGCCAGGGTGGGGTGGGGACACCTGGCTCAGCCTGGCTTGTGCCAAAGAAGTGGGAGGACCACTTTCTTCTCTGAGAAGAGTCCCTCAAAAAGCACTCCTCCAACAGCTCCTTTGCTCCTGCAAGATCACTGACCTCACCCCGGGGACACACTGAGTGGCACCAAGCACTGACATCATGTCCATTTTTCCTTTATGGTTTTGACTACAGAGCTCCAGTGTCATTCTCAACATGCTTTCCCTTAATCTTCGCCCCATGGAGCCATTGCTTTGACTTACCCATTTTGCTGTGCATACCATTTAAGAACATAGTACTGGGAGGAGCTTTCAAGACATTTGCCTTGGCCCTTGCTAACCTTGCATCGCTGTGCCTTCTTCATCACCAAAAAGGCTTTTTACATCCTGATTTTTTTCCTTTAGTCTGTGTGCAGCTTTAGTTTCTGGAACCTTTCCTGAGGAATTCATCCTCTCCTGTTGGTCTTCACAGTCTTCACAACCTGGAAAAGATCCTGAGGTTTCATATATCTATTCAGAGCAAAGCAATTATCCATAGCTCTGTCACTGAAACAGGGCACCACAAAAATGCTGGGAATCTGTTGAAGTCCTTTCTTCTGCAGTCCCAGCTGCTGCCAGAGGATGGAGCGCCGGGCAGCACACAGCTGGATCCAGCAGCCCTGCATGCAGCTGCCAGGCAGCACCGTCTAGGGCAGGGCAACGTGGTGTGGACAACAGGGAACCCCCCAAAACAGGGCAGGAAAGATTAATAAATACAGACCATGCAAGAATTTGGAGGAAAACTCGCTGAAGCTGTGATGCTGGAGTATGACTTAGCACCAGACCACGGCAACCAACAGAGCTGGGGCAGCAAGGATATGGCTAGAGCACTGTGAGCAAACCCATCAACTCAGGGACTGCTCCAGATGGTGATGCCAGCCCTCACCGTCATGGCCAGTGACCTGGAGTGATGACAAGTTGGGTTGCTTCTGCTCTTGCTCTGGTCTTTTTTATAAAGATGGCATTTCTCCAAGGAGGATTTTGGTCATGTTTGGGAACTTCCAGGTTCTTGAAGCTGGGTCTACCAGCCTGGCTCCCACACCCCAGAGCAACTTCATTGCCAGTCCACTTATCACCTTGCCACATGCTCTGGGGAAACTTTACCTGCCCAGCATTTTGTCAGATTCAGCATGTACCTATGGAGTGTTTGGGGTCAGCTGGGCATGTATTTTCAAGACAGAAACCCCCTTTTTAGAAGACCTAGGTTTAAGTCTACAATAATCTCTTGCCTCAAAGAGCCTGGGTCATGCAATAAGACCCTGGACTCTTCTGGCTCACCCTGGCACTGAAGGACTGCCAGAGCACAGAGAATAAATATTAATGTTTCAAACAAAGGTGGGATGTCTACCCAAACAGAATTATCACTGGGCTGGTGCTCAAATCCTTGCTCCCTCCTGCTCACAAGGCATTTGATGGCATCACGGTCCTCCCTCTCAGCCGTGACACAGCTTTGATTAGATATTATGCTGTAGGGGACAGCCATTCCCACAGCTGACATCTCTTCCCGGCGACAACGAGGCCCTAACGAGGCGTTCTGGAATGATGTTGTAGCCAGCAGAGGGAGCGCTCAGAGCTTCAACCAGCACCAGGATGGCTTGAGAAGCACCGGGAAATATGTATTAAACTCCGACCCAAGTGACGGCGCTGAAACAAAGGTTCATCCTGGCTCAGCCACCAGCCTGGTGATGCCCAGCTGTGAAAGGATGGGAGACTGGATCTGCCACGAATCCCTCTGGAGACCTGGGGTACCGGATGAGCCAGAGATCAGAATCCCCAGTGAGGGATGTTCTTGAGCCTCCTTAGATGGGCCATTTTACAGCACCCACTCTAAGCTGTCAAGTGAATTTCCCCTATTAATTCAGTTCTAGATTGGGGCTCTAATAATTGCTTTCCAACTCAAGTAATTTCTGTAATTCAATTATTAATGAACTGTTCCTACTGCATTTTATTTCCAAAGCAATTTATACCTCAAACCCAGCACCAGCTTAGTCCTTGTGTCACATGTCGGTGCTGGAGCCAGGGGGTCTTGATGGACTGGGAAATGCAGGAAACTTGGGCATTTTAGGCAGAGCTTCATTTGAATTTAGGCCAAACAGAGCAGCACACAGCTAATTTGCATTACTTTAGTGAATTAAAGACTTAACATCTGGCAGTATCTATAGCAGCCTCTTATCTTAGGAAGAGAGTCTAAATTTTTCTCCATGAAATGCCTCCGTGGTGGGGGAACCTCTCTACTCACATACAATAATAGAAATATAATTAGTTACCCAAATGCACATCAGCAAAGACTCGTGCCTGGTCCCCTCCTACCCATGTGGATCCCTCAGGTTTTTAAACTAAGGCTCTTCAAGCACCAGTGGGCAATTTTGTAACTTGTGTCTACGCAGAGGAGAAACCAGAGAGAGTAATGTAACTAAGTCAGGTGTCTCTGGGATTGAGTTAGGACAAGCCCGCAAGGGGATCCTGATGTGGATGAGATAAATATGTCATTAAATCACTTGCAGAGTGAGGTTATGTAGGGAAAGCAGAGCACTGAGCATTAGGAAGATGTTGTGTTTGAGGAGCACTACCACAGGCTGATTAACACCCCTTGCCAACCTGATAAAAAAACAATGGGCCACATTTTCACCACTAAATGCATCAGGGATGAAAGGGAGCTCCGGGAAGAAGCAGAAAAGAGCAGCAGGAACGACCTGACCTGCCTGAAACCTGCCTTTCCACCGGAAAGCAAAGCAGCTCACTGTGCTTACCGGGAAAAAGGTTGAGAGAGACTTGGTGATAACAGGGACGGTGGGTTTGAGAAGAGTCCTCATGATGAGCAGTGGCCAAATGCCTTATGAGATTTAACATCCGGGAGGTGAAGTCAAGCCCATCTGGACTGGTGTTTGGTGGGTGAAAGGCAACTGCTCAGTGGAACAGGTCAATTGTTGTCACAACAGATTTGCATTGCTTGAATCAATGGATGATAAATCTTGTTCAGTGGGACCTGGTTGTTCACCCCAATGTCTGGGGAGAAGTTGCATACAATTCCCTGGCCATGGCATGCTGAAAACCCCCCTTTCTCCACTCAAAACTTGTATTTGAAGCCTCCTGTGTGCCTGATGCTCTCACCGCTGCTCCAGACCTATTGTCCCTCATTCTGCTTTCTCCCCTGAGAAGAAGATGAGGGTCTCAGGGAGTATTTACACTCTACAAAGAGGGGGTGTGGGAGCCACTGTGTGGTCATGCCACTGCTGTGAGGGGCACCTCTGCAGAGCAAAACAATACACAAATGAAGCACGGGAAGTGAAGATCTCTGCTGGGAAACAACACTGTTTTGCAGATTGTAGCCCCGTCACAGACAAGACATGACAGCTAACCCTGTCACCAGCCCAGGCAGCCTGCTGATGTTACTATTCCCTTCCCAAAGCCAGGATCAAAAAAGGAGTATAAATCCATGTGAAGGAAAAGAGAGGTCCTTGTTTCTTCCTCATTGCACTTGCTCTCCAATTAATCTTCCTCTCCGGTCAGGAAAAGAAATTTCATGCAGCTCTGTAGCAGAAGATACTCTCTGCCTTACCAACAATGTTGTGTGCTGCTTGCTGGTCCCAGATTTTAGGTGGCAATGCCTTGACCCAAGTCAGCCTGGTATTTCCAGTCTATAGCTAATCAAAATAAAATCAGAGAGGAGAGCCAGCACTTGCTTGTGATGTGGGTGACTCCTTCAAATCCTGAGCCTGTCTTGATCTCAGTGAACTAGAACTGGCAAGTCTTCAGAAAGGTGAGGTGGTGAAAGCTGCAATGGGTTCAGTGAAGGAATAGGAAAAAAAAAAGAAAATCAGTGCAAAATGCTTCAAGCAGTTGTTTGGACTTGAGTTATGGTCAGCTCCAAATCAGCAGACACAACCAAGCTGTCAGCAAATCCATTTTAGACATGACCATCCTTTAAAATTTCCACTAACATTAGGCCACAATATCCTCCACACATGCTAATACAAACCCCCTTTTTGACAACACCTGCTGCCCAGCACAGAAGCAAAAGAAGACTTCATCCCCCAGGGCAGTGGGAGCTCTGGAGTGATGCCTTTCCCCTTGGCTACCACAACATACCTCTGTCACAACACCTGCTCTGAAAATCTTTTTATCTGACTATTTCTGATCACCAAAGCATGTATCCTCCAGACAGACCAGCAAAGATGTGGGCACCAGTATATGCATCCTGCCCGGGCACTCGCCAGAGTACAGTGAGATTCAACACACTGGCAAAGATCCTGCAGAAGATCTCTCATGGCAGCAGCAGTGCCAGGGATGCAGATTCCCTGACTTCATCACAGAGCTGTTCTTTGCTCCACCCAGTGTGGAGCAAAGCGTGGCTTGCACGTTGTACTTTCCCTCCTTGACAAAGTCACAAACCACAGCAGGGTGGCTGCAGAGCCCAGGAACAGTCCCTGAGAAGAAGCCCCAGGGAAAAGTGGTTGTCTGTTGGAGAAACAAGAACATCTTGTTTGATAAAAAAAACCAAATGGCTGTGGCTGAGAGGCTGGCTCCCCACAGCCTGTGCCTTGGCAAAGCCATGGGAGAGGCAGGTGAGGAAGTAGCCGTTGTTTGGGTAAACAGCACGGCATGATGCCTTCCCAGCCAGGTGCCAAATGCCAAAGCTGGCTGGAGTGGGCACGTTAAACCAAGCAAAGTGCTCCCAGTCCACAGCCTGTTGTGTCTGGTCTGAAAGGCTCTTGCAGTATTGCATGGGTACACATGCCCTCACACCACTTCCATCTCCCACCCCACAACTGTAGAGTTCCTGCCCAAGGCAGGCAGTTTCAGGATCACAGAATTGTCCGAGTGGGAAGAGACCTCTAGAGATCATCCAGCCCAACTCCCCTGCTAAAGCAGGATTGCCTAAAGCACATTTCTCAGGACTGCATCCAGGCGGGTGTTGAAGGTCTCCAGAGAAGGGGACTCCACAACCTCCCCAGGCAGCCTCTTCCAGGGCTCTGTCATCATCACCATAAAGAAGTTTTTCCTCATATTCGAATGGAACTTCCTGTGTTCCAGCTTGTGCCCATTGCCCCTCATCCTGTCACTGGGAACCACTGAAAAGAGTCCGGTTGAAAGAATCCTCTTTCAACCCACCCTTCAGATACTTAAAAGCATTAGTAGGCCCCCCCCTCAGCCTTCTCTTCTCCAGGCTAGAGTCCCAGCTCTCTCAGCTTTTCCTCATCAGGGATGCTCCAATCCCTCCATCATCTTTGTTGCCCTGTGTTGGACTGTCTCCAGAAGTTACCTGTCTCTCTTGAACTGGGGAACTCAGGTCTGGTTGCAGCATTCCAGGTGTGGCCACACCAGCACAGAACAGAGGGGAAGAATGATGCAGGGATGCTGCTGCCTGCAAGAGCTCCGTCCTCCCTCTGGGCTTGATGCTTTAAAAACATCACAGGATCATTCCTAGTACTGGAAACCAGTAGGCAGAGAGAGGTAGGTCGCAGGCACTGACATATTCAGTAACTGGAGACTATGTGGCAGTGGGAGGGAGAAGAGCAGCTCAGGTGGGAACCACTTTTGAAACCACCCAAGCATGGTAGAAACTGTTTCTTCTGCCTCAGCCCTATGTGGTGGCTTTGTGCAAATCATGTAACCGACTTGCAAGCTAGCACCCTTCCCTGGTTCTCGCCTCCCCATGAATTATCATCAGCCAGAGCAGGCCCTCCAAAGCAATTGCTGAAGCTCAGGAGCTGGTTTACTATTTTATTGTGGGAAATTGGGGCTGTTTTCACTCCCAAAACCAGAATCTGGATTTGGCCATTGCTATCGTGGCAGAACCATGCCCAGAAAAGCATGCTTAATTTAAAAGCCAAGTGCCAACATCCCAAGCTGGCTGTTTAGACTAAATGAAAGGTTTTCAGAAAAAAAAAAAAAAAAGAACCCAAAAAACACGGTCTGACTTAAATTCCACCCCCCTTCCCCAGGAGATTGCTCCCTATCTGGTTGCCTCTCAAAGGTGGGAGCAAAGGCTTCACAGTGAGTCATCTTTTACTTTGTATACCCCAGCAATGCTATTACTGCTTTCATGTGGGTCTCCTGAAACGGCAAGCGTGGCAGTAGGTGGGAGAAAGCAGCCCTGAAGCAGGCATCAGCCACTGGAGGGGTTTTGTGCCCTAATTGCATGTGGGGGGATCAGTGAGGCATCCCCAGAAAAATTGTCCAACCCAAGACAGTTCTGGCTTGGGGCAGAACCTGCTGCCCTAAACGAGTGGGGTCTCGACAAGTGATTGGGATGGGAGCTCTTGAAACACTCCAGTGACTCAGGCAAATACGAGATGACTCTCATGTAAGTTAATTAGGGAGTGAGGGTAGTACTCAGCCTGCCCGAATGAGCCTGAAGCCCCCGGGCTGACTCACTGGAAATAGCGAGGTTCATCCAGAAAGGGACACTGAAGCGGCTTTTAAGGAACAGCAGTTGCAGGCACTCATCACCTCTGATGACAGGAGCCCTGGAGTTGGACCCTGCAGTTCTGTCTTGAAATCATTCTGCAGCTTCAACACTAAGGTTTCCTGAAGGGAAAGAAGCTTTCCTCTAAAAGTCCCTTTTAGGGGATGCCTGCTATCTGTTGCTAGATTTTTCTCTCTCCTTGTATCACACACAGAGACAAAAGAATTCATTCTATCTCTGGAAAACATCTTTTTCTTTTTTTTTTTTCCCTTGGATTAGGTTAGTGGAGAAGAGGTTGTTCCAGTCTGGCACCTCTTGTGGTTACTGTGCTTGTTTTGACTAAAAAACATCCGTGTGATCTGTACATATTTGAAATGGTTGCCTTTAATGCAAAAAAAAAAAAAAAAAAAAGAAAAACCCCCAAAAAACCCTAAACAAAATTCTGTGCAACTTCCAGGCAAAACAAAAAACCTTCTGCATGAAGATCTACCTGGTGGACTGAGATGGTGGGTAAGAAACCCACCTGGAAAAATAAAGGGAGGAGTAGCAGGCGGATTTGAACCAAGGATACAATTTTCCACTGCTGCAATTACACTTACTAAACATTAATCACGTCCAGGTACTTGCTGAAAGGTTCACCGCAGCCATCTCTCACAACTAGGGATGCTGTAATCTGGGGACTGCTGAAGTCGAGAGCATTATGTCCACTCATTTTATGTTGTCTCTTTGAACCTTTTTTCATGTAGATGTTTTAACTGCTCTTCAGTTACCGTGGCAAGAGCAGCATGTCCTGGCACCAAGCTCAGGTAAAGGCAGAGGGATCTCTGCAGGGTGATGGAAGGCTGTACATTGCACACAAGGAGTGTCACAGGGATGGAGGAACCACCTGCGGCTCCTATGGGTCGAGGCATTAGGAGGTTGATGGTAGGGGCTGCATCCCACAAGCTTCACTGGGAAGAAACTCACCGAGAGTTAGCAGCCCAGCACCACGGGAGGTGGCTGACAGTGTGTATACCCACGAATGGATTATGCGGGGAAAGGCTCGTGGGGGGTCTCCCTTGGCCCTAACGATATCTTGTGTTGCAGTTTTCTTTAAACTGTGGGGAAGTTGGATTAGGTGAGGAATTCCACAATTTCTTAGCTTTTCAAATAACATGTCTGCGATATCACCCAGTCTGACTCGCGCTCCCACCTGCCTTGGGAATTCAGTTAACCCTTTGCCTGTTGACTTCAGGGCTTCCACTGGGGCTTCATCAAGGGCCTTTTTGGACATTGCTGTCTTGGGCTGATGAAGAGATTCAAATGCCACTGCCAAAGTGGTGCCAGAAATAGGGGATAGCATCTGAATCACCTGGCATTTGGTTCTACCTACTTAGCCAAGCACTCACTTCCCCCTCAGCACAAAAATACATGTGTGCACACACACGCACGCCTGCATGTGCTATGCAAGCATACCACCTGCTCTTCTGAAAAGTTATATGCGGGGTTTTTTTGGTGGTGGGGGGGGTTACCTTCATAGTAATTAGCTTAGCAGTCCCAAGCGTCCTACCCCGTGTGGTCTCCTGCTCCAGGAGCCCTAAGAGATCTGTACAAAACCTTTGCTTCTCCCACCAGAGCTTTTGTGAAGCACCATAAAAAAGTTTCCTTTGCATCACACAGGATTGCATTACACCTGTTCGCCCTGCAACACTAGTTGGAGATGCCAACCCCATCTATACACTTGCCCTTGAAGGTTAAGTAACTCTAGTCATCAAGAGGAGACAGCAGAGATGAGGCTTTCAAGGGTGCATGGTCCCAAGTGGAGCCATGTGTAAGGAACCCAAAGCAATCCCCGTGTACTTTCCCTCCATCCCCTACCCCATCCCTCCACCTGCTGTCCCCATGTAAGAGACCCTGGGAGCCTCCTGCCAGGATAAGCTGGTGACATTCCCAAGCCCGCCCTGGCTGGGTGCTGGCTCAGGGAACAATCCTCCGCTCGGCTGCCTCTGCTCTGCCAGCGTCACACCACACTATCACTGTGCTTGGTGGATTTTTTAGCGGCAGAGTATAAACATTTCTAGTGAAGTGCACTTAGTGTAAGCTGCTTTGCCAAGTGCTCTTGCCTCCCCTCCTTCGTTATGATTATGAGAGTGTTTGGTTTAAGCAAGAAAACAAATTGCCCACACCTCCTGCCTCCCTGTGGGTGTCCATCACCCATGGCAAGGGCAGCATGGTCTGGAGAAGATGCTGGCAGCACAGGTAGGCACAGGGTGTCCTCGTGTTAAGTGCTTCAGGAATGGGAATGAGGGGAGGGTGCAAGCAGTGGGGACCTTATTGCAAACTTTTGTACACCCACTGCCAGATGTAGGTATCAAAAATTCCAGGTCCTAAGGGAAGGAGGCAAGAGGGGACAGATTTATTCCTGTCCTGAGCTGATGGATGGGGATGCAAACTGGAGGGAAATTAAGTGACTTTGCCCAAGGTGACATGCAGATGCAGTGATGGAGGAAGGCTATACTAGGGTCATGGGAGCCTTGTGTGAGCCCCATCCTGCCCTTTCTTCCCACATCCACAGCTGCCTGCCCCTGGGACCCCAACTCCACGTCCTCCTTTGGGATCTTCACTGCTGAGTTTGGACCCGAGGATGCCAGTTGCTGGTCCCAGTAACCCATATATCCTGGCCAAATGTCAGGATATCCTCCCCAGCTTGAAGGAGTAATGGGGTGGCTCCCATGAGGACTGGCAACTGGAGGTGGAGATGGGGATCCCTGATAAAGGTTGAAGCTCTGGCCTGGGGGAGATGCTGCCACCCAACCCTCTGCCTGAAGACAATGAGAGCTGCAAACAAAGACCCGCACTGAAGCACAGCAGCGATGCAAAAAGAAAAAAAAAAAAAAAAACACACCAAAAAAACAGAGGAAGAAACGCCTGAAAGATACATAGCTGGGATTCCTGAACCCCTCAGAGGTATTCGGGCTTAGCCAACAGGCTCAGGGTTTTTTTTCCAAAGCCATTAATTACACAATAGAGACATATCTGCACCACTCCACCTCTCTGTGGCAAATAAGGGCCCCACATATATTCCCTAAAATGCATCACCCTCTGTGCTCAGTGCCACCACCTTTCTCAGGCACTTGGAAAAGTAACCCATCTCAGGGTGATACTTCCAGCTGGCTCTCGTGTCTGATTTTCTGGAGAGTATTGGATGGGTGCTCAAACATGTGCCTCCAAAGGGCACATCTGAAATACATGAGCTGTTGTAGCAGTAGCGAATGCTGGAGGATGGGGCAGAGGGATGAAAGTACTGCCCTGTTCATGAGGGCAACTTTGCTGAGTGAGCTGACTGATGAGGCCAAGGGGGAACCCTCCAAGAAGCTGCACAGAGGAAAAATCTCTGCAAGGACTGCATCCACCTCTGGCATGGCCCATCACAGGCCTTGCCACTGGCCACTCAGCAATGTCTGCTCCTTTGAAACTGATGTAGAGGACCTCAGCAGCAACTGCTGTGTTTCTTTTTTAGACAAAGAAGAATTTATTAAGAGCTCACCTGCTTTCACTCATGAATCCAGCCACATGCAGCCAGACTGACCAGTTCATTCTGATGCTCTTGGGAACAATCTGAAACATTTTTTAAGGGTGAACCCTGAGTTTTCCCAGTGAGGGAAGAGCAAAGCAGGGTGAGTGAGGGTGTTGTGCTGGGGGGCTGAGACACAGATACCCTTAGAGGGCACGATGTGCTCCTGCTCAGAGGTGTATGGCATCCCTGCAGTTCACCTTCCCACTGCTCAGCTGCTCCCCAGGGGACACAAGGATGCCCACTAATAATGCTGCCTTCCCAGAGCATCCTCATCCCTGCAAGGACACATCCATGGGGTGCAGTATTCCCCCCAAAGACCTAACCCAAAGGGTTTCCCACCACTTCCCACTATGCATTTCATTCACAAGCTGTTTTGTCTCAGAGCTTGCTCTGCTCTATAGACAGACTGATATTTGCACAATGCTATAACAAGCCAACTTCATCCCCTGGTGCTTGGAAGAACTAATTGTACCCACTGGAGCTTTTATTGGTCCTTGAAAGAGCTTGGACCTTTTCTTCCCCATGACATTCTAGTGAGTATTTTCATGAAAATGCTTTAAAAAAAATAATAAGGAAAACAGGAAATGGTGATGTGCTTAGCTGTTAATATCGGCACAGACCTATCTTCCTTCTCTGCTACTGTATTTTGTTGCACATTTTTGACACAAATAATCAGACAAAACTTGGAGCCTTCCAGGCTCCCCCTGCAATGAAAACAAGCTGGAGAGAGGACGGGCATTTTTCCTTATCCGCCATATTCCACCCTTCCAGAAAATCCCTTTGGGAAGGTGCTGGAGTCCACTTGGGCAACCAGGGATGACTAAGACATGTTTGCTGTTCCACAAATGATGGGGAGAAAGGAGACATGTGTCTCCCTTTCTGGGATCATCTGATGCTGGGACCGTTTGGCCTCTTCCTCTGGGCCACGCTGCAGATGGCATCCCAACAAGCAGACACACTGAATTTCACTTGCTGAAGATAATTTGTGTTTTTTTTTAATTCCTATCTCACACTCGGCCATTGTGACACCCTGTGTCCTCCTTCCCACAGCCTCTTGAGTCAAATGAGGTTGCTCAGGCTGGAGCTTTTCTCTAATTGCTGGGGATGTTGTATTTTAAAAGACACTACAGGAATACTAAATCTGTCCAGCCCACAAAAAATGCATAGTTTGTCCTCCACATAAACAGAGGTGAAAACACTTCTGCTTTTTACTGCTGTCACAAATTCCTCTGGCACAGTGCAATAGCTTACCTTGGAAAAGCTTCATTTTTGCTTTGCTCAGCAACCTTCAGGTCCTCAGAATCCATCTGCCAACACCCCTCCTGAACACCTAAGTCCAATGAGTGCTCCAAGGCATCAGTATACCTGGGTAGGAATTGCTATGAGTCGCTCTTCTGCTCTGAATATGACAAAACCACAACCTCTGATGATGCCTAAGGGCAATCTGCTTTTTCCCTGCCTATATAACAATCTTGCAAGCTCTGGGCTGAGAGTATGGCCCCAAAATAGTCTCCTCATCCAGGAGTGCCAAGAGCCCTGAGCAGACTTGCCTGGTCTCTGTTCTTGTTTGCTCTTTGTTGACCAGGGGCTCCAGGTGAATTATTTCTGCCACTCTTAGTTCTTTGACTTCAATTTCACACGGGGACCTTCCATATATCACATCCCCTTTTGCCAATGAATCTCTCCTGTTCCAACAGTTTAGTGTGCCCTGGGATCAATATATTTTAGCTGCATGCAAGGACACGGTGTTATTGCCAGGTTCCTGGGTTGTACAAAACAAAAGGTATCATTTTCTTAAAGCCACTGAAAAATACTCTGGGCCAAGCACGTTTATTCCTCTGCCATTAAAGAGCTGTGTGTAAGACCCTGGCTAGCCACTCTCCCTTCTCACTAGGGATGACTTTTCATTTGACTCCTCAGTAACAGGAGACCCAAACCCATGGCTCATCCTCACCTTCCTTTTGTCTCATCTTGGACATCTCAACTTGTGGTCCCCAGGTCTGATGGGCACGTTAGTAAAGCAGTCCAATTGCTCCTGCTTGTCCTTGTTCTTGACATATGAGAATATAAGGTGCTTTACAAACTGGGGTACCTTTGTAATGGTGTAGGCACATGCACCTCAAAGCCCCTTTCTGCTCATCTTGTCATTTGTGGTATAATTGTGAAATAAGCCAAACGAGCATCACAGGGTGTCTTGATTGGTCTTGGACTAGGTCACCTCTTTGTTCTTGGGATTATAGGTGGAGAGGAAGGGAAAAGTCATGTAAATGTCCCCTTCCCTGAAGATATCTTCTTGGCTCAGCTCACCAGCGGCATCGCTAACATCCACCCTGGCCCATGACCACTGCATTTCTGCAGCTATTTACATTCCTCTGCCTTTGCTGAAACTCTCATCCCCGCCTGCAAGGTCCAGGCTAGCCCAAGCTTTCCTATTCTTCCCCCTTTCACTGGAAAGCTTTCCGGCCCATCGCCACATGTTGGTGGCCACCCACGAGCTGCTTTGATCAGCTCAGATGGGCAGCGCCATTAGGGGGGCTTTGCAGCTTGCCCAGACACTTCCACAGTCGCTGCAGTGAGATTTTTCTCTCTGAGTCCCAGGCATCCCTTGGTCATTTCAGGGCACCTTTCAGATGTTGCTTTTACTCCAGCTCCTGCTTTATATTCATTTAGTTTCAGCTTGCTTTAGCTGACTGCTTTGCAAACGATGTCCTTGTTCCTTGTGCGTTTAACAGGAAGCATGATTTTTCTCCTGAACCATGCCAATGATCATGGAGGTCAGACAAACACAAGACGCAGTGGGCTATTTTTATTGCATTTTCAATTGTTTCAGGTGATGCTTTGTTGTAACCACACCAACTTTCAAACCAAAATTCTTCCCGGGATGCTGTGTTTTTGCAAGCCCCTTGGCAGTCGGCACTGTGGTCCAGAGGCCCTTCTCTCCCTATCCTTCTGCTCCCCCATCCTCGAGTTAGCTGCATCCTTAGCTTTACTGGTTCTCCTCCTGCTCTCCTTCGAAGGCCGTCCTTGCAGGCAATGCCAGGGGCTGGAGTTTGGGGTGGAGGCAGCTATTGTTCCAGCTATCTGCAGTGTAATGTTCCTTATGACTGTATTAAATGAAGGGCGGAGGTCACACATCCCTAGTTTAAATTAGGTTTAGGCTGACCTTTAACAATATTACACTCGTGGATCCTCTCATAACTCACCGAATAAACTCCCAGAGGGTTTTACCACCTCCCTCTTTTCTTCCTACTGTAAGGATGCCCGAGGCTTAATGTGCTTCTCTCCAATTTCGCTTTGATTTCTAATCCTATCCCCTTCTCCCCCTTCTTCAAATACAGATATATTCACTCCTTTAAAGGTGGGGAGAAAGAACCTGTTCCTTTTCTCTTCTGGGCGACAGCTCTTTCTTTTGTGTCTCTTTCTTCCCTTCCCCGCCCCCCTCCTCTTTCTTGACACAATGCACTATTTATTTGCACTGAAGGATAACTAAGAAGCAATTAAAAGATCAAAAGGCACAAACACAAGTAGATCCAGTGGCAACTTGTGGGGTTTATTTTGCTGCTGCTGCTGCCGCTGAAGCTTCACCAAACTGCTGCCTTGTTTTTCCCCCAGCTGGAGAGACACCTCTCTTACTGGGTCGCCTCTTCCTCCGAGCAGACTTTTTTATGATCGCTATTTTTCACCCCCATTGTTTGCTATTGCAGTTGTTTACTGGAAAATCACTTGTTTTTCTCAGGGAGATTAACCCTCCAAGCTTTCTTTTGTCTACTCTCAGGAGGTCCTTGTGGTGAGCTGGGGGAAGGGAAGGGAGCTGGGCTCCTTCAGCTATTAACAGTAGCTTACAGCCCTGCTTAGCCCCCTGACAAGGTTGAGTCCTTTCCTTTGATGGGGTTTTGCTTTCACAGTGAGGAAAGGTGGTTGCTCTTTGTTAAGGAGACCAGCTCTGCTGAGTGATTGGCACACGGTTGGGATTTACTAAGTCCTGGGCATCTAGGAGAAACTCCTAACGCCAAAGGTAAGCATCGATGGAGATACCTCTTTTTGCAAGAAGTCTGGAGACCTGACACATACCGGCAGATGCTTTGATGGCCATCATACTCTTTGATGGCCAGGTCACTCTTTGCTTGCTTAAATATCGATGTAGGACCTGAGATTTGATGCCTGTGTTTGAGTCTGGTGTGCATGGAAAGGTTTTCTCAGCATCACATCTCTCTCCCAGGTGTGTCAGTGTTTCAGTTGAGGCCCACAGCCCTGACACCAGGTCTGCTGGGTGGGATATGCAGAGACACAGACCAGAGAAGCACAGCCCAGAGGACAACCCAGAGAACAGAAGGATGCTGGGGAGGGAAGGATGTCCAAAGCCTAGTGAAAAAGGACCAGTCCTACTCATTTGTCTTGGGCTTGTTGAGGGCAATTCTGACTGTTCAGAACTGCACTGAGCCCCCCCATCCTTGAAAGAAAGAAGTGCAAAATTGAAAAAGGAAAAAAAGGGAGGAAAAAGAGGTTTCTTTATTGCACGTTGGGGTGCGGGCTGCTGCATTCTGGTCCTTTCATGCCACTACCTATGACAAGTGCTGCCTGAGATGGAACAACCTGCTGCCTGATCTGCAGCAGCTCTGCTCCTTTCTGCACCCAGAAGGGTGCATGCCCTTAGGACAACCTGGGCTGTGCGTCCCTGCAAGCGGGCACGCACCCGTACAGCAGTGCGGGTGCGGGTTCCCGGGGGCTGGCTGGGGGACTGCCTTTGCCACTGGTGAAATCAAGTGTGGTCCCTTCTCCTGAGGCAGCTGCTTCCCCGGTGGGGCAGTCTTGTCAGGCAGGTCTTTGGGGGAGAAGGTGCGTTCTGCTTAATGCAGCAGAGCGCGACTGCTATGCAGCACCAGCGGAGCAGCAGGAGCGCGCTCAGCCCGTGCGCTGCTCTACAGTGAAGCCTGGGAAAAGTCCCTTTGGCTTAAAGGCAACTGTACTCAGCTTGCAGAAGCCCGTGGGAAGCAGAAGCAACCTAGTGAGCAGGAACCACTCCAGGAAGGTGCTGTGCAGGGTGCAAAATCTTGAGTGCTGCTGCTCTGTGGAGGGGGAGCATCCATGTTGTCCACACAGATGTGCACGGGTAGATGCGGAGGCTCAGTTCTGCTGAGGTGGGGGTTTGCCTACCCGAACTGGGGTGCATAACACGGGGCAGGGCTCCGGGGCAGGCATGCAAGCCCAGGGGGGCCGTGTGACTGGCACCCCTGAATGGCCGTGCCTTCTCCAGGGAGCCCTTCAGAGCAGTTTGGGGGCCAGCACGGGGCACAGCAGATGGAGGGACACCTGTGCCCTGTGCGCACCTAGAAAGAGCCTCGACATCAGTGCGGGCAAGGCAATCTCCTGCTGCCCCATCTCCCCCCCAGGGCTTTGAGCTCGCCAGCCGGCAGCGAGAGGTGTTCAGGGGGTGCCCCCAGCATTTTGGGCAGGGACTCGGAGCGCGACCCCCGCCTCCTCCCCTCACCTGCGGGGGTGGCAGGGGATGCGCGCAGCCCCTCGCCCCCCGGGGACGGCCGGGGTGGGTCAAAACCCCCACCTGGGAGCAGCCTGCGAAGAAACCGTGCGGCTGAAACTTTCTGTCCCCTCTTCCCTCCCCGAGCTGGACTCCGGAGGGTTACGAGGGAGAAGGAGGGAAGAAAGGAAGGGAGGGAGGGAAGAGAGGGGGTTAGACCGCTCTGCAACATTATTGGCTGCGTGGCCGGGCTGGTGCTCGCTGGGGAACTCAGAGCATGCCCATTGGGGGGGTATAAAAGGGGGGCAGCCGGAGCGCCCTGCCTGTCTCCTCGCTCGTGGGGCAGCCAGTCGGGAGCAGCGGGCAGTCAGGCAGCCAGCCCCTCCGCCCCGACCAGGGGGACGCAATCAGTAAACACAAAAGTGAGAGCCACCCAAGGGGCAGCCAAAGCAGGAGGAAAGAGAAGCGGGGGGGGAAAAAAAAAGGAAAGGGAAAAAAAAAAAAAAAAGGGGGGGGAGAAAACCGGACCAAAAAAAAAGAAAAAAAAAAAAGGAAAGAAAAAAAGAAAGAAAGAAACAAAAGGAAAGCGCTCGCTCGCTCGCTCGCTCTCTAGAATAACAAAATACCTGATCGTAACAAAATAACATCCTTCAGACAAAATCAAGCAGGGACTTGACATTCCAAAAAGGCAAGGCGAGGAGAGCGAGCCAGGGCGCGGGGAAGGCGAGCCAAAGCCGCGATCGCTGCCAGGGCAGGAGAGCAGCATGTCAAGCGCCGGGGCACACACGGATGAGCGGTGCCGGCAGCCAGCCTTCCTCCCCGGCCCGCCGCCGCCACCGCCGCCGCCAGAAGTTGAGAGTAGCAGCGGCAGCGCCAAGGTAAGCGCAGCTCCGCGCCGCTCCGCGCCCCTTCGCGCCGCGCCTCCG
>VZTM01009973.1:182705-284088 GCA_013400555.1 Jacana jacana | reverse complement strand
GGCCGGGGCTATGCGAGGTCACGCAGGGCTGCGCGGACGCTGGCCGCCCGTGGCTCTCCCTCCGGTCCCGGGGCTGTTTGGGGAGCGGGGAGGCGGTCGGCGCGGCGCGGGGAAGGGACAGACAGTTCTCCGGCTTCGCAGACCGGGGAGATTGTTAAACTCATCTTCTGCAAAACACTGCGGCGCGTTCGGTCTCGGAGGGATAAAAATACAGAGAGGAAAAACAAGAAAGCGCAGCCAAAATGGAGTGAGAGTTAATGGTTGGCATGCAGCCTTCGACTTTGTGTGATTTCTTTTTTTTTTCTTTATTATTATTATTTTTTTTTCCCTTCTTCTTCCTTCTCAATTGCTTTTCCCTACAGTAATTGTTTTAAGAGCGCAACTTGGAAAGGTTTTAGCACTCTGTTGAGCAGTGGGGAATTGGGGCACATGAGGAAACTCGGATTTAGCGTAACTGTACCAGCAGATGTGGCTGCCTCGCCTCGAGCCAGTGGTACTTTATAGCAGGGTTTCTGATACGCCAGGTCTTGCTGAGGCGGCGTGGAGCAATCGAGTGTAAAAACAAGGTTTGTGTGGGTGGTTTTAAATAGACACCTCGGGAGAAATGCTGCTTTCAACCCTCCAGTCGAGGCTTCCTCTCCAAAGTCTGTAGTTTTCTTCCAAACGGGTTGTGTTTGGGAGGCCAGGGCCTGGCTTTCTTTTAGTTCATTTGTTGTCAGGTTGCGCGTGTCTGTGTTTTTTCCTTTTACTTCGCAGAGAGCAGGGTGGTGGGTTTATTATTCCTCCTCTTGCCTTGATTTAGAGTGAAGTTGAGGAGCCTGGGTCGTGGGGTTTTGTGAGGGTGACTTTGTGCTAAGGACATCTGGAGGAATAAAACTGACTGACACTTCTGATTTGAGCTTCACTGAGCTGTTTTGGACCCAACTTAACAATTTTGGTGGGGGTGAATGGGTCAGAGCTGTAAATCTTGCTCCATGTTGTCGACACCCACACAAGTTCACTCAGCCTTTCAAAGGGGCTATCCCAGCTCCCGTGAAAATTCATTAAGGGATAAAAGATTTGACACTGCGGGTCCCCTCCTACCGCCACATGAAATTTGAGAGCTAAAATGTGTCTGTGTGTGTGTCCCAGTGCCTTTGCTGACAGGTGATCCTTTTTGCAGCCTGGCTGGAGGGCTGCTGCTTTGACCAGGCAACCCAGAGGTGTCAGTGCGTGTCTTCCCATTGATTCCTATAGGCTTAGGAGCAAGCCCACCTTGTCCCGTGGAGCACCAGAAAAAAGCATTTCTGTACTTTTCTTTTCTTTTTTTTTATTTGTTTTATTTTTTTATTTTAAATAAAGCAAACACAGCAGGTGAGGTCTTATTTTTAGAGAGACTGAGGAGTTGGTGTGTTTCCAGCAGTGCATACGAGCACTGTAAGTGGCCCACCCTCTCCCCGCTTGTGTCCCGGGACTGACCTCTCCAATCCTTCTTTGGCTTGTCTTTGCTTTTCAAGGTTGCTGTGTGCATTTATGGGGTGAAGAGATACTGGCTTCCCTCAACACACTTGCATGAGGGGTCAGGAGAGGTGGGGGGCACCAGAGGAAGAAACCTGCCTTGGTGTGTCAGTCTGGCTCTGAAAGGGTTAAAGTTGTTCTGCCAAGACATAAAGCAAGTTCAACGTGTTGTGGGAATATCACTTGCCAGTAGACTCCAGTCATCACAATTTCTGATTTAACAGCTTAACTTGCTGTTAACTTTCCCTGATACACTCCAGGTTTTGGATGGGAATGCAGAAAGGAGAGAGGAACAATAAAGAAAGGAGTTAAGTGAGGCTACTAAAATGGACTTAAATCCCTTCCCTGGGTCCTGCCAGCTTTCTTTAGAAGAGTTAAGCAAGATTGCATTTCCTTTTTTTTATGCAATAAATCAAATGTTTCTGGGCTGCATACCAAAATTTGTGCAATACGTTCTTACTCCCCAGTGGGGTGAGTAAATGGTACTGAATACCCCATTCACCTTTTTCAGCTTGATTTTTCCACAGCTACAGTAGTCCTTGCTGCAGCCCCCATAGCTGTGGGGTGCAGGCAGCACCCCCCTGCCTGCCCGAGCCCCTGTCCTGCAGGCGGAGGAGGAAAGTGTCTCTCCCTGCTCTCAAGACAGGAGGCAGAAAGGTGACCCCCAGCACGGGACGGAGTGGGCTGCTGATGGGGACGAGCAGTGAAGACAAAAAAGTGAGGGCTAAAAATAGCAGCGGCATTGCCAACCTCAGCCATATAAATGTCATGCGAGCCAGGTGCCAGGAATCAGGGTTTTTTATTTTTTTCAAGCCTGAGCTAAACAGCAAAACCCCTGGTCCTGGGTCAGTTTTATTCATCTGACAGCTTGATGGTCAAAAGTTTTGTGTTTTGAAGCTCGCTCCTTCCAGGATGTGGGTTTGAAATCTCATCCTTTCTCTTTTAGATGAAAAGGGAGGCTCTTCTGCAGCGCAGCACTCGGTGGCTCCTCGTCCTATGGGTACCGCTGGGCGTCTCATCCCAGTGGCTCTGTCCAAGATGCAGCCCCAGAGTGGTTTTTGGCTGCCAAGGCACCTGCCTCTCCCCGCCAGCCTCCACTAGCCCTTTGCTACTTGGCACCTCAGGGCACAATGGCCCTGCGCCCTGCATGAGGTTGCCCATGGGCTGGGGCAGCACTCGCTTGGCACGTGTGAGGTTGGCACGGGTGCTTGCATCCTGCCCCTTTGGGAGAGCTGTACTGGAAACTGGGGCACCTCCCTGCTCTCCTGGGGCTGCCCTCTGAGAGGAGTAATGCAGAGAGATGATCAGCATCTCTCGCAGGCAGTCGTTGGCATCACGAAACATCAGTCTGCCCGCTTTATTTTTGGAGGGGTGGAGGGTGGTGGAAGCTAGGATGCATAAACTGGGTTTTTTCTCTTCCTGCACATGCCACTGGGTTTGGGTCGATGACTTTTTGCCATGCTCACTTTTAAACGCTGCACTGCTTCACAAAGAAGTGAGATTTTTTTTTTGCTGTCCAAATCCAAATTTTGCAGACTGGGCCATCTGTCAATTCCCTCCTACGTTGTTCTGTTCATATTAAATTGTAATGAAGGCCAGACTGAAGAAGGAATTAGGTCAGACAGGAGGTTTAGTCTCCGTTTTTGGGGAGACGTTCGTTGCCCAAGAGAGGCACAGTGGTTTGGTTGGCTCAGCACAAGCCTGGATGCGAGGGATGCCTGAGCTGTCCTCCGAGATCTGGCAACAGGACCTTGTAGCACATTGTGGCCTCTTGGCCCCTGACTCCCCAGCAGCTGGACAAAAATCTTCAATCCAACTGAATCTGCAGCAAATCCTGAAAAAACCTTTAACAGCCTCAGTTAGGAGGGTGGCTCCGCTGCAGACTTTTCCTTGGTCTCGCTCCTTGCACACCACAGCCACGCCAAGGGCACCCTTTCTGTTGGTGTGTCCCTGCTGGCTGGGGGCTGCTGAAAGGCTTTTGGTGGCCCCCAGCCATGGGTGCAGCAGCTTGTGCTGTGAGGGGTGAATACTCAGGAGTCCCAAAGCAGCCAGGAGCATCCCACACGCAGCACCTCATGATTTCCACAGCAGCCTGCCTTTGAGTGGGGACCTGAGGATGTCAGGGAAAGCAGGAGGAGGACAGGAGGGATGGGGAGCAAAGCAGGACATCTCCAGGCAAGGGAAGGCCAGAATTGTGCTCCAATGGCTTCTCTGAGCCTCTCCTGTGCCAAGAAGTCTGCTCTCATGTGCAATTCCTGGGATGGTACAGGGCATCTGTGCAACCAAGAAATTCCTCTTGTAGTACCCTCTTGCATACTGCGTGGGGTCTGAGTCCTTGCTGGGAGGAATTCAGTGCTCACCCAGCATACCTCATGCTGCTGTTACCACCACCCCTGGTTTAAAACTGCATCCTGAAGTGTTTGAGCTGTCTGCAGGCACATGAGGAGGAATGCCAGGTGGCATGGCTGATTGAAACTGCTTTGGCAAGAATGAGCCATTGGGTGCAGCCTCTCTCCTAGCAGACACAGGACCTTGTCCTTTAGGAAAGTGCCCCACTTATCTCTCACTGTCTTATTCCAGTTACCTCTCAGCTGAGAGACACTTTCTAATAAAAACCAAAGGTGTTACCAGCCATCGGTGTGAATTTACTCCTGTCCCATTGCTGAAGGTTCTGTGCCCATCCTAATGCTTGGAATAGAAGCCAAAAGCAGTGCTGTCCCATGCTTTGGTGCAGAGTGAATGCTCAGAGGGGTTCACAGGGCTTTGACTCAACGATGCTGAGCAGGATTTCGTCATGACAACTGAAGCCATGTGCAACCTGGGTGGCTGACATGGTGCTTGCACCGGGCCATGGGCTGTGGGTACCCAGCTGTGCTGTGACACCCCATTTTGGGAAGCAGTGCCTGCTCTGGCAGCAGCAGTGGGGCAGGTGTGAGCTCTTCTGCATGGGTGCTGCTCATCCCTATTAAGGAGAAGTGAGAGGAGGGAAGGATCGATTGATGTGCTGCGCTGGTGACAGCACCCCAGGAGCCTGCCTAGACTTTGGGTGAAACCTGGGGGCTTTCCCTCCACTGGGTCTGCAGGGCCAAAGTGAGAGGAAAGGGCTTACAGGGTTGGGTTATGTTGCAGCTCCATTAAGCTGGAGAGAAATTGCAGCACCGGGTAGTAAATAAAAATGCTTTTTGCTTTGCTGCCCGGTTTCTCATTACACGGCTGTTGGAGGGAGCAGGCAGACGCCAAGGTGACAGCGGTGCAAAGGGCCGGTAGCTGATGTACGAGCAAAGGGGGACTTCGTCACATCACACACCTCCACGTCAGCCCTGGATGACACCATTTGGACCCTGCCTGTCCTTAGGGAGGCTTCCTGGCTGGAGTTAAGGGGTGCATGGGCACCCTACAAGAGACCGCAGTGGAGGCAGGAGGGCTGCCAGGGGCCACCTTGTGTGGGTTGTGCAGGAGCAGGTATTTTCTGAGGATCACAAGTTTTTTTCCACAGAAGGTATCAGGTCTCCCCAGCATCAGATATCGCCCCGCCAACAAAACCTCACTCTCCTCTTGCTTCAGAGCATCTCAACCCTTTCTTTAGACTGGATGTGGTGGAAAAACTGCGCTTGTCACCCATGCTACTGAGGAAGCTCCTTCTGGGGGACTGGCTGTAGCTTGTGGGAGGTTGGTGCGCAGCCTGCTTGTTAGCCGCAGTGCTTGCAGCCAGCATGAACCTAATTGGGAACGGGGGATTATTTGGGTGTCTTCAAGTCCCACATCAGCAGCTTCGGTGGCGGCACTGGCGGGCAATGAGCTGCCAGTGCTACCCACACCCCAGAGACACCAGCAATCGGGATCTGCACGTAAAAAAAAAAGGGAAGGAGCAGGATCATTACTGTCTTTGTGTCTTGTCAGTTGGAGATCCAGTTGCTGATGCTGCAGCATCAGGAGTGTGACTCAAGCAGTTCAGGTGACACTACGGTCACACTGAGGGTCCAGTAAGCACCTGTTGGCCACTTGATAAAAGGATCAAAGTGAAAAAGTGTTAGTGGCAAAAAGCTGCATCTTGGCAGTACGGTGCAATCACAGCCTGGTGCCATCCCTCTCTACAGACCATCCCTCTAATATTCATCACCATGGATGGTGCCATAGACCAAACCCCTCAGGGTGGGGATGAAAGAAGACTGGTGCTACTAGAAAAGCTGGTCCCAGTCCTATCACTTGCTGGTTTGAGCCCCGTTTGTTCCCAGTGCTGCTGCCTCTCTTCTCCAGAGCCCTGGGAGGGCTTTTGCCAGCCTTGCTGGTCTCTGCCAGCACAGGCTGATCTATATAATGAGCATCAAAGCTTGTCTGTGTGGGATGCCCCCCTCAGCCCACCCAGACCTTGCAGTCTTCGTTTTGGCTTTCCTTGCTGCTGATCCCTGTCCTCCCGCCACTCAAGAGCTCACGACTTGTAAGCACAGAGCATTTCTAGTAGCAACAATTTGAGCTATGGGCTAGTAAAAAATTGGTAGCAAGGGTGGCTTTATTGCTGGCAGGGACTGTAGCAGGGCCCTGGGGGAGCTGGGCTAATTTCCTGGCTGTGTTGCAGACTTCCCCTGTGACCTTGGGCAAGTCATTTAATCTATCCTGGGCTTCGGCTCCATCTCTGAGCATCCCGGGGGGGTGAGGTAATATTCATTAACTGATATTATTCTTGAGTTGCTCAGATGCTATAGTGATGGAGGCTGGATGTGAAACCCAGCATTTTGGCTGAGTGTTAGTGGGGAGAGGGGGTGCTCTGCTTCTCTGCTTGAGATTTAGCATTGCCCATGCCGGCTACTATTTTGCCACACTTCTCATCATTTTGAACTGATCTGTCTGGCCACCACTGTTATTTAGCTGTATATGTACATGATGCTAATCACTGAGGGACTCTGATGCTTTGAACCATTCACGGGTGTTACTGCTACCAGTGAGGCAATAGCACCCTTGCTTTACACCTGCAGAAGCTGAGATGGAGGTAATGATGTTTGCTGGAGCAGAGTCAGAGAAAATCTTTGGGTTAGTTAGCAAATATCGAGGGAGTTTTTTTTTTTCTGTGCTGACTGATACCCCCTTGGCCTTCCTCAGCGATGCCACAGGCGCGTTTCCCATGGGACTGCTCTGCTCCTGAGGGATGCCTTCTCAGTCCCAGCTCTTGTCAGCAAACTTGGCTTGTGCAATCAGCCCCTTGATTGCCCGAGCCTCAGCCGTGTGGGTCTCGCACACACTGGGGTGAAGGCCACTGTGCCCTGACAAAACCCATCTTTCCTCAAAAGCAGCTCTAGGACAGGTTGAAACTTCGTTTGTTTCTGATTTGGGGGAACGCGTGTTCAGGTAGGGCATGAAAACCTGTCATCAGAACTGAAAAAAGAAAAGATCACACTGTTGAAAGTGCATGGGGAATAAAAGCCTTTCAGAGTTTGGCTGAAGTTGGATTTTCCTATGGAAAAATCACTTCAATGCAAACCTTGTCTGGCCAGAGCTGCTGACCGGTGAGGCAAGCACAGGGAGCCAGTCTCGCACTGGTGGCCGACTCGACACTGCTGGTTCTTCCCTGCAACATCCCAACATGTCCAGGCATCAACCACCAGGTGTGTTGTGGGCTGGGGTGTGTGTGTGTGCATTGCCCAGGGGAGGTGGCAGAGAGGGGTCTTTCACACCATGTTAATGCTGTGCCTCTGTCCCCAGGTGCAGAGGATGTGTGCGGCAAGGCAGATGCTGCTGCTGCTCCTGGCGTTCCTGGCCTACGCGTTGGATTCAGCTGCAGCGTACGGCACGGCGGAGACCCTCTGCGGCGGGGAGCTGGTGGACACACTGCAGTTCGTCTGTGGGGACAGGGGCTTCTACTTCAGTAAGTGCTAGGCAACTGCTGGTGGCAGGCAGGCTGCTACCCCCACCCCATGCCTTGCTTTGGGACAGCCAGGCTGGGAGGGAAAGGAGGGATTTCCCAGTCTGGTGCTTTTTGTGATTGCCTAGTACATGGCAGTAGGTAAGGAGAGGAACGAGAAAAGCGGTGTGCTCAGGGTGACATGCACCTGCCTTGCACCAGTTTTGGGGACTGTCTGGTCCCATGGGGAAACTGAGTCCTGCATTTGATGCTTGGGAAAGTCAAATGTCGCTGGGGAGCTATGGGTGATTGGCTCACTAGTGATGCAGGCAAGTCATTAAACTAATGAGGATGTCTGCAGCCAGCTTTGTGCTGAGCTTGGGCCCTGGCTTATTTTTAAACCTTGCTGTCCATGTGCAGCATCCTGAGAGCCAGCAGGAGCCGAGTGCTCCCTCTTTCTGGGCAGGCTTTGCTTGGGTATTGTAGCAGTTTCTAGGCTGCTCCCAAAATACGCTTTGCTTTCTTTTGGCTATCTGCTGGTGAACCTGTTGCTGAAGAGTGAAATCTAATAATTTTGCAGTGCAGCTAGTGCAAAAAAATGCAGTATTACTGTTGTCCACAGATTGCAGGTGCCTTCAGGACTGTTGGCTGCAGTGGGCTTTCCACCAGGACGCTTTGGGTGTTTGGACTGTTGGCACTAGCAATACAATGACTTAACTGGTAAATGGGGAGGAGGAGGAGTATACCAGTAGTGATGTATGCTCAGTAATCTATAGCTGAAGATGCTTCAAATGTGATGCCTTTTTCTGGTGTTTCGGTGTCGTTCTCTGCTTGGCAGAGGGAAGACTCTGTGTCATGCTGCCCATTGAGGACTGAAACACAGTGACTGAGAACAGGAAAGATGCAAATCCATACAGGGGGGAAGAAGATGGAGATCCCAGCTGCACGTGGTGCTTGCATTTAGCAGTCTTGCCTCTGCCTTAAGAAAAGGAATTTAAAAGTCCAATTCAAGTAACAGGGTGTTTTTTTGAGTAGCGCAGTCGAGAGTCATCTTTCCTCCCACCCCAATCTGTCTGAGCAGTGAACATGGGGCTGCAAAGTTATGAGACAACCCTGGATGTCCCTTCCCAACTTGAATATCCCTTCCCAGCCTGGATGCTCAGACAGACTTGGCTGACGCTGCCAGTGGAGGCTGGGCAGGGAGAGGTGCAGGAATCCTACATCCAGCAGCAGCCATTGTTTGGGCTGCGTAATTTTGGGCAGGCAGTTGGGCTGCAGGTGGCTTTGTCGCTACTTGGGGGTGATGGCCCTGCCCCATACCAGCAGGTCAGTGGGATGCTTTCACAGTTCCCCCAGCTGTTACAGGCAAGCAGCACTTTTGGGGATGCCTTAGAATCATAGAATCATAGAATCATAGAATCATTCAGGTTGGAAGAGACCCTTGGGATCATCGAGTCCAACCATCAGCCCTACTCTACAAAGTTCCTCCCTACACCAGATCCCCCATCCACACATCTAATAGATTCTTAAACACAGTCAGGGATGGAAAAGTATGCCTTGGGCATGCTTTCTTCCTCTCACTGACCCCTTCCTCTTCTCACCTCCCCTTCCACCTTTTCTCTGCCAATGAGCCCTGCACAGAAGCTCAGCCAAGGTGGCAGGTCCGGGGCTGGCCTTACTGGTGCAGTGAGGAGGCAAACCCCTCTCACTCTTTTCACACCTCTTCCGCTCCCTCTATACATAGAGTAGCATCCGTCTCCCTCCCTCTTCCATCCTCCCCCTCTCTGGGGATGAAAGGGAATGGGTCTTTTGTTTTATGGACAAACTGACCTCCTTTCACCTCAAATAACCCAGCTGCCCAGGCCAAAATAAAAGCACTTTTGAAGGCAGACAAATTGCTTGGTGCCAAGCAGCCAGTCCAGTGCTTGCGAGGGGATTCTTCCTTTCTTTTTTTTTTTTTATTTTTGGTCCTCTCCCATTCTGCCTTCTTCTTGAAAGTTTCGATGCTTGGGGATGAAGCAAAATTCCCCCTGCCTTTGGCATCTGGCCAGCTGGTGCTGCGCAGGGCTGAAGACACTCAGGTGAGGGCTCTACTTGAGGAAGGGTTTGGACATCCCCAGCTCACCTCATTTTTTCCCTTTACCTCCATCAGTTGGCTTCACCTTCACCCCTAAACCCTCATGGATACACTATTGCTGCCATTTAAGCTCAATAGGCAATGTTGCGCTGTCACAGGTTTTATGTCTTAAAACCAGGATTGATTTTGTCATGGGCACTTCTCAGCATGGGATGTGGGACCAGATGAGCAGCCTGCACTAATGCAGTCATTCATATGGGGAGGAAATGGCTTGGGAAGCTTTGTCCCACAGGTTCAGGTGAGCCCTGCTTGGGCAGGGCTTGTTGAAAGCATCTGACTGGTAATCTTGGAGAAAAAACAAACCAACCAACCAAGAAAATCCATTATCAGTTTTCTGCTTCAGCAGTGATTTAAGTACTTGAACAATGCTCTACATTTGTATAAGGGAGCACTTAGCAGGCAAAGCTAGCTCTGAAATACAGTACTGTTTACATCCACGCAAGCAGATGCAACGTATTGATGATGGTTCACTCCCCCAGCATCTAGTGTCAGGGGAAATACACCATCTAGATGAGGAGGTTGCACCCCCTGATAAACTGGGATGCCCATCTGTCTGCTGGCATGGGGAGCAAGTCCTGGCCTTCAGATACCTTTGGAGGCATTGTGGCTGGCAGGTGCTTCGGGCTGAGGATGTTAAAGCTGCCTCTGAGAGCTGGGGATGCTAAAGAGCTGCACCAACAGGGGCTGGGAGGTGGCAGCACCAGAATTGCCCAGTCATGGGACCCAGGGTGGGGATGGCAGTGTGCACCAAATCAGCCCTGCGCTGTGTCCTGGGGATGCTTGGCCAAGCTGCAGCTGTGGCCGTGCATGCTTTACTCTCCTCCCCTGCTGTGATTCCCCTGTGACTTTTAAGGTTTTTGGGTCTGGCTCACAGGTGCTGGCAAGGTGGTGGCATCCTGCTGTGGCTCTGCTGCAGGGTCAGGACCCCACCTCCCTGTTGTTCCCTGGCACCCACTCCAGGGACAGTGGAGGGATGCTGAGCACAGCCCTGAGTGAAAAAAGCGGGGCAGGTTGAGAGGAAGCCCCAGCCGCGAAGTTGCTGTCATGCAATGCTGGCAGGGAGGGCAGAAGGGGCTGCAGGGGGAGAGGCGTCCGACTTCTCTGTAAACAACAGCTCCTGTTTCCTCCTTTCCAACAGCTGATAAGAATTTAGCTCTTTGCAGCCGCTTGTGCTGACGGGGCACATTCTTGCGCACCCGCCGCTCCTCCGAATAATACTAGGAAAAAGCAGGGGGGAAAGCGCGGTGCCGGGGTGGGGGAGGGCCAGGCTGGGGGCACTGGGACGGGGCCCGGCGCCGCACAAAGGCCCCCTTGTTGCTCCCGACATTCCTGCGACAGGGGCGCGGGGACTGTTTACACCCAAAGTCCCCTTCCACTCGGCTTGCCGCCTGATTGACCAGAGGAGAGAGGACCCGGCCAGGGTGGAACCAGCACCGCGCACCCCACCCCATGGCATCTCTCTGGTCCTGGTGAGGGTAGGGACCCCGGAGCAACAGGGTGGCAATGCCAGGGAAAGGACTCTCCTGTCCCCTCGCAGCTGGGTCACCCCCTCCAGTGCGGAGCCGCAGGTATGCAGAGACTGGGTTCTCCCTGGAACAGATTTGGCTTTGCACTGCTGCCGAGATGCCCAGATCTCCCTGATGGGATAGCCTACTGCTGGGTGGGAATAACCCCGGGTAGCCAGAGCGCTTTGCATCGCCTGGCTTTGCATCACTGGGATTTGCATTGCTGCAGAGCTGAGGGAGGTTCTGGTGGAGCACAATTTGGGGAAAAAGAGAGCACAGCCATTCATTGAAGGCTGAGAGGAAGCGCGTTTCCTCAGGAGGAGGAGGTCATTGCTGCCATGGGAAGTGGCTCGTGTGCCTCGGCAGTGCCGCAGCCTCCACAGCTTTCCCCTGTGGGGAAGGGATGGAGCGGCTAAACCCTCCTGGGTTTGGCAGCGGTGGCAAATTGAGATGCCAGCCATGGGCAAAAGCCAGGAAATTCAACCTTTAGTCCATGCGTAAATCGTGTTATGGAACAAACACTTTTCCCAATCCAGGTCAGCAGTGATATTGCCGTTAACCAGAAACGGCCTGGCATCTCTTCCCTGGGTTGGTGTCTCCAGGTGCTTTCTGGGACTACATCTGTGTTTGTTATCTTTGCCTATTTTTTTTTCCTAAAGTAACTCTCCCACAGAGGATTGTATTGGCATTTGGCGAGATCCGTACGGACAATTATGTAATGGGAAATGTGCCCTATCGGACCATCACAGCAGAGCTGGCAGCGGCACCAGCAAGGGGAGAACAGCATGCAGCAGCTTTATGCAAGAGAGAAGGGGCAGGGCTCTGGGGACAGGGACTGTGCCTGTGCCTGTGGCTGGGCAGGGGCAATCAACAGGGAGAAAGGGGCAGGGCCACCTCCATGGTCCCTCCTGGGAGCTCACCCTGGGAATGCCACACCTGGGCTATGCACAGCATGCACTGCTGTCACCTTACCCCAGGCTCCCATGCCAGAAAGTGCCCTTGATGGCAAGGAGGTGAAAATGGTCCCACTTTGCTTGTTTTCCTCCCCTCCCTCTTCTTTCCAAACAAACACATAGCTGCAAGTGGGCAACTTCTGTTTTCAAGAAGAGACGTGCAACCCTTCAAAACCTCAACTTCTCCCTGATCCGTCGCTTGTGCAACCTTCTGTTCAGCAGGAGTGTGAATGTAGCCCTCTGGGGATGTGCTAGTGAGAGGGAGTGACTTGAATTTTTTCTCTTTTCCTTCAAACACTCCTTCTGCCTGTGGTCAGGATGCCTTTCTAGAGTGGCCTAATGCTTCAGCAACCTGCCACGTGTCCAAGGTTGGGTGCTGAGGCCAATATGTGCTAAGTGGGGGCCAAAGGTGGTGTGGGTTGTCAGTGGCAGCACAGGTCTCCCATGGACCTCACCAGGCATTGCATGCCTACAGAAGAACATATGCAGGTGGCTCCAGGCTGGTTCTTCTCCCCTGTTTCCCTCAGGCATTGTCACCTGGTTTGCCTGCACTGCATGCACCTGCCTTGAAAGGAAGGGCACAGCCCAGGATGCTTATTGGACAAAAGCATTTATTGAGAGAAAATTAAACTCTTAACTCTGCTCCTATTGCTGAGCCTTTACCAAGAGGGAGCGATCCTTCTCACCTTCCTGTGGAGCTGGCTAAAAGTCATGCCTGAAATTTTTCCAGAGAAAGAGAGAAAGAAAAGGAGGGTGGTGCCGCAGGGGTGATGAATGTGGAGTACAGAGCGTGTTAAGTGGCTCCTGAAGGCACAGTATGAGTCAGCTGGCCCATCACCCTGCACCCCGATGCCACCTTTGCTCTTGCAACCTCAGGGTGTGATGGTGATGCAGCGGCGTGGAGCAGAGAGCTCCCCTCTGATGGGGGCAAGCCTGATTTTAACAGGGAGCAGGTGCCATGATGCTTTGCTATCGCAGAGCCCATGATGAGGTTCAGCTGCAGGGTTTTGCATGGCTGCATTGCACACATGGGGCTGTGTTCACGTGCAGGACTGCATTGCTCATGCATGTTTGCCTTGCACGTATGGGGCTGCCTTTCACACACAGGGTTGCATCGCATACACATAACTCCTGCGCTTTGTACTTTGTCCTGAGGCTCTTTGGGTGGACACTAAGATGGGATATCCCTTCATGGAAACTGGCCAGCAGCTGCAAGCCAGGGCCCTTAAATCTTAACCAAGGCCAAACCCTTGAGTGCCCACTTCATCTGGAGTGCATGGGAGGATTGCGGGTCATGCAATGGGGCCAACATGGACCATTTTGTGCATTCCCACAGGCTGGCTGGGAGGTGGGGGTTTGGCCAATCGTGGCAAAGTGAATCATAGAATCATTTAGATTGGAAGAGACCCCTGGGATCATCAAGTCCAACCATCAGCCCTACTCTACAAGTTCTCCCCTACACCAGATCCCTCAATACCACATCTAATCTACTCTTAAACACAGTCAGGGAGGGTGACTCCACCACCTCCCTGAATGGGGAATAGCGCTAGGCATCGCACCTCCACAGCTCACTCACTTTTCCCATGCTCAAATTTTCCTGGCCAGGACATGGTACCAGATCCTGTTTGGAAGACCCACTGGTGCTGGCCTCTGCTCCCATCCTACCATGTGCTGGGAAGAGGTGCTCATGGCAGCATACAGAGCCCCTGCTGCAGACCTCACAACAGCCCATAACGTGCCATGTGTGAAAGCACAGACAAAATCCTTTCATTTTGGGATGGTTTACATTTTGGAAGTTGCAATTCTCAATCAAATTTGTTTTGCATCAGGCATTCAAATTTGCCCATCTCTTTTATTAGAAGAAGGGGAGGAAACCCAGTAAAACTCATGTAAGTTTTTCCTCCGGAGTGCTCTGGCAGCCATTAAGCGGTGACATGAATTGCACTTGGTTGTTGCTGCACCGGACACAGGCTTTCGCATCCTTCCTCAGGCAGAAACAGGAGAGGAATCCTTATTAAAAGATTAAGTTTAATAGCTATTCTTGGCGGATGCAGGAGCCTGTATTCTTTCTGCAGCTGTCTCAGAGCTGTCCCATCTGGTAAAATTTAGCCGCCTTGGTTCGCTTCACCTGCCCGAGTGTCGACCCGACGGAGGGAGGTTGGCAGCCGCAACACTGCGCTGCCTCGGTCTCACAAAACTCGCTTGCCAGGATCAACATCAGAGATGGTCGCAGGAATCAGTGCAGCACTGGCAGCTGGGCTGGGCTTGAGCTTCCTCGCTTTAGCTATGCCCAAAAAGGCTGCCCGTGCTGGAGGTATAGGAGGGGAATAAATCACTGCTGTATGAAGTGCCTTTAATTAGCACCATACACACGCAGGAAGCCCTGTTGGCATCAACAGCGTTTGTCTGGGAAAGCCTTAATGTGAAACTCAGCTGGTGTGCGGGCATGTGTCGGCTGGTTTGGGAGAAGCACTGCTATTTTTGAAGTGTGTGGGACCCACCAGGCTCTGGTGGCTGATGGAGGGATGCTTGTGAGGGGATGGGTGCTGTAGAGTGAGTTAGAGGGTCCAGTCCATGTTGATGGCTAACATGAGGGTCTCTGCCATTACAGGTAGGCCAGTGGGACGAAATAACCGGCGGATCAACCGAGGGATTGTGGAGGAGTGCTGCTTTCGGAGCTGTGACCTGGCTCTGCTGGAAACCTACTGTGCCAAGTCTGTCAAGTCTGAGCGCGACCTCTCTGCCACCTCCCTGGCGGGCCTGCCAGCACTCAGCAAGGTAGGGGGGCTTCTCAGGGATGGTGACCCTTCCCTGAAATAAATAGCAAGAGGAAAGATGGGAAGGACATGAGTGTGAGAGAACAATCCCCAGCTGCAAGGTCTGCTGCTTCTGCAGAGCCTTTGAGAGATGGCCACTCTTAGCAACTTGTGCCAAACACCTTGCAGAAAGTCAGCTTTTAATCAGGTGAGGGATCAGAGGTGGGCTGGACCATAAATCATAGAATGGTTTGGGTTGGAAGGGACCTTTAAAGGTCATCTAGTCCACACGCTCTGCAATGAGCAGGGACTTCAACTAGATCACATTGCTTGGATCCCTGTCCAAGCGGACCTTGACTATTTCCAGGGATGGAGCAATGTTTCCATGGGATGGAGAGAGCTCAAAGAGGGGAACTCCCATCTGGAGGACCGACAGGCTTGCAGTGAGGCTGACATTCCTATTCTGTCCCCTTGCAGGAGAGCTTCCAGAAGCCTTCGCACACCAAGTACTCCAAGTATGAAGTGTGGCAGAAGAAGAGCTCCCAGCGGCTGCAGCGGGAGGTGCCTGGCATCCTGCGAGCTCGCCGGTACCGGTGGCAGGCAGAGGGGCTGCAAGCAGCTGAGGAAGCCAAGGCACTGCATCGTCCCCTCATCTCCCTGCCCAGCCAGAGGCCCCCGGTGGCGAGAGCCTCCCCCGAAACGGCCAGACCCCAGAAATGAACCCTGACTGGCCATCTCGATTTTTGATCTCCCGGGAGAGGGCGGGAGGACTGGCGAGACCCGGCCCCTGAGCCCCTCCGTCCCCGGGGCTGCCGAGCCGAGGAGCGGGGCGGTGGGGCACCCTCACACCACTCCGGCCCCAACCAAACAACTGACACAGCAAGGAGGGGGTGGTGGCGGCGACGAGCAGCGCCGCTCCTGCGGCATCGTCCTTTCGGGGTGGGGAGGGAGGGTTGTTTCATTTCCCAGGCCTGTTTTGTTCCCCTGCGCCCCCAGTTTTTCCAAGTCTGTACTTGCAAAGGGACAGTTTGGCACTTGAACTGTTTGCTGCCAGGCGCTGCGTGACATCCCCAGTGCCAATGCCAGAAGACAAAAGAAAGAGCAAGAGGGAAAAAGGATATGAAGTTAATTTTTTTTTAAAAACTTTTTTTTTTCTCAAGAAGAAGAGTCCATTCTGTGTCTTTCTTGACAATAAAGTGAAAAAAACATAAAATGGGGAGAAATATTGAGGGTTATAAATTTTTTGCCTCATTCCCACCCCAGTATGTTCTTCTTTTTTTTTTATTTTTTTTTGTTTTCTTATTTTTATAACTTTTTTTTTGCACCTTTAAAAGAAAAACGTACCTGAGAAGAAGTTCCGAGGAGCCCCCATCTGCATTTTTGTGTGTGTGCTTCATTACAAGATTCCAAATCGACTTGCACCTTTTTGAAATCATCGATGACATGAGAGAGAGAGGAAGAGGAGAGAGAAAGCGAGAGAGAAGAAAAGGAAAGGCGAAAGAAGAAAAAAAAAAAAAAGAAAAAAGTGAGCTGATGCTCACTTTAAATGGAGGAGGCGTCTGCATTGCACATTTGCCACGGATTTAGTTGATTTATATATATAATATATTATATAACTTTTTTGGCAAAAAAGCACTATTTTTATGGGACATTTTGTGTAGTATCTGAAGAGGGATTGTAATGTTTAAAATGTGTTATGGTGCTAAAGTAAGTTGGAAGGGAAAAAACCCAGAAATAGCAAGGGAGGGTGGGGAGGGAAGGACAAGATAGCGAATACTGAACTTGAAATTTTAGCTTTTCGTTTTAGGAAAAGTGTGATAAATGTGTTTCTTTTCTCTTCTGAAATATAGCTTGGTCATGACCATATGAGCTAGTTGGCTGTTACTCATGTACACAGATGCACGCACACACAGAAATACATCGACACGCATCCTTTTTTTTTGAAAAAAAAAAAAACAACACAAAAAACCACCACAGTTTAGACTAAAAGGGAACTGTTCTAGAGACAAACTATTTTGAATGGTGAAGGTGTTGCCAGTTACAACTCGAGCCCCTGCTTCTGCATGGACCCCCAGCTGAGCTTGGCTTCCCAAGCCTCAGGGGACCTACCACTTCCTCCCCACCCTGACAGCTTGCTCGCTCACCGATGATCTGGTGGGCCTTCACCACACAGTCCCTGCAGAAGTGCCAGCTCTGTGCCCCACCATCTCCTTTTCCTTCTCTTGCCCTTTGCGTCCTTCATGATGGACACCCCCCCCCTTCCCTGCCCTGCGCCCCCTGCCCTCCTCCCCTCGCCCTCCCTGGGGCCATGGAAGAGGAGGGATGCACCTGGGCAGCTGCGGGGCTGGGATCGCTGCATGGGACTGGGGGAAAAGACAAGTCTCTGGCTTGAGGCTCTGGACTCGGTGAGCGGATGGGTTTGAGAGGTGGGCAGAGGGCTGTAAAATAGGTTGGTTTTAAAATAATATATATTATCTGTCTAGGAACCGTAAAAAGGGGGGAATCAATTACATCTCCCTATGATATACTCTCACTTGCTAATAAAATGGGGACACTCTGTTAACCAGTTCTGTACTTGCTTTGTCTTATATATCCATACATTTAAAACATAAAAAAAAAGACTACTTGAATTGTATTCTATTTCGTGGTTTAGAGGGGAGGGCTAGGGGGAGTCTTGAGAGGGGGAGGATTTTAATGTATAATCCTTTTGTTTGTTATTACCTTGCAATGTTGAGCCATGAAGCCTTTGTTTAAAAAAATGGCACTGCAATACACGACAAAGAAAATCCTTTATTTATTTTATTAAATATATATGGAAAAGAATGAAAATCGGTCCAAATTAAAAGGGCGGGGTGGGGGGAGGGAAGGGAAGCAGGTAGGGTGGGGAAGGCAGAATTAAAACAGAGCAATTGCAAATAATTGACTTTTTTTTTTTCCTTTTCATGTGTCTTTTTTAAAAAGAAACCTAGTTTTTATTTTTTAAAAAGAGAAGTAAAAGCTTTCCTGGATGCTTTGTACCAAAAAGAAAAAAAAAAAGAAAAAAAAAAAGAAAAAAAAAGAAAATCTGTTAAGTAAATAAATATCCATCCAGAATACGAAGCCTGACTTTTCTTTTACTTTTCATTTATTTTTGCTGCTGGGGTGAGAGTTGGGTGGGGAGAAGGCCACGTTGAACACCACTCTTCATGGAGGAAGAGTGTATCTTCTTTTTGGGGCTCAAACCTGCAAGAGAGAGTGAGGTGCTGTGATGCCCTTAAACACAACCCTGAAACCTCAGTCCCATGGCAGATGCTCCCCAAACCTGCTGAGATAAATACATGCCATGCAATTTTTGGTGAGTTTTGCGTGTTTCCCAGTGGCCATTGGGAATTGCTTGGCTTCGGCATTTTGCCACTTTGGGCTGTTCCTGGAGTCCTGAAAGCTGAACAGGAGCTGAAGATGAGCCAAAGGGAAAATGGGGGAAAAAAGTGTTTTCTCCGGATCAGGTTTCCTTATAGACAGTGCTTCTCTAGTTTCTCCGGGTAGATAAGTTTTTGGACATCCTGATGAGATGCCTTTCACTGCATATAACTCTTGTAATATATATATATAACTCTTGGGAGGTAAAGTACCTCCCAAGTTTGGTGGGAGAGCAACTGCTGGGGAAAACCATGCCAAAGCATCCCTAATTCCCCATATCAGCCAGACATTGCCTCATCTGTGCAGTCCCACTGGCATAGCCAAGACCTTCCTTCCCCTGTGGGGTAAGGGACTTGAGTAAAGACCAAGCTGAGTCCAGCCACCTGCCCCAGCTGACTTGGGCTGGAAAAGATTGTCCACCTTGAAAGCAGAGTTGCTGATTTAGGCACTTAAAAATCTGTATTTTCAACCAGTTTCTTTTAAAATTTTGCAGTAAGCAAAAATAATAAAAAAAAAAAGTGGTTGTTTTTTTCTCAGAGCTTTTTTTCTTGCGGTTTTTGTTGTTGGTCAGGATGTTTTTCGTACAGATGAAGGGCTGGCTGCTTTCTTTGGACATTGACTTTCTTGCAGGTGGAGAATCCAGTATTGCTGTCCCACCACCTGGCTCAGCCCTTTGGTATTCTTTGCATGAAAAGATGTCCCTTTGAAGGGGTGAGAACTTACTTTGTCACAGCTTCTGGTGGCTACTACTGGCAGTTTTGCCTTTGGGAGATTTGGTCCCTTTCTGCTTTTCGCTGTCTAGACCATTGTCTTGGGGGACATTTAGAGATGACTAAAAACCAATCAAAACTTCAGCTAAATCTCTTGCCTGCCTCCCCTAGAGAGCAGAGCACCAGTGCACAGTGCCACAGGGTGACGATGCCATTTCCAAGCACGGCTCATCTTTAACCATTCTTTCTGCCTTATCCTGTTCCAGGTCACCATGTGGCCAGACCAGAGTAGCTCATTTTTTTGGATGCTAGGAAACTCTTCAAAATGTGCCATCTTGCCTTTTGGCTTGGCAAGGACTGTGTTTACTTGCAAAGAGAGACAGGAGCAACCACAGGGAATTCTAAACCTGGTCCTGGCTAGTGGATGGGAGATTGGGTGAAACTGGACAGTTAGTTTTACTCAAGTTTCCTCTGCTGCCTGCAAAGCCTCTATGCAGGTTGGCAGAAATTTCAGGATTATTTTGGCAATCCCAGACTGCAGGCTTGAGGACAAACCCAAGATGCCATGTTTGCTCAGATGGGTGGACAGAATTGACTCTTATTTTTGTCACAATGCCTCTACATGCAGACACAGCTCCCATGGCTTAGCTGCTGGATTGCAGAAGCGTGGGAGGCTGCAGCCACATCCAACAATGTTCCCTGGGGAGGGACAACTGGCAAATCTGGGCAACTAACTCACCTCCTCATCCAGCTTCACCGGTCAAGGGATGCACACCCTTACTCTGCTGCCATGCCAAGAGGGTGGGGAGTCAAAAGACAATTACAGCAGAGAAGTCCAAAATGCTGCCCAGGTGCCTAGGAAAGACTGGGAAAGTCACCCTTTGTCCTAGCCCAGCCCCAGCTCTGACTCTTGGGTCTCAGTATTATCATGTAGCTCTGCAGGAAGAAAAGGGCAAATGGCTTTTGCATAAAGCATCTCTTCAGAGGGCATTTTTCCAGTGAGATACACACAGGACTTACTGGGAGGGAGTGAGTTTGCAATTTGCTGTACAGAAGTAGACATAATCTTTGCAAGGTGTGTAAATCAATGTCTCCAGCTCTATCTCGATAAGGAGAGACACAGGACAAAAACCCCCACCAATCAATACATACTTTCCCCTTCTTGTTTCCCTTCTACATTAATTCTTAGCTTTTTTTTTTTTTTTTTTTTAAATCCAGAAAGCCACTGAGCAGTTTTCCTAGCTTTCAGTGAGTTGTACTAGTGCCATCAGGATGGACTGAGCCTCCAAACTGGTTCTTCTGCCTCTGTATCTTGTTGCAGCTTTATACCTCTCATTTTGCCTGCTCCCCTAGGCTCAGTCTTTCAGCGATGTACCTAGGAGCACTAATTGAAGGGAAGAATTGTATTTGTTGTTTTTTAAAAATATACCAGATTTCCTTGTTGCATGTATTATTGTCCACTGATGTTTTACATGGCTGTGGGGAGTCCTGGGAAAGGTGTTGATGTATTGTGGATTCTCTCACTTGCATGCACTCAGCAAGACTCAGACAGTTTCTGCACCTCTCGCACTGCTCATTTGTAATGCCATATGAATAAAGCAAAACAGTTATAACAACCTTTTGGCATCTGATATCTCTCCCCTCCCTCTTTAATTATTTTTTAAAGAGCAGGTGAGCCATAAAACACCTTGAGGCTTGGGTAGCAGATAATTTCTATGGCTCCCAGAACAGGTGAAGGGGAATGCCAATTTGCAAAGACAAACAGACCCCATATCCTAGTAGGAGACTGGCATTGACACTTGAGGGGCTGGGGGTGGCTCTCACCCCTCCTGCAGGGTGCTGAAGGATGCTCTTGTTGTCAGTGTGGCAGACGTAACTTCAACCTGATGGAAAAGCATTGGTACTTGGAGGAATCTTGGCTCTCTTTGCTGCTGTGCTCCCAGCTTTGCATGTTCTGAGGAATGCACTTGCTCATTAAAATTGTGTTGGTGTTCTCTGAGAGCCCTGCAAGAGACTTTCACTGCCTTCTCCTTCTGTCTGCTAACAGTGGATCAAAAGCTAAGGTTTTCAACCTGGCAGGTTCTGGCTGAGGGACTAGCAGTAGCCTGGAGGCAGTAAATTTCTGATTGAGGTTTGGTTTTTTTTTTTGGCTTGGGCAGCATGGGAGGTCAAATTAGACACTGAAAATGGGTCATTCTGGTCTTAAGCCAGCTGCTTATAGCTCTTGGTTTGGGCTTCCAGGGCAAACATAGCATGCAGCAGTGACTGTAGTTGAGCACCATGGTAGAGCATCCAACTCCATTTGTGTCCTTTAAAGAGCAACATGGCAAGTAGCATTGTCCAGAATGCTCTAAGCACAACACAGTTTCAAGTGGAAAACAAACACTGTTGAAATAACTGAATAATTCACAGGTAGCAGCAGCAGAGACAAATACAGAACTCGCTCCCTGTCACCAGCAATAAAAAACCTGCTTCACTTTTCAAAATTAATAGAGATAAATTCAGCTTCTACTGACTTTTCAAAGCTCTCCCATATATTTGATGGACATGTTTATGCTCCTTTGTTGGCCAGCTTTAGAAGGAGCATAGCTGGCAATGTTAGGATACTGAGATGAATTAATACCAATAATTATAATGTGAAGCACATTGTTGCATGCTTTTCCATGGGAGAAGTGCTGGGACAGTCTCTTTGCCTCCTTGTCTTCCCATCAGTTTGTTTAGATGAAGGCCATACTCATTCTGTACAGGACCACATCCTTCAGCTATATCAAACTCAAAGGGAACTGATTTAGGAAGGCAATGAAGATCTGGAGGTCTTATTATAAAGCCTGTTATTGCAATCAAGCATTATAAAAAGATAATGTCATTTATCAATAGTTATCTTCCCCCAAAGCACCCAAGTTTCTTTGTCTTATTGCCTCTGCTAGCAGGCCAATGGTGTCTTCTCAGTTCTGGTGGCTATAAACCATCTCCTAATGACCAGATGAAGCTATTCATGATGGCTCATCTAATGACATCTCTGTCTTTTGTCTTCTCTCCCTAGATGGAGGAATAATCTCCTTCATTTCACCAAAGTGTTAATCCAAGCCCTACCATCATCTGGGGTATAACTTCCTTAAGCTCCATAGTAGAGCACAGGCATCTCCGATGATCCCTCTTCAACTTCAAGGACAGAGTATCTCCCCATCATTCCCCCCTCGCTAAAAAATATTAGCAGGAGCAGGAATTTTGGAGACTTGATTTTCCTTTCTCAAGCCAGAAAGGCACATTGATAATGGTAATCGTTGTTTTCTTCACAGCTGGGGCATAGCTGCAAAGGGAGGAAGGCGATTAAGAGAATATTAAGACTACATCTTCCAAGACGTTGTTGCTTCTGTTCCTCCTCCCTCTCCCCTCTGTTCCCCATGCTTAGCAAAGAAAGCGGCAGGAGTATTATTTCTCAAGGCCTACACTGACGTCAATACGCAGGGTATTTATTTATGAAATCGAATCTAACAGTGGGGGAGAGACGAGTGGAGGAAGATGGACGCACAGAGCTAGTGGCTGCCAAGTTATAATAGAGCAGAAACCTCCCAATACTTTTCTACCCTCTTTCTGGGGGAGGGGTGCAGTGCCCTGTACTTCAGAGGCCCCGGGAAAGTGAGATAGAAGAGAGAAACTGAAAAAGCAGACTTAGCACTGAGAGCGGAGGAAAGCTACGGTAGGGGGAGGACCTAAACAAGTTATATAGCCCATTTCTGGTGCTGGGATATTCAGGTTCAGTCCTTATGCAGCAAGGGTACCACTGTAGACATTTACCTTCAGGCAGGCACTGACCAGGCTCTAGCAGACTTTTCCTCTCAGCCTCTTCGGTCTTTACACAGAAAAATCAGAGGGAAATTCCAGACCAAGAAATAATTTCTACTTTTGATATCACTTTGTTTCTACCCGTTTCATGCTCAGGCAGCAAGACAGCTGTCTGGGAAGCCCAGCAGTGAAGCTAACATGAGCCTTCTTCTTAATTTCATTGCTGGGCTTCTCAGACAGCTGTTGTCCTAAGTTGTCCTTTGTAGTCAATGAGAAACGGTTTTTCAGAGCAGAAATTTTGTCCATTGATGCTACCCTGCACAGAAGCATGAGCTAAAACTCAGAGACTATTTTTTTTGTCTTTCCCAAGAAGGATACAAGCCCTGGTGCAGAGCATCCTGGGGAAGGAGGGGGAGAAGCCTGAGGAGCTTGAAGAGCACAGATGACCATGACAACATGGTGCCTTCAGCATCAGTTTTGGTAAGCACTGGGAGAAGATGTCTTTGGGCATCCCCCACCAGCCTGGAAGTCATGCAAGGAAATTTGCTCTCTTGGGGAGGGAAGTTGAGGAGGATGTCTTTTGCCTTTCCCAAGTACAGTCTATGAGCATAGAATAGGGCTGGGCAGTTGGAGATGGGAAAGGAAAACACTCGAGTGAGCATGGAAATAAAATTCCTGCTCTTTAACCCTCTGGGCTCCTCCATGCTTATAGCTGGAAGCTTGTAAGGAAAGCCTTCACTGAACAGCTCCTCTCCCAGCCTGAAGGAAGCCTGCTGCATAGCATGAGGTGCATATGAAGGAGTCCTGCAGGTCTCCAGGTTTGCTGGCAAAGCCCCTGCCTTTCCTGGGATTCCCCTGCCAACTCCTTACTGCCACGCACAAAGAGGAGGCAATGTCCTGGATGAATCCCTCCCCGCAAAGGCTCAGTTCGTGCCCTTGCAAACAGCGTCAAGGTGTCAGCCAGCCTCGAGCTTATTGTTTCTCCAAAATAAGGGAAGAGAGACATGTTCTGGAGATCTGTTTACAAGTCAGACTATCTCTAGTTATATAATGACACAGGCCTGGCTGCCAGCAAATTGTTGCTCTGAGCTGGGGAAGACAATTAGATCGTCTCTCAGGGCGGTGAGCGTGCACAATGCAGGCTTTGTGCCACCCTGTCACCAGCCCTGGCATGCGTGAGCGAGCCTGGCTCACCCATTGGCCTTGGAGGAAAAGGTGGTGGAGGGAAAGGGAAAGCCCCTGGACACAGAGAGCCAGCAACCGCACCTCAGTGGGTACGCTTGCGCCAGGGTGGGAACGTCGCCCAGGGCCAGGGGGCGCCGGGGATGGAGCCCGTCTGGGAGCGCTTTCCTGTCCCGGCAGCAAAGGGATGACAGTAAATTGGTTGTCGCGCCACAGGGCAGCAACAGCTCTGACCCCTCCACTGGAAATGGGATGGGAAGTTTCGGTGTTTGGCACCCTGTGCTTCCTGGTGCACTGACGGATTTAGGCTCTTGCTGAAAGTCCTGGCGCTGCCTGCAGAGTCAGTGGAAAAAATGTGGTATCTAGAGATGGGAAATACCAAACCCGCTCAGAAATGCACTCACTTAAAAGGGAAAGGTGGTTTCCGGGTGAACTTGCATTCCTCTCCTCAATGGATGTGGAGGGGAACAGGGCTTCGGAAAATTCAGAGTCTGGACTGCTGCAATGCAACCTGTGATGAATGCTAGCTGGATCCCTCTCAGAAAAACTCCTGGGCCACAACATGCTTCTAGCAGGGTTATGATGCCAAAGCTGCACACAAGGGGGAAGGACCAGCCCCTGCTGTTCCCTCAGCACAGTGAGGTTGGGGCATACCATAGAACTGCACATTAAGATAATCTCCCAGCTCTCCTATGTGCAGCAGCAGCCTTGGTTTCAGGAGGCAATGACACCTGGAGAGGAAAGATGGTCTGAAATAAAACACCCAATGCCATCAACAGCCACAGACCAATTCAGTGAAATTGCTCATTCCTGCAAGGAGTTAGGGAAAGTAAAACACTGGGAAAAGAATGCTATCTCTGTGATGAATAAGGGTATGTATAGCTGCATTGAACAGGGGAAGTGTTGATAAACATCACTAAACCCTCTTGCTTTGGAGTAGCTGAGTGCTGACAGCCTGGAAGGCAAAGTAGACTTCTGCTATCAGCTTGGTAGGCCATGGCTGCCCACACCAAAAACTTGTACCTCATCCAGACCATGTTGCCACTGCCTTTGTGGGAAGCTGAGTGTTTAATTAAATATATCACTGTTCTGAACCAGTCCAGAGGTTCCTTGTGGCCTGCATAAAGGTCCTTTGTAGACCTCTTTATGTCAAGAGCATGGGAAGAGTCCTTATGTTAGTGACCGTGTTTGCAAAAGATATGTGTGAATCCACACTGCAGATAAATATGTGCATCCTCTGCTTGCAGAGCTCCCTTGGTGTTCATGAAACACACCTGCTCTGCGTGTCCATCATACAGTTTATTGGATGTTCAATCTGTCCACATGGATGTCAGTAAAGCCCTAATGGCAGCCATGTACTTACCTAAGACACAATATTACCCTTAGCCCAGACTAGCAAAAACAGTTCCCTCTGGAAGTGAGTCATATTTCTTCATCTTTCGAACCACTTCAAGCAATTTGTCTTGCAGACTTTCTGACTACATTTACATAAAAAGCATCCTTCCTTTCTTTCTATTCCTGGTTGCGTGCATGGGGTTATTTTAGATGGTGTGCTCAGAGGTCACCGTGACACATACACGCACACAGCAGGGAGCACGCTATGCTTTCAGTAGGTACTCAGCAGTGCTTATCCAGGTGGGAGGCTCTCGGTTTCCCTGGACACTCGCAACGGATTTACATGCCAACATGATGAGAGAAAAAGCTAAGCTGCTGGTCACTGCCAGAAACTCCATGAGTTTGTCTACAAAGTGCAGCTTGTAAACATGGATTACCTCCCAAGACCTCTGGAAGTGAAGCTGTGAGTATGGATCATTCGCAGAATTGAGGACCGTGAAGAAGCTTTCAGGAATAGCTTGTTCACATGTACAGCATGGTCAGGAACTGTTTCTCCCTGGGATTTGAGTGCAGGCTATTATTTATATCCTTATAACTCTGCCAACATGTGACGCTTGCAGCATTAGAGCTGGAACTCAAGCTCTGAGCAAGCTGGAGGCTTTCATTCACAACTGCAAAACACAGTCTTTGGAGTTTGAGGGCAAGTAACCTACATTAAAATAGCTTAAGTCCTTCACATGTTCCACCTTATGGCTTAATTTCCATACCAGCTAAAACAGGTATCTTCATGTTGAAAAAGAAGGGACTGGGAGGTGTACGAGAGAGGTTTCTGAGCTTGTGAGTGACATGAGAGCATGGGTGGGGCAGGTGTTGCTGTCTCTTCCTGTACAAGAGCAGGCAACGTTACATGAAGTTAGTAGGAGTCAGTCTGAAAAGCAAGCAGAAGGAGATAGCTCTTCATGCAACAGGTAGCAGATCTGTGGATCTTCTTACCAAAGGATGTTGTGGATATGAGAAGTTTACATGGACTCAAGGAGAGTTCACGGAAGAGAAATCCACTGAGAATTACTAAATACATAGAAACTGTATCTGGCTCAGGAAGTTCCTGAGCTGAAAATAGTTGGAGGCTGGAAGAGCACTGAGGGGAAGTATTGTATATGTTTGCCCTTGTTCTTACTTCTCCCTAGGTTTCCACTCATGGGCTCTGTTGGGGTCCGGATGTTAGGTTAGACAGACCTTTGGTTTGACCCAGTAGAACTGTTTTTACATCCTCATGTACCTTCATAATTATGAGGGATGGCTTTATCCTATTCTTGCATGGCTATTTCCCAAAAGTCACCACCTTCGAGCATCCTCATCTACTCTATGCTCACCACAGTTCAGGCACCACACACCCCTTTTTCCAGGTCACAGTTGATCAAGCAGCTTAAGATCTTGGCTGCTGGTAGACAAATTTGTTGAACAATTAAAGGTTTGTGATTCCCGCCTTACACATCATCCCCAAGTAGTCTGTTGCTCTCAGGGTTTGATGTTATCAAATGTCTGGCAATAATATTGATGTTGGACATAGCTACCCCTCTTGCCTCCTTGTTGTCCCATTTGTTCCCACCTCAGCAAACAATGTTGAAGCAGTTGTGAACCCAGCTGTTTGCAGTAAATTTTGATTTTGCTCTGGTCACCATTTTACCCACTAGGTTATGAGTTTGGCTACTGAATCAGTCCTTATTGGCATCTGTGCTAAAAGATGCTGAAGGTGCTGAGACAGCACATATCTCAGATGAATTGCTATAGGACTTCATCTGTCCTACTTGGGATATATTTTAAAGGGTTTATTTGTAGCGATAACAAGTCAGAGCCTTTCTCACCCCTCTCTTCCCTGGAAAACAGTATTTGAAAGATGAGTCTCCAAATAACAACTGAATGGCCTTGTTAGCCTTCCCTTCACATCTTCTGAGCAGCTTCTCTGAGGTCTCCTGTCCTGGATCTCTCACTATGACTTTGAGAAGCTGTTGAAAACCAAGAGTGATCAGGATGGCAGTGATCCCTGAAAGGGGAATTAGGAAAAAATTGTCTAGAAAAAGAAGGGAAAAAAAAAAGGAGAAAAGATGTATGCCTGGAGCCCATTGGTCCTGTTGTCTCTCCCAAACAGTTAGAGAGCAAACCGTGCATGGCTATGCAAAGAGATACCTTCTAAGATAAATATATCAGTTCAAGATTTTTGGGAACTTCATAGCAAACCATCTGTTGTGGAAACAAAGCACCTATCTCTGTTGCAATTCAAAGCTCTCTGGGGTTGATGATGTCTGATTATCAGTATGTTTGCAGCACTGGAGGGATTACTTGATGTAGAACGATTGCCCTGACTTTGCTATCTCGTTTGTCACACCAACTGTGGCTCCTACTGAGGAAGCTTCAAAATTAGCCAAGCGCCACCCGGAGACCTCCAAAAGCGGACTGCTGTCGCGACGGGTGGAGTGGGATTTTTGCCTCCGGTGACATTCACATTGTTGATACTCTTCTTACTTTTTGCTGCTGCTCATGTAACGGCAGAAGCTATTCTTAGCCTTGGGGAGCCTAATCTTTAAGAAAAGAAAAAAAAAAAACACCACCCCTCTGTGAGCCATTTCCACAACAATAACTTGTAGCAGGGAGGAAAGAGTGTTGGCCAAAATATGTAGCCCTCTTCACCAAATAAGGACCCTTGTAAAGGCGGCCCTGAGTGCTGCAAGGCTTAGGAAGGACAGGGAGGGCTTTGGAGTGGAAGAGTGAATCAATGCAGCCATCAGGTCACACCCACATGAATAATTCCTCTCACTTCCCTTGAATTGTACTTTGTGATAAAGACCTAGCTGCCTTTTTCGGTATTCCAGTGTCTGCCCAAGAAGAGTCAGATATGAAATTAGGTTTCCTGTACCTTAATAGATTAATTTAGTTTGAACTAAAAATGAGAGCACGTGTACTGTTAGGAGCCAAGAGGCCTCAAATGACATAAGTCTCCCTTTTTATCCTTCTTTTTTTTTTCATGCTCGCTGAGTCTAAACATCAATTAAAATGTGTTTTTGCCAAATTTTCTTCAAGATTTTTATAGTTCACCACCACAAGCAACTCCACTGATTTTGCTCCATGCAATGCAGCAAGTGCATGCAAAACCAAATGTGATGTCCACATTGACATCTGCTTGGCTTCCTGGGACCCTGTGGATGCATTTCTGTGCCACTGGAGAAATAGTAACTCATTTTGTTGTCCTTGAAGATTTCTGTTGTAATAGCTGTGTTTGCCCAGAATGCATCAACTCTTCTGACTTCCCTCTGACCATCTGAAGGAGAATCCCCTGGTTTGTGTTATCCTTCAAGTATGCCTCATGGCAGGAAAGGGTGCAGACTAATGTCCATTAGTACCTAATCTACAAACGGATATTACAGCAGAGATCCTGGATGAGAAAAAGCAAATGGAGGCAGGAACAAAACTATACTTCCAGTAAGGAATCACAAAATCCTTGTGTTGAAATGTTATGCTTTCCTTCAGAGATGTATAACAGGTTTCCCTCTCAGAGAGGGGATATGGATGGGAATTTCCATGGTGACTGTGAAGACACCATCTTTATCTGAAGGTAACTCAAAATCAGCTTTTCCATGGAAAAGTTTTCCATGTGACGTGTTGAAGGCTGCAAAGTGTCTCAGATGGTCCTGACCGAACTTCCTTATACATTTAAACTCTGTCCGGTTGGAAGAAGCATTTGCCGTTTTACCATGAGATTAGCTCTGTCCCTTTAGTGTTACGGATACGGGACTGGCAGGAGACTGCTGTGCCCAGTATAAAGGAACATGTATTACTGTTGCCTTTACTCAGAGGATACCAGCTCGAGCTTTTATGAGAAGATTTAATGAGAAAAACACAGAAGAAAGGTTGTGCAGATAATAGGGTCATTGAGTGCAGGGACTGTATCAAAATCCTATTCAGGTCCAGATGCCTTATTGCCTTGCCATCTTAAAATCAACCAGTTTTAGAAAATTTTAAGTCATAATTAGTGTCCATTCATTCATGCATAAGAGTCTATGGCACAAGGCCTTTCTGGAGTTTCCATATCTCAAAGGATATAGAAACTGGTGTCTGTGATAGTCTGATGATACCTTCAAATAGGAGTCAAGGTTTGTCACCAATTTTTCTGCCATCTTCTTTTTCACCTGTAAATCCCTGCCGCATTCAGCAACTTAGCTTTATATTTGGAAGTGGTCAAGGCTTCCTTGAGGCTCGTTTCCTACCAAGCAGAGTCTCAAAATATTACAAATAAACATAAACTTGGTTTATTCCACCGGCTCTATATTTTAGGGGGTGGCACTGGCTAACCCTTTGGGTTTGTGACAAGGGTTTTGCTGCATTGGTGCTTTGGTTGCAGTCACAAAAACTTCCATTAAGCCACTCCTGTTAACATCAGCACCACCAGTCACCCAGTAGCACCTACTCAAGCAAATGGCACAGCACCAACTGTGATTGCTCAGAATGCCTCAACTCTCCTGACTTCCCTCTGACCATCTGAAGGAGAATCCCCTTGAGATGAATCTCAAGACTTCTCTCAGGACCATGTTACATATTGACATTATCTCCTGAGACAAACCAAACTCAAATCTAGTTTTTAATAAAGCGTTATTTCATGCTGTTAAGAAGTGCACATTCTCCTGCACACTGCCACACTGTATCAACTTACTGCTTCACCCAATTGTAATTACAGATAAAAACTCCTAGCTCTTGTGCTGCCTGTGGCTTTTGCTGGCCATGGTTATCTCCCCTGCTTTCTCCGCCTCTGACCATTATGTTTTTGTGGTCACCCACAGGCCCAGCTGCTAAGGCCACAGAGGCAAGGTCCCTGCACCTCTGGAAGCTCTGAGCACACCAAGCCCCAGGGCCACAGGAGGAGCCCCTGTGTGGTACCACACTCGTTGCCGCCACCTTCTCCTCCCAGCCAGCTGGAAGGAGCCAAGAGTTTCCAGCTCTCTTGTCCTTCTTCCTTCTTAAAGTGGAATTTTAAGGAACTGTGTCAAGTCAACAGCCTGGGATAAAGACAAAAAAAACCCTCAAAAACATCAGGAACACTCTGGAATTTCCTAGTGATTGCTGATAGCAGATGAAAGCCACTGAAGACCAGCATCAGTGATTATGATGATTAATGTTTCTTTCCATGTGAATACTACTGAAGGAGGAGAGCATGTGTGCCTTGAGAGAGCAGCATTCCTTTGTCTTGCTCATCTGCCCCTCTCACAGACCTTCTTCTGTTTTATAATCCAAAAATGGCTCATAAGAAAATAAGTCCACCCAGCCTCACAGCTTGTGTCGCTATTCTAAGCCTGTCCTCTGAAGGCTGGTCAAAGTTAAACCGACAATATTTCAGGTCTTCCTCCCCTTTATTCCCCTCTCCACTAAGGGGACCCCATTTTAATTATTATTTAGGAAAAGACAGCTGCTTCCTGTTTGTATCATTAATTTATTTTGTTTCCTGAAGGGAAGCTTCGGTGAAAAGAATCTGTGGATAGTTGGAACGTCTCACAAAATATGACTGGCTGCACGGGCCAAGGTTAAATACAATAGCTAGGTTTATTTTTAAATGATTATTATTTTTCTAAGTCCATGCCAAAGCAGAGACTAAAATTCTAGCACACGTAACTAAGCTTTTACAGTAAATTCTGCCTTTCCTACATAACTCCCCAGAAGGGAGACAGGCATTCTTAGTTACAACAAAAGCTAAAACACCAATTTCTCTCCAACTATTATGAAAGCCAAGGCCAGAGGGAGACGAGGTGCGGTTCCCGTTCTCCAGTTTCTCAAAACCTCACACTCTGGTGAATTTGATATACTGAAATCATGCCTGGCCATCATGATAGCTTTCTGCAATGAAATGAGTGGCTCAGTGGATGAGGGGTGCTCAGTGGATGTTGTTTACACCAACTTTAACAAGGCTTTTGACGCTGTCTCCTATAACATACTTATAGGTGAACTGATGAATTATGGATGACATAAATGGGCAGTGAGGTGGCTTGAAAGCTGGCTGAACTGCTGGCATCAAAGTGTTGTGATCAATGGCATGAAGCCCACCTGGAGGCCAATCACTAATGGTGTACCCCAGGTGTTGATACTGGGGCCAGCACTGTTTAACAGCTTCATTAATGACCTGGATGATGGTACTTAGGACACCCTTAGCATGTTTGCAGGTGATAAAAAAAACAGAAGAAATGGTTGATAGAGGGTTGTGATGCCATTCAGAGGGACCTCAGGAGACTGGAGGTATAGGCCAACAAGGATCTCACAAAGTTTAAAGAGAAATGTAATGTCCTGCACATGGGGAGTATGAATCAGCTTGAGTATGAACCAGTTAACTGGAAAGCAGCTTTGCAGAAAAGGACCTTTAGGTCCCGGTGGACAACAAGCTGACCTTGAACCAACAATGTGGCCTCATGGCAAAGGTGCCAAGAACATCCTAAGCTACATTGCCAGCAGGTTGAGGGAGGTGATCCTATGCTGGGTAGCTGGCTCCAGTTCTGGGTGCCCCAGTAAAACACAGATGTGCTGGAACAAGTCCAGCAAGGATCCCCAAAGATGATTAAGGGAGTGAAGCATCTGTAATGTAAGGAGGGGTGAGAGGGCTGGGACTGCTCAGCCTGAAGAAGTGAAGGCTTATGGGGGATTTTATCCCGATGCATAAATATCTGATGTAGGGTAGGAAAGATGGAGCCAGATTCTTCCTAGTGATGCCCAGTGGCAGGATGAAGGCCCATGGACACATGCTGAAAGAAAGGAAATTCTGTTTAAATATTTATTTTATTTTTTTTCTCTAAGGGTGGGTGTGCACTGGCACAGGTTGCCAAAGAGGTTGTGGAATATCTATTCTTGGAGATACCCAAAATCCAACTGGACAGTGTCTTGGGCCCTCTGTCTGTAGCTGACCCTGCTTGAGAGGGGTAGTTGGAGTATATGATCTCATGAGGTGCCTTCTAACCTCAGCTACTCTGTGATCTTGTGAATCCAAGACTGTAATAAGAAAACTAGGAGCAAATGAGGTGCCAGAGCTCTTGTAGACATGCATCATACTGTCAATGCCATCATCATTGACTATGTAAGGAGCTGCAAGCTCCACATCACATGCAGTCAGGTTTGTTACAACACTTTTGAAAGCTATTAACACCAATGATTTCAAAGCCCTCCACTCACCCCCTGCTCAATGTCTCACCATTTTGTCAGCTTCGTCCTTTCCTTTCAGTTCATCTGAGATGTGCCCACCAGCTCCAGCAGTCTAACTGCTGTTCAATCTTCCTGCTGTCAGGAGTTATTTGGCACCAGCACTATTGACCTTTTCACAAGACCGAAGATTATGGGAGGTTTTATTTATTGCACATGAAGTAACCCCTTGACCCCGACTCTTTTTTTCCTGGTTTCCTTCATATTTGGTTCTCTCTTTCACTAGGAGCTTTCACGTGCCAGGTTGCTTTGATGGAAACCACTACTTGAGAAAGAAAAATTGTACAAGCCCTTTCATCTACTACCTCTTTCTACCCTGAGTATAGCTTAAAATTGAAAATGTATTATTTGTTTCCTTAGAAGATAATTTATTTAATACTGCAAAGTCAGCCATAAGAGGTAGTATATGCTACGATGTACTCCAAAGAACATAATTGTAGAGGTTTAATAACAAGCAGGCAAGGTTTTAAATACACTGAAAGCTGCACATTATTCCTTGCACATCCAATGACTAAAAATGGCTGAAGCTTCACTGCATGCTTCCCTTGGAAAATAACTTAGTCTTAAAGTAGACGTTTAGTGTGGCAAAGTTAAAAACTACTGAAAAGCAGCCTTTTAACCAAAGTATCAGATAATTTTTGGTATAAACACACATTGCTGACAGCAAGCTGGTGCAGGATTTTCAGCAGAAAGTGATTGCTGCCCATGTGCTTAGAGAAAGAAAGGTGGGATGAGCAATGCACTTTCAGAAGACATGTCCTCTTATGCCACAGAAACGTGGCACCCTTCATCTGCACATGATGAGTAGAATGAATGAGTGAGTACTGTAACTGCACACAGAATTAATTTCTGTCACATCCCAGGAAATGCTTCTTTCCCCAGGAAAGAAATGATATTACAATGTGCATTAATGAGCATTCAATGCAGGCAAGAACCGTCGTTTAAAACTGTGATTGAATTTGAGGTTTGCCCCCCCTGGGGCTAACTGCAACCAGCTGACATGGTTTCCAGCGTTGTCTGCAGTGAGTGCTGGGTCGTGGCTCACACCCCACCGGTTAACACATGCAGTGCTGCTGAACCACTTCCCAACACCATCCACGTCGAAGGCTGGGCTTCCATTCCAATGCTGTGGTGGGGTGAAGCAGAACCTTTCAATTTATAAAAGACTTGAACTTCCTTTTTATTCGGGAGATGGGTGGGAGCCTTTTGATAGTACTATTTCCTGTTGGAGGGACAGAATTAAGAAGAAAAATAAAACTTTAACCTCTTCACTCAACTGTGGAGAAGACAGACTTGCCATTGGACAGGGTTTATTCTGCTGGGAAGCTTAGGCTATTCCCACCCTGGGTATAGCACAAGGTCAACAGCAGCAGTCTCCAGGAATATTAATCTTTCACCCCTCAGACCGTGCCATGGGTAATTAATCACTTGATTGCATAACTTCTTGTAAGACAGGAAAAATAAGCTGCTTTTGCCAGCTTTTTGGACAAGTTATTTCACATACATTTGAACTTTCTTCCAGTACTTGTTGGGTTTTGATTGCAATGAATGAATCGCATCCAAACCCTTTCCCAGCTGCAGAGGAGCCAGACAACATAGAGGCATGTGGCATCCCGATGCAATGCAGGGATGTCCCTGCACTGTTCTGGGGGGATTCCTGCAGCCTCCCAATGAGTAGGGGGAGGTACGGCATTTGATGGAGCAGCCCAGCCCAGGGGGAATGGCAGAGCACTGCGTTACCCTGCATTTTACATCTGTATGTAATTGAAAGGATCTGGCCAAGCTGCTGTTGACTCCAGAGAGCTGAAACTTGCTTAAGAGCAGGGAAATCCTGGAGTTTAATCCTAGAAAGTGAAGTTTTGTTCTGCTACAATCACCTGGGATGTACCGCTGGGATGGGCCCAGCTGCAGGAGATCGTCGAGCCCTGGAGCTCATGTAAAGCTGCGAGGGGTGTTGAGCCAAGTGCATTGCTGGAGTGGCTGAGTGTCAGCTAACCTCATCCCCAACAGGCTGACTGACTTGCTTTTCCTTTTTACAGTTTCATTAAATGAGGTTGAAAAAGCCAAATTTTTCTTTAAAAACATTTTGTGTCATATGGGGTAATGAAATGGAAAACAAGATGCCCAGTGGCTACTATGAGCCTTATGCTCATGTAGATACCGACCAGTCCACTTCCAATGGTGGGTCTCTGACTTTGGGTAGAGGAGAAGGCATCCCTGTGTGTCCTAAGACTAGTGCACCCTTCAGCAACTCCAAGCATCTCACCACCCTTGTGTTGTCTCCCAAAGCAGGTGGCAGCTGTCCTTCTCTTTGGATTGTCTCAGTCAAATATTAGGTAAAGCTTCACCCTCACCTTTCAGTGGCTCAGACCACTGTCTCCCAAAGTCATTTAGCCTGAGGCTGGTGGTGATACAAAAGGGCTAAACCATGGAAGAAGAAATGAGTAGTGTGTCTTCCTGAGTCTTAAAGTAGAGAGACTTCAGTGATGCTCTAAGAGGGGAGCTAGAAAAAAATTTAGTCTCCACAAGAATCAGAACTGGACCAGGCTAATGGATGAAAATGTTGTTCTTTAACAGCTCCTGGAAAAGCAGTCATGAAGCTTGGTTTGAAGGTGTTACTGCAAATATCACTTTGACCTTTGGCTCTAGGTAGGCCTTTAGTAAAAACTCAAACATTTCCCTGTATTGTTCTGAGGTTCTTATAGGAAAGATGCTAAGCAGGTGGGTGGTTATTAAGGGTTACTGCATGTTACAAATGTTAGTGGTGACATGTGGGGAGCTGGCACAGTGAAATGCAGTTTTTCCAAGGTTACAGTGAGAGGTGACAAAAGAGCAAAGTGGGAATCCCATGAGCGCACAGTCACACTGCACCCATGGTGGTGTGGGGTTGTGCTTGCATCTCATCTGCTTGACCTAAGGCTTCTTGGCGCACCCCCCTGCCACCCCTCTGTCCCTAAATTTCTCTGGAAGGAAGGAGGCAGAGAACAGCTCCTTGCTGGTCCAAGGCACTGGACATCTCCAAGAAACACTCTACACCTTTTTAGCCGGTTGCTCTGGCTTATGTGTTGTGGAGCAAAACCATCTGTCAAACAACCTGTGATGAGATCTCTGAGATCTTCCCAGTTGTGCACGTTAACATGTGCTCCTCACTGTGCCATGTGTGGCCACAAGCAGCTTACGCTCCATCTGGCTATCAAGAATAGGTCATCCACAGGAATTTCCTCCAAATCTGATATTGCACCAATATAATGACTTGACACTGCTGAAATACAAGCAACTTAAAACCAAGGCTAGACACAGTTATTCCCCAGGTACCACTCACATGAATAAACAAGATAAAGCCTCTGAAGAAAAGTGCAGGAAATGGTTCTATTTACATCTTGATCATACATCTTCCAAAAGCAACTGAGCTAGCTGGACAACTTAGTATCTTCAACCCCTCTCCTGCTACAGGATGTTGTCCCTCCAGATTGGTTGGCTACAAACTGAAAGTAGCTTAGAAAGCAACTACCTAGACAGTTCAGACAGCATATCAAAAAAGATAGTGACTGCCAGATGAGGGTGAGATGCTGGTAAGGGCAGAACAGAGAGAGGCGACACCTTCAGCCAAGAGGTGAGTAACACTGCAGGCAACTAGATAACTTTGAGGCAGAAGAACCAGTAGGAACCAGTTCACCCAAATGTCTCATGGCTCATAGACCATGAAACATTCCAGTTTCCATCTGTGGAAATCCTGCTGTCAGGTCAGTTCCCTGGAAAGAGAATCTACTTAAACCAAGGTTAGGCTGCTCTCATGACAGGCAACACAGAACCAGCTTAGATCACAACTGAGTAGGCTCAAAGCAACTATTAAACTTCTCAGGAAATAATACTTTATGTTTGCTTGACTGGTACAAGAAAGGTTCACCCATTGTCTTCCTTGCTTTCTCTACAACTAATGGAGGAGAAGGTGCATCCAAGCTGAACAAGCCAAGGCTTGTGATTTTTTGAGCAAAAGTCAAATAGACAGCTGAAGGTGTGGTTGCTGGCCACTGCTGTGTGGCACCCTTGCCTTGGCTCTTCACCAGTGGTGGAAAAGGTGTCCAACAACTCTTCTCCAAGAGGCTGAATTTCAAAGTCCCATGATCTGGGTTTGAAGGAATTGCCTTGCTAAGGTCAGGGACTATTATTTTTTTCATGGCTGATTGCAAATCACTCAATTTTGTTAAAGGTTCAATCACCCTGGATTTTGCACATGCTTGTAAGAGTGTACCAACATGTGAGTATAGGCAGGAATTATTGAGGACAGCATAATTAGGAAAGATTCAGGTTGAATAATGTCTGGTGTCTACAAGCTAATATGGGTCTGATACAGCCTAATACATTACAAATCTGAGCAACTTTGTAAAGCATTGGTGGGGTAGAGGAAGATTTTGCTTTTCCTATTTACAGAACAGTTTAGCCAATGAGGCAACTGAATTGGTGGCTTTGGTGGGACAACAGCTTCTCATAGCAGCGTCCCAGAAATAAAAAAAAACCTCTGGAGTCCATTTTGGAATTACAAAGTGAGTGCTCTGAACAATCCTTGTGGCTGAAGATGATGATAAAACATTGACTTTACTGATTGTTTTTTCTTCGCTCCTCTCTCCCCTCCAAGTTGGTTGCAAAGAAATTCCAAACTCCTTAGTTTATTAATATCTAAATACCTGCCAAACCCACCTGTTTACTAGAGAATGGAGAAGAAATATCTCAAGATCATTTCCAACACAAACAACTTGAAGTTGGGCATCCCCTTATGGAGGACAGTGTTTTAGTTGTGTCTTCAGGATGTATTTAACTTTGACTCTAATCTGTTTGCTTTGTTTAAGCTTCTAACAAGTATTTTTCCACTTCCTTCTAGAATTTTGCTATTTATGTCAAGGTTTTTACACAGAAACTAGGAAGGGTGTGAATATTTATTACAACCTGCTAGTACTAGACTAGGCACTAAAAAGATTTTCTTCTCCTGTGGTTTGCACAGAAGCGGAGAAGGGTCATATGTGTCTGGACAGTAAAAAGTTCAAGGAAGTGAATGTCCCCATCAAACCAACCTGCATACAATTTAAAAGTGCAAAATAAATAATTCCTTGAGTAAGAACTTCAAAGATATTACTATACTGACAAAGGGGTGTTTGGGTCATGATTGTCACTTCCTTTCTTCAGGCAAAACTTACAGTAACAATGGAATTCATGAAGGTAGAAGAGGATTTCAAGGAATACATGTATCTTTCCAGGGATACACATTAATTATCTTACCTCTTTCTAGGCCAGACAGCTGAAAATAATCAAAAAAACAAACTCTCAAGGAGCTTTGCTCAAAATAAGGTAGTCACTACGAAGTCATCAATGCACTGGGTTGTATAGGTAAACTGTGAACTTGGCTGCAGAAGTTCAGTAACCAAGAAGAAGCAATATTTTTGCTGGGAAAGACACTGGTTTTGTTGGAAACACTAGACAAGCAGGTATTTCTGCTAGGTGCAGTTAACACTTTCCCCCTCCACATCCCAGCCTATGCCCATTTGAAGTGGAGGCCCAGCCTGCAAGTTGGACGGGGCACAGCTGTCCACCAGCATGATGGGTTGGTCAAGGCAGAGAGTCCCCTGCCAGTTTGGCCATGCCGTCATTGTTTGCGTGTCTTGGGGGTCTTAAAGTGACTGGCTTTGGTGGCATGGTATTCTGCAAAGGAAAATGTAATTAGCCCACCAACCTGACATTTACAGAGCAGCTGCTTCCTGCCTGCACTGCTGGCTGCTCACTAATGGGCTCCAAAATGAAGAAAAAAACACTCCCATTTCTTGGCCTAGAGCTTTGGGTATTCATAAGAAAAAGTTTGTCATAAAATTGTTGCAATGCCAATCAAGGGGAGCTTAGAATATAACCATAACCTTGGCACTGTGATCCAGCTGTAATATCCCCCACCACTCCAGGGTGCGGTGTCTTTGCTTCCAGACCTTCTCATGCCAGGAAAAATGGAGGCACAAAGAGTAAAAATAGACATTAAATATAGGACAATTGTTGCCATTACACAACAGCAATCTTGCCTCCCTGCTGCAGTGGAGATGGCGCATGGAGGATTCCCGGGCTGTCCCACAGACTTCCTTGGATCACTTTGTAGGTAGATATATTTTCTGCGGAGTAACACATGTTTTTTCAAGGACAGCTTTTTTACAAGTTTGTTTGGTTTTTGTTTGTTTGTTGGTTTTTTGTTTTTGTTTTTGTTTTGTTTTGGTTTTGTGGTTTTTTGTTGTTGTTGTGTTGTTTTGTTGTTTTTTTTTTCCAAAATGCTTCTGAGGCCTGTGCAAACCTTCCTGTCAATGCAAGTGCTCACATACACGTGCACATTGAGATTTATACCACCTTGCAGTCAGTGCAGCTCCTGTAGCACCAAGGAGGGTTTGGTGTACCAGGCTTTCCAACGTAAAACCTATCATGAGCTATCTGTCTGCCAGCAATTCATCCTTGACAGAAGCCACCCTGGCGTTGTCCTATTCAGTCAGTGATCCTGTTATCTTCTGGCTATCAGAGCACAATTTAATGTATCTGCAACTACACATACAAAACAAGAAAGCTTTTAATTATTTTTGGCACCCACAAAGAGCTGAAAAGTGACCATACAAAAAAGAAAACTACACTTGGTGATTTTTTTTTTCCTCTTTGCAAATCATGTGTTAAAAATCCTTTCCTGCCCTAGGAGACTTTGTATGAGGGAAAAGTAAAGCTAAGTTACAACTTCTTAAAAATAGAACATAGCATTTTGTAATTCCTTCCTGCACCCCCTTACTGTGCAGAGCCACCTCACCCACATGAAACTCCATGACTCACTCCTGTGTCTCACTAAGAGGGAAAGGCTTTCTATCAATGGGGGCACCTGGTCAAGAACATGGCATTGAGGGTGGTGTTGCATCTTTACACTTTGAACCATTTAAAATAGCTTTATATCTATGACTACAGGGACCTTCACATATACTTAAGCATTACCAGTGGAAAAGACACATTGTCATAGTCTTGCAGCAAGTCAAGAGATCGGACCTTCTGGAAAATTAGTCTTCTTGGTCCAAGTTGACTCAATGGCTCAGACAATAAGACATCTCTTCTGTATTGGTTTATTTGCAGTGTTATGCTCCTCAGGCAGTGAGGAGCACTGCTATTCTGGGAACACACATTTGACCTCTGTTACAGGGGTTTATTGTCAACATGTGTCCACTGGGAGCCCCAGCAACTTCTCCCATTGTCTATTGTCTTCTAAACAGCCTTATAAATGTGCTGCAGGAAAGCCAATAATGCACCAAAGTGGAAATTGCTGGTAAATCAAGAACTTAACTTTCAACTTCTGTGTCTTGCAGGGGAGAGGTGAGGCATGAGGAAGGAACTAGCAGCTTGCTTTCCTTGGTGTCCCTGTGCCTTCACACATAGCTGTGTTGGGATGCAGAGCAGTCATGCTGCTGTGAGCTTGCTCAATGCATGGCAAGGAGTTCACTGACACCATAAGCACTGTGTGAACTGGGGTTTTATTTGTCTCTAATGGCTTCAAGGGGAAAAAAAAATAATAAAAAAAAAAAGAGAGAGAGAGAGAGAGAAGCTGGTGGCAAAGAAACTTTACTGGCTGACCCTAAAGCAAAGTGTAATTTCTTCTTTACCAAAACTCATAGTTTGTGGCTGCGCTATTGTAGTAAGGGCAGAAAAGCTGCCTTTTTACAGTTAACAATATTGAAGTGACACAGTTTAATGCATGAATGAAACAAACCCTTGGGAGCATGTTCACCCAAGGGAAGGCAGCATCCTTAGGAAATATCCCAGTGTGACCGGTTTAGTCATCTTCTGTTTCATAACATCCAGCCTCCAAAATGTGATGTGCAGAGGCAGATTCCCCCCTGATTTTCGAGATGGTCCCACTGCTTCCAATTTACTGCTACAGCCAGGCAAACAAAGGACATTTGCAGGCATTTTTGGAAAACAGAGCCAAGATCTTTCACCATGCAGAGTGGAGAAGCATCTGGTACTTGAGTAACATGCAGGGATGAGCCAGCAGCTCACCGCTTTTCCTGGGCCAATGGACCTGATACAGGGGGACAGAGAGCTTGTCCTATTTGGTCAACCAAAGCCTCATATCGGTGTTACTGGCAGAAGCATTCTATCCCCTCTGGTGGCAGGGCAGGGGATCCTGCATCCCTCAACAGTCATCAGTGGGTCCCAGAGCTAACCAGACACCAGCTGGTGGGATGTGCTGTGCTGCCAACTAGTAATGTTCAACCAGGGCATTGCCACAATGAAGGGGAAGTCATCAGGAAGTCATCATCTAGAAGACTGAAGCTACACAAGTATGAAAGGAGCAGAAAAAAAAAGTACTTAGAAGAAAGCAGAGGGGAAACCTTAAAGAGATAGACAACCCACTGCAGACTCCACCGGTCATCCCTGCTGCATCTCTTCCCACATGCCGTCAAGGATTATGTGGTCAAGAAAGAGTTTTAAGCCTCTCTTTTTTAATTTTTAATGCACCTGGTGCACTTGTCCTTGGTGAAACCACTCTGTTTCTCTGAGTCTTGTCAATGCTGACACATCATCTGATGCTGGGTGGGTTCCTGAACTGAGCTCAGTGACACCAGAGTCTGGGAGAGCAAGAGCAGAGTACAGCCCTGGGCAGCCCTCCTGCCTGCACCTACCTGCCATCTCCACTGTCATTGAGTGATTTACAGCCCATGGGCATGCCTCTTTCACCAGGAAAGCAAAGGCTCCCAACCCAACAGGGACCATTTAAAAGTTGCTCAAGAGCCTGCAAAGGTTACGTTGCCTTTCTCTCTGAAAGCAAAACAGTTTTAGCTTGAAAGAAAAAAAACATCCAACAGCAGCAGCAACAACAACAAAAGAATAACCCACGTTGTTTGTTTACAAAAGCACATTCATTGGTGTCTGGAAGGTTGCTCAGTCTAAAATGAAAAGGGGTGTGGTACCAGGCAAATTGTGCTGATAAACAAGCCCAGCTCCCATGGTAGGGTGGTCTGAGAGCTGGCTTTCCTTACCTCACCAGGCAGCCCCAGCCTCCTCCCTCAATGGACTGTTCCCACCCACAAAACCTTGGGGAAGCATGGCTTTGGGGTATTGATGAAAAAGCAGCTTCTGCCAACCCTGCATTGTGCAGCCTTCGCAGGGTGGAAAAGGGTCTTGGCATGAAAAGCTGGTGTCGGTATCTGCTTGGGCATTCCCATAGAGGAAACCAGGGGGGTCAAATCCTCGTCCACTTTGCTCTGCAGGGCCATACCTGTCCTTGGTGTCTTGCATGCCTGACTATACGAAGGAGACATAAGCTAAGCTTATTTGGCACAAAGCAGAGCAGGAAGTCCCACAAAGGACACCAGACCTCGTACAACACCACCTGCAGTCATTTCACCAGCCACAACTGTACAGGAAAGACAAAAACTTTGTGCTTTGGCTGCTCCTGGTGTGCAAGGCAACATCATCACATAGCACAGCCCAGTTCAGTGACTGAACGAACATAGAAAGATCAGGACACATAAGTACAGCATATATTTATTGAAGACTAAATAGAAGCTTTTGCATGCTCTTGAAGTATCAGAAATAACATCTGTGATTGACTGTCCACCCCAACATACAGTTGTACTCAATTACAACTCACCCAGCAGATGTACAACTACTTCCACATTCAAAACACCTCCAAAAGATTAACACCCAGACACTTTCTAAAGTTTCTAAAGCTGAGATTAGTATCTGAATTTTGGAGTTACTAATGACCAGCTTTTTACCTGTAAAAATGCTATGTTACTTGTCAAAAATGGGGTCAACTTCCTTAAATTGAGCAAATGTAGATTTACCCTGAGCAGTGAAATGAAATACTTTTAAAGTTGTGGAATTACAATGTCAAGAAAAAAAATACATATCCAAAAGAGGTTTGACTCTGTAGCCATCAGCATCTTCACACCTAAAAGTGAAGATGCTGATGTACCTAAAATGAGAAAAGAGTCCATTTTCTTCCTAAGCCCAGCCAGCAGGACCATACCTTGCTGATATGCCTTCCTCTAAAAAAAGTTCTCCTTCACATCCAGCCCAACAGAAACTGTGTCCGCGTTGTGAAGAATGGGGCTTTTGGAGGGGAGATATCGTCTGGCTTCAGGGCTACTCACATCTCCATGACCACCATATTGCCCTCTGGTAGGTGGGTATCCAGCTTTGGTCCTGCATTATTCAGCTGATCCTCTCACTCTCAGCTCTGATTTCACTTCTCCTTAAAACTGCTTTGCTATTAAAGCCTGGAAGTAAAGCAGCCATTTGGACCCTAAAACTTAAAAACCTCAAGAGTCACAAATCTTCCATTTATGCCTTTTTTATGTGGTCCAGACACATTTTTCAGGCTTGTAGCATCGTCTGAACCCTGTTTGCCTTTATTTTGCCTCTGAAATTGGCACCAAAGTCTGTTTGCACTATGTAATCAAAAGGTATATTTGTCACCGCAGCACTACATCTCGCATGGAAAATAGTCTCTCTCATTTCTTCCCCCTGTAATTCTCGGAGTGGCTTGGCACTGTCAGGGACAGGTGCTTAAGAAATGCTGATATATGGCAATTTTATGTTATTGCATGAAGTTGAAACTTGTTTGCAATACTGATATAACAGAGGACTTCTATTGTGCTTCAACTAAACCTTGGATTTATTAACAACATGCATGCTGGGAACGTGAATGGCTGGCAAACCTGCATCCTGTAGCATCTGTAGAAAGACATTATGAATTAAAAACCCCTTATTCCATTAAGAAATGATTTCAGAAATCCAGAGCGTAAGTGGAAAGCTCTGGTTGGCTATCGGCGACGTCAGACACATGTCAATACTATTACTTAATGGGTTTTCCTTGTCTTTATTCATAAGTTCCACTTCATGCAGCCGTTGCCCCGAAGGGTAATTATTACACTTTTTGGGTGGTTTTGCTCTTTTGGCCTTTGGCCTCATGCCTCAGAAAACCACCCAGGGTATCCAATCTCATAGAAGGGCTTTGTGGCCAGTTGTGCTTGTGGAGTAAGTAAATTTTTTTTTCTCCCCCCCTCTTCCCCCCAACTTAAACAAACCACATAAACGTTTCAAAATATCCTTGGTTTCCATCAGTCCTACAACGTCATTGCCCACTCCAACGGAGAGCTACGCCCTGCGTCTCTGGCCAGCAGAGGAAAACAGCACCGGTAGGATGCTCATTTTTCTTGGAGGGGAATAACAGATACGAAAGCATGTTTTATACAAAAGGACGTTTTGAAGCAACTGTTTTACTTAATGTTGCATATTTACATAGTTCCAGTGTCTTCAAACATATGACGCATTAGGAGTCTCAGAGTTGATATTTACCTGTTTTAATACATCTCAGGGCATATTTGGGTTTTTTTTGTGAAGTCGAGTGACAAGACTCTTTACCCATGCACTTTCAGTTTGCTTCAAATTTGTAGTTGATCTTTATACCATATTATAACCATATTTATTTAGGTTCCCACATTCTGTCAAAGTCTGTTTACACAAAGAACATTTGTTTTCACTACTGCTTGCGAGGAATGAATATAATAAGTGCCAAGGGATTTTAAGAAGTTGAGAGAATTAGTATTTGGAAACAACACATTCAGTTATTTCTTAGGAGAAGATTCATGGAGCACAGACACATTCTCCACTAAATCTATCAGGATGAAGTAGTTCTCATGGAGACAAAGCATATCCAGCCGCTTCTCAAGTTTCAAACATTTTACAAAATCTAGAGAGTTTCTGGAAAAAACAACGGCTTTTTTTTTTTTTTTTTTTCCCAGAGAAAAATGGGTAAAGTAGGTTAAGATAATTTTCCTTGTTGAAATCAAAATCTGAAGTCTGGAACTGAAAACTAGCATCCATGACTACCCAACAGCATCCCTTTCCACTTGCACTGCTTTGCCATGATGTGTGCTGAATTATGATTAAATTATTCGTCAGAGGTTGTTTTGCTTTCATGCACCACCATAAATTTCAGCGTGTATTAGAACTGGGTAATTCTGGTTTTAGGACTATCATACAGAATAATTTTTAATATTGCTTGCAGCTCTGAATATCTAGGGATTTGCTTCAACATTTCTGTGTCTCAGGCTGATATTACAAAATATCAGGGGTAACTCTGAAGCTTTGGTTTGCAAACAAAGAAAGGTTAAAAAAAAGGGTCTATTTGTGCCTTATTTTGGGGTATTATTTAGAAAATGAACAGAGCAACTGCTTGTAAGTCAATCCTCATCTCATTTTCTATTGAGGTGCAGATTGAGTAATGGCACCCCAAAAATCTGCATTAGCATTACCAGTTGCAAGTGCTGACACATAATCAAAATTCATGGCATTTGATTTTAGATATTATAATACCCTTTACATTTCAAATATTCCTAGGAGATTTCCTCTGCTATCTGGAAAATAATGAAGTATGTAATGGGTTATTCCCTTCTTGACTGTGTCCTAACAAGCTAGAAACATGGGGATATTTCTTTTGAAGCATGAAAAAAAAAACAACAGAGAAAAAAGAAAATGGCTCCTTTTTCCCAAGCTTTCCATTGTAGAATTATTCTGATGCAAGTATACAATTGAACTAATGTATTTAAGCAATGTGTGAATACTGAAGAACACTCCCATATTCTGTACACTAGATGAATGCCTTTAAATGTGACTGTATTATACTGTGACACATTTGCATGCCTTCTGTACAGGAGATCTCAGTTATTTTGTCATTTAAAGCCCCCAAGCATCAACCAGCCAAAAGCTGTTTCTGGTGATTTGTTGCTAGAGGTTGAGCTAGAATATATTTATAATCCATTCTGTTTCCCTGCCACCTTAAACCTGGCCATCCATCATGAGCCGATGACTTCTTCCTGCAGAAAAAGCTTTGTGGCAATTACTGTTTCTTTTCTGCAAATGGTTTATCTACTTACCCCAAGCCCTGTAGCCCTCTCCTGCCTGATGGTACACTAACTCCTACCACCCTGTCCGGTGCCAGGGTCCCCACTAAAAATGCTTTGAGCTTAAATTGTATTGGCTGTAAAACATGAGAGGTTGCAGAAGACAATGCCTCTGAATGAAAGCACTTGCAGAAGACTATATTATTATCTTTTATCCATGGCCTTTCTTGGTTGAAGAAACTGTGTTACTTGTCTCCTGCTTTTCCCAGAGTAACTTCCAAGCACCTGTAATTACTCTCAGTCTTTACCCATGGAAAACTGAAAATCATCCCTGATGGGTAGACCGCCTCACAGAAGATCTTGGCAATATAGGGTGACAACAAGAGACCTCAGTGGTCCAGAGAAAGTCACCAGAAAGAGGCCAAGTCCTCGAATCCTCCCCTTTGAGGTACGCTATGATGCTCAACAGCATATTAAATATTCAGCAATTATTTCTATTGCTGCAGGACAGTTTCTTCCTGCACTCAAGACTTGGCCTCTCTCCCAACCAAATTTGCTCAGGCGATAAATTACTGACAGTGCATAAGTCTCATATTTTTAATGTAGAAAGAACATATAAAATTAAAGGGTTTCCTCCTTTAGTTGCAGGGTAAGAAGCCTGTTAGGTCCTGCTGATGCCTTGGCCAAGGTGTCTTATGAAACTAAGAGCTGAGCTCGCTCCATCACAGCTGTGCTCATACCCTGTTCATCCGCGCTTTTGGTCTGCAGCTTATTTGCTCTATATTTCTTGTAACCGGCTTCTAAGAGGGTGGTATGTCCAATACTTTATGCCACTTACACAGTACGAGACCCATGAGGTAGAAAGCCTTTCCAGATTATGGGTGGCACACACAAAATAATGCAACTTGCCTGAAGTGCCAACTGAATTGAAACTTGCTGAGTCCTGGTCCCTAACTGAAAGCGCTCACCAACAGCTCGGAAAGCCATCAGAGAGCCGCGTCATTTAAGCCAAGTCACACAACATATTTGTCTCATGACTAGATTGACATGAGCCCAATTCAGGGCTGTTTTTTTCCAGGCCACAAGCTGATGCAAAGCAAATTTAATTGTTCTACGAACAGTCTCCTGCATTTGTTTAGGGTTTGTCATTTCCACAGGCCTCTCGTTAATAAATGAGTATGCAGGAATATTTTTGTGATGTTAATAAACAGCGGGTATCTGCTGGAAGATTTGAAGTGACCAGTTACAGAAAAATCATTTGAAGTCTTTCATGGGTTAAGCAACGACCATGCTGGTTCCATGTGGCTGCCCCAGTTTGCCTTGTTGTCACACAGATTTGCAGTGAGGTTGCACCACGCTGCAGCACCTTGCTCTCAAAACCAATGGCCTCGCTCAACCACGACAGCTGTGGGAATAAAGCTGGGTGGATGCTGCATGGCTTCCCCATGGCCCTGGCTCCAGTGTCCATACTCTGGGATGTGGCATCAGGAAAGTACCTGGTGTCGGGCAAGGCTCCTGTCACCCTCTCCTAGCCATGAGCACCCATCGGTACCTTCCCTGATAGCCACGGCTCCCTCTCTGCAGCTGTTTATTTATCTTAGCTATAGTGTAAAATCTATAGAATAAATACCCTGGGTGGGAGCAGAGAGAACACCAAGCTAAAATAAGAAAACTAGTCCCAGTGAGGAGAGAGGCAGACTCCTGCAGCTAATAATTCTCAGCATGGCCTAGAATGAGCTAAATCGGGGCCGTCAGAAGGCATCCCCAGAGGTCTGCACTGCCTGGCTCTCCAGGCGTGAAGAGAGGCAGGAGGAGCAGCCAAAGAGCTGGTCTGGCTGGCAGATCCCACCCATTACTTCCTTAAAGAGCAAGACTCTTCACTGCCAGAGGTTCTGCACTGAAAGAGGGAAAGAGATCTTGGAAATCCTCTGGTGGTGTGGGCTGAAACCCTTCAATGTCTGCTTCACTACAGCACTGGCTTTGGGCCCTCCAGCAACCCCAAAACAGGGCAACCACAGCAGAGGGGCACATTTTCCCAGATTCAGCATCCCCATTCCTACCTGCCACCTTTTAGGAGCTGCAACCCTGTCATCAGAGACATCTGTCTCTGCAGAGGCCAGTCCCAATTGCAGTCCCTTGGGTTATGTGGGTAGCAAGTGAAAAAAGGGGCAATAGTGCTGGAGGCGGCAAGGAGGACGCTGAGGAGAAAGCACACTAAGGCCAGGGCAGATTGTGACACTGGTGTTCCTCGAAACTGGAGGCAGCCACACCTCTTCCCACACACGGCTGGACCCTGGAGCAGGCAGCGCGCCGCTTCCTGTTATTAGAAAACCTCGGGAAGCTCTTGCAGGAGGCGAGCTTGTTAGTGAGCGGGTCAGGAGAAAAGAACATCGCCCCGCATGGCCCCAGTGGTGCGGCAGCAGGCTGAGACCGCCCAACTCATCTCACTTGTGGGCTCATGCCCACAGAGCAGGGCATAAGAGGGAGAGCTGCTGCACAGTGATGGAAGCGCCACAGCTGAGCATGGCAAACATCTAGCTGCACAAATCCATCTAAAATTCCCAAGAATAACAGGAAATCCAGCTGCTCATTTTCCGTCTCACTTGCTTTGGGGCGGGCACGCACCTCACAAGGCCCAGAGCTGGGGAGCCCCACAGAGCCTGAGGGCAAGGGACACACAGATGAGATAACCACATGCTCCTAAGTCGCAAGAGAAGAAAATAACAATGATAATTATAAAAAGAAGTGTCTGCTGTGGTAGACAATAGCGGGGAGGCTGAGCACCCACGCAGCCGCCACAGGGAGGGACAACCCCAGCCCCAGCCCCAGGAGAGGACTGGGGAGGTAGCGAGCACCTTGGCTGATGCTGCACTCGCTCGTGCCCGCTTCTCCCCATGGCCACGCGTTATCATCATTTATTCATTCCATGACCTTGAAATCCCTCTCCCTTACCAGAAAAACAACAAATCCCTATTAGAAAAGTGGGCTCTACAAAAGAGAGGGAAAAAGGAAAAAAAACACAAAAAAACCCCCAAAACTAAAAAAAAAAATAATAATGAAATCATGCAACCTCCCATGTTGCTTGTATTAGGTCAGATGGGAGAACTTATTTAATTAGTGATTTTTATAGGGCTTTATTTTTCGATGCCCAGTGGAGTAGTTAAGATTGGTAATAAGAAAGAAGTCTGGTCCTGCGCCAGCCCTCCTAAGACAATGGTGCAGGGAGGAAAGAGCTGAGAAATATATTCGAATGTTTTCAATGCCTTGGGTTTTGGGGGTTTTTAAACTTTATTTTTCAGTGCTGTATTCTAAAACCATTTGAAGGGTGTACACTGAGGGGAGGGGAAGGAAATTGTTTGGGGCAGCCTGAGGGGATGGTAACAATGAATAATGGAATGAACCGGGGAAATGGCTTCTTGCTCCGATTTCTCCATGGCTGGGGAAATTTCCCCCTAAAGAAACCTGCTCCAGCACAGAAAGAGGATGATTGGAGGGTGGCCAAGCACCAGATTTTCAGTGTAGATGGAGGTGGATGGGTCAGGTGCATAATCATGATAGGTAATTGGGAGAAGGGGAGCTAACACCAGTTCCCACTCTGTTCATAGAATCATAGAATCCTTTGGTTGGAAGACACCCTTAGGATCATCAAGTCCAACCATCAGCCCTACACTACAAAGTTCTCTCCTACACCATATCCCTCAACACCACATCTAATTGACTCTTAAACAGTCAGGGATGGTGACTCCACCACTTCCCTGGGAAGCCAATTCCAGTGACTTCCAGAAGAATTTTTTCCTAATGTCAAGTCTAAACCTACCCTGCTGCAGCTTGAAGCCATTCCCTCTTGTTCTATTGCTAATTGCCCGTGAGAAGAGACCAGCAACAACCTCTCTTCAATGTCCTTTCAAGCAGTTGAAGAGAGTGTGAGGTCTCCCCTCGGCCTCCTCTTCCGCAAACAGTCACAACTCCCTCAGTCGTTCCTTGTAACATGTATTCTCCAGGCCCTCCACCAGTTTTGTTGCCCTCCTCTGCACTTGCTCCAGCATCTCACTATCTCGCTATCTCATGCTACTGTCCCTTCTCGTGGCCTGGTTCAGCTGCTCATCCTCATCACAAAAAAAATACTATGGGCTTTTTCCTCCTGCACTTTCCACAGAAGTAATAGGGAAGGAGGACTCAGGTTTACAAATTTCCCACCACAACTGTGCATTTCTCAGCACACAGGACTGTCTGCAGATGCCTGGGGAGCGGGGCACCTTCCGCAGCAGCTCTGCACCATGCAACAGCTTGGGAACACTCTCACAGGATGATATACAGCACACATAGAGCATAAACCAAATCAGATGCTGTGCTAGAGACTTTATGTCAGAGGGGGTTCGCTCTCTTCGAGCCCAAGAGCTGTGCTACCCACTCATTGCCCATTGATAAGGGAACTTCCAGAGACTGATGGCAAAACTCTTCTGTGCCAATTGTTTGAAGGATGTTCATAGGCCACCATCTAAGACAGTAGCCTCACCAGTGGCCAAAAAGCCCCATGCAGCCTGGTTGCTCAGTAGCCAAACTTTGCTACATGGGAGCGGAGTCAGTCTGTTTCCTGACAGCAAGAATAATGTCACAGCATTCAATAAATTCCTAGCAAACACAACCAAAAAATAAAAAAAAAAAATTAAAAAAAAAGCCCAAAAGAAGAAGAAGAAGAAAAAAAGCCCCGTTGAGCTTTGTCCTTTGCAAAATGAAAAATATGGTTGTTTTGCTCCATGGGAGGAACAGCGGAATCAGCTTTAAAATTGACAGCGGATTTGGCCAGATGCCACAGCCCTTTTGGCTTCAGTTTCCTTTCAATAATCATCTCCCTGCCAATTCAGAGTGCACAGGACACAGCTACACACCTGATGATACGCTGAGTAATGGCCTTGGCTTGCAGCTATCTGGTCCATGCAGCAGGGAAGCGGGAGGGTGGCTATTTATCAAAGGCATTCATCTGAGCAGTCATGGCTTCCCTGTGGCCTCAGGTCCCTCATGTGGGAGCCAGCACTGCATCATGTAGGAAGGGATGTTACTGTTGGTACCCAAAGAATGTGCAGTGGTCTCTGGGGTTGAGCAGGAGACTGGCTGCAGAGAGCTCACAAATCACTGATGGTTCTACCAGCATCTCATGACTTCAAAGGAAGGTGAAATAGACATCCTAGCATTTAAAAGTTGGGTGAATTTGTACTGTAGGGATAGTATTTGGAGGGGATGCAGGAGTTTATCCTTCTTCTGGACCTGTCTTCGGTGTAGGGACTTGCATCACTATGAGCTCCTGTGCTGCTTGCTGCAATTTGCTGACATCCAACTACTAACGGGTTTCTCCCCCTACCATGTTAGGGATCCTGCTGAAATTTTGAGTGGTTTAGGCTTCCCCTCTCGAAGTGTATACAGCATGGGGGTCAATTCAGCCCAAGTGCCACACGGTGCTTGCTCTCCGTTTCAGTGCCCAGCCTGCCTCTTGCTGGTGCTTCATAAACCATTGTCTTCTCCTTCTGCCTTCCACACCATCCTCACCAGCCCTGCCACTGTTGCAAAGCAGCACCCTAATGGCCATTTGCCTTCTTCTGTAGAAGAAGGGTTTGCTTGGGAGAGACGTGGGGAAGTCAAGAGCACTGCACTGCTGTAGCAGCTGGGAGGCCAAGAAGGGCCCCTGCACAACGACAGAAACTTTAGGAGCATGTCCTGGTATCTATAGGGTTATTTGTATCAGAGCGCTGACAAGAAAGAGCTTTCAGCACTGCAGCTTGGGTGGCAATATTTCTTTCCTCACTAATCCTTACTTGACATCAGCAAGAGAGTCGGGGCTCCGCAAGGGCATCGTAAGATAGAAAAGACAATTAGAAGAACTTAGAAATGGGAAAGGACATGTCGTAAAAGTCATTATCAAGCCTTCCCTTCATTCCCTCCACATTTTTCATGGGGAAAAATGTTCCCTCTGCAAAAAGAAATTTGGAAAATTTCCACCTATTCTACTGGCTGCACCCATGAGAGTATTTCTGCCTCTGGCAATAGCTTCTGCTCAAGTCTTGTTGTGCCGATGAGACATACGGCTCCGACGTATGGCTCCAGTATCTTTCTTGAGCAAGGGCTGGTGTGAGCAATACAGCAGGAGGTGCTACAAATAGGCATAAAGTTTTGCAAAAACATGGAGTGGGAAGAGCGTGCTGTTGCAGCTGAAACCTGTGCTTGCTACATCTAATGCAAACAGTCCTCTGCTTCCAAAATTGCACAAAGTCAGCAGCTAAAATAACTGCTTTTTGACCTTTTTATCTTCTCCCATCTCTCTGCGCCTTGCCATTCTCCTTTTGCCTGACCCAGCCACCTGCCTTTGTCATTAGCAATAATCAGCTGCAATAAATAGGTGACATTTCATTGCTGCGGAAGCAGCCTGAGATATTTCGGGCCAAGCCAGCCAGGCTGGGGCTCTGCAAGCCCACTGGCTGGCAAGAAAAGATACTGCTAAAGTCACCTTGCCACCCATCCTGGAGTTACAAAGTCTTGCTGAGAGCAACAGGACTGTGAGCAGTGGCGGGGGAGGGTTGGGGATGTCCCAGCTGGAAGCCAGCCTGGCTGGAGAGGAGCTACCACCTGGCAGCGGCTTCTGGATCAGCAAAGAAAAGGAGAATGAAAAAACCCAGAGGCACCATGGCTGGGAGCAAAACACAAGTATGAAGCAGCTGAAGCAGTGGAAGGAGAGAGAGAGATTTCCAGCAGGGCCAGAGGCTTGGCAGAGGTCTGCACAGGTCCCTGTGAGACTTATAGAAGAGGCAACTTGCTGGTTGTCAGGGGGCTGAATCGATGTGACCAAGAGGGGAGGGAACCCCAGACTGGCAGTGAGGACAGCTTACCAGGGCAGTGGGATGGAGGTGCTCAGCACTTTTAGATGCCACAGGAGTTATCTGCAGAGGTACCTTTAAGGCTCTGGGCTTCACATGCTTCAGTCACGTTTTAAAAATAGGACAGGAGGCTTCTACATCACTTAGGTATTTTGGAAAATTTTACTCAGCCTTTCTGCAGCTCCTGTCAATCCTTCTCAGTGTGGTGCCGAGATGCATACATGTCACGTACACAAATAGCACACTTCCCTGTCCACTCTCAGCTATGGCCAGAGACACCTCAATGGACTTTCCCAGCCCTCCTCCACACCTTGGCAAGAAGTGGTTGGGGAGGGGATGATGCCTCTGTCTCTCCTGGCAGAAGTGTCCTTGCGGTGTTGAATGAGATTCCAAAAGGCCCGCAGAACTGGGATGAAGGGTGTTGTAGCAGGGAGATGCTTTTACCTCCAGGGCAGAGGCGATACTCGTGTGGAGCCTCCTCTGGGTCTCCAGGGACATTCCCACTGGCCCAACATGGAGCCCCCAAGGGCTTTGTTGCAACCCAGCAGAATGATTATGGCATGTGACATTATGTGGGTTGCTTCACCTGCCCTGTGCTCGCTGCTGGTCAAGACTATCAATGTGTGATCTTAGAGGATCGGATCAGGGCAAGAGCACTGTCCGGTACACTGCCAACCACAGGCAGCTAGCAGTGGGGAAAGATGTTTCCTATTTGGACTTTTTCAGATCAGAAAACTCTGCAAAGTTCAGCTCAGACAGTCCTATCCAGATTGCAGGGACTGTTTGTTCCCAGTTTTGGCAGGGTCGTGAATGATGCATGAATAACAGCATCCCTTAATTAGTGTAATATGCTGTACCAGGTTAGAAAGCACTCTCTGGTTTTGCTTGTCCCCCACGTGTGTGTGTATTTCTCTTTAAAGGAGAAAGGAACAAATGGAAAACATTGCAGTTGTGTTTTTGTTGGTTGGGGCACCATTGAACCCTGTTTCGATTGGGCTGGTTATGAATCACTGGAGAGCAATATCCACACCAAAGAGTGCTGCAGCCAACCTGATGTCTGCTTGGCAGTTGCACTGAGCAAAAGCTCCATAATTATTGTTTTTGCTGCCTGAATCTTAGTGGAATAAAGAGAAAAAAAGTCTACCTTTGAATTTATGAGACTGGGTGTGTAGGAGGACAAGCATGTGTGTGTACACATATCCCGACACATGCACAGTTTGCTTTGACTCCTGTGATAAAGGAGAAAGCTCCATCACCAGTTTACCAGATTTATTTTCTTTTGTCAATCTAACTCCCTTTCTTCCCCCACCACTCCCCTGCCCCCAGCTGTGTTTTTGGGGGGGCATTTAAATTGTGCCCATTACATCCTGGCCATCAGGTACAATATTTTCATTACTGTGGCCACAAAGGACATTGCCTGCCCTCCCACTCCTCCTCCTGCGGCGCATACCCCAGCACTGCTGCACCCAGGAGCTGCTCTGACAATCCCCATTTACCACCTCTTCCCTTCATCCACGTTCCACTCATGCCCATCCACCCTGAGCATCCCTCCTGCTCCCATGCCAAGAGGAGAACTGCCACCTGCCCCAAAATCCCAGGCTTAGCTCCTTCTCCTTTGACTCATGCTTTTTCCAGGAAAGGATGCCTTGAAATTTCCCTCCATTCCTCCTGGGCTTGCACCAGAAATGTGCCACGGGATGATATCAAGCCTCAGATTGGGTCAGCACTGCTGTTGCTTTTTCCCATGGGACCCCCTTGGCCTCTGCTTGCATGGGTACCAGGGCAGCGGGGAGAAATCACTGGCATCAAAGGCTGTGGAGCAGAGCAGCATCAGGGTCTCGGACCGGTGTGGAAAGAGAAAGCTCTATCCCACTGGGTAACCCGGCAGCAACTGCTATTTCAGTAAACATATCATTTTGTGCTCAGTAAACACACATTCCAGAGGAATGCTCTCATTGTTTTTTTGCTCTGTAATGCATTAATGAAGAAATAAAGTTTAGGTTGTGTAATGGTGACAGCTTGAAGTCATTTTGCCTAGTGTTATTTCTCAGCGAAGGCTCAGCTCTCCCTGGAACGGGAGGAAAAAAAGACGACCAGATTTCACTTCAAACTCACCAACATGTGCAAAAAAAATCAAAACATGACAGCAATTAAGTCCCTTCCACATGCCCCAATAAAACTACCTCTCTCGCTTACTCTGAGCTTTGTCACGTATGGGGCTGTTTATGGAGGAGACAATACAAAGTGGGTTTATACAAGGCTCTTGTTTTAATTTTTGTTTTATATCCACTGGAACCCTCAAGTAGTGAATTCATTTCCTGATATAGTAAACATTTCTGATGGCCAGGATTCTTTCTCTTTTCCCAAATGAACACAAACCCCTGGTCTAACTCACCAGCAGCGCAGTCTATACAAACAGACCCATCAGCTACATTTTCAAAGAATGCATCTTAAGCACGCAGCTAGGAAAATAAACAAACAGCAACACCTTCACAAGAAAGAGCCTGGTGGACCCCATCACAAGCAGGAAGCTTTTCTCCCTGAAATTTGCTCAACCCCTCAACTGCATGTGGAAAAGCTATCAGCTTTTCCCCATATTCCAGGAAACAGTCTTGTTCTTGCAGTTGCACACTGATGGCTGCCGGCTCGCTGCTAAATGATCTACGCAGTCCCTCTGATTTGTGACCCTATTTGCACTATGCAAATGTCTTCTGACAGCTCTCTTTTCCTGTCATTAAAACAAACAATGGCCCCTGTAACCAAAAAGGAAATCNTCTTTTTTTCTTTTTCTTTTTCTTCTGGTTCTGGGACTAACTGTTAGCAATTACCTGAAATACTCACAAACTTCTTCCCATCCTAAACCGTGTTAGTCATCCAAGTGGCCAACCCAATGTGTCTAATATAATTGCTCTTCTAAAAGACCTAAAAATCAAAAATAACCTTCAGTGATCAACCTCCAATTGAAAGAAACACCTCCAGTTGGTAAGAAACACCTCCAGTCTTTTTGTTGATGTTTGTATCTCTTTATCCATACACTTGCAGACAAAAAAAAATAAATGTTATATTGACTGATTTGAAGAGATTTTAAAATAGTTCCCAGTCTGTCAGGAGTAATTTAAATATTGGTCTGAGGATGGGAGAAACATGGACTAATGAGAAATAAGAAGGTATTCTGTCTGGAGGATGATGTGCAGAGGGAGGAAGACACACCTTTCTTTCTAGTCATATCTCCATTCTCCAAAGCATCCATCCTGTCCTAAGCTCTGTATCCAGCCCCAAAAAGAGTGTTACTGGTGTCCATGCCTTCCCAATGGCAGGTAGGGAACAGCCCCTCCCAGTAAATTGGTGCTCCGCCTTTGATTTCAGTGGGAAAAGGGCTGCATTCAGAGACTTCAGGGTACTTAAACACTCCCGGGATTTTCTTCTTTGTCTTTTAAATAATATGGCATACATAATCCTAAACTGGACCAGTTTTCCACCCCATCACACAAGCTTTGTGCCTGTAGGGCTCAGCTGAAGTCAATGGTGTTAATGTTGACATAAGACCATGATGACCAAGTGGGAAATTAGTCCCGTAACACTTGATTGTCTTTTGCAAAAATTTTCTAAATAGTCTTAATGGTTTTGTTTGTGGTACGTGTTGCTCACTCCTGATTGTACTTCTGCCAAGTTGTATTTTTAACTGTAAACACTGGCCTTTCAGAAAATCTGAAGTAAAGCAAAACAGAAAAGATGTTCAAAATAACGTTACAACCTAATTTAATTTATCCCTTGGTAATTGCATTTGTAGGAAATGAACAATGCAAACAAAACAGAACCCAAGCCTTTCCAGCCTTCGCAATTGCTTTCACATGCGGACACATCGGTTACAGCCAGCACATGGTTAAGTCTCTGACTGCATTCGGAGAAGTGCAACAGGCTGTTCGGAACCAAGATGACACCTGCCTTGGATCCCTGCTCGTAGGTGTCACGTATTCAATGTCAGCCAGCCCGGTCAGCTCTCCCATCGCTCTTTGTCTTCCTGCAATTCACATCCTTAATTTTTCCTGTACCAATCTATCCACTCCATGCCTCCATCCTGTATGAAATGTAACTGGATGACTACTTGCCAAACTCAATTAACCACACAAGCGTAGTCCTTTCTCCTGGCCCTGATATTTACACGCTCGCCTAATTTTAATCATATGAACCACTCCGAGTAAATCCCGCTGAACTTGGGCCTCTGTTTGCAAATGCTGTAGGAACTTCACAGATGGGTTTGACGCGCCTTTACTACGTGAATAACTTCTCTGGCTGTTTCTCAGACTTTGGGTGGCTTGTAAACTACTCAGCCTGACTACAGTTCAAGTATTTGTTATTTGCCCTTTTTTTTTTTTTTTAATTTTACGCTTCTTGGTGAGTTCATGCACATGTCGCTGATTACCTCTGTCACATAGCAGAGCTTCTCTGCTTTGATTCGAGGAGTCCCAAACCCACAAACAGCTCTCAAAACCAGTTATGCAAATCCCTTGCTGCACAGACCCATATGAACCCGGATTTGCACAAGCATTTGTCTGACGGTTCATATTTACACAAGTATCTGCAACATGTCCCCATTCCATGAATATTTCAGCAAGTGTTGTACCTGCCTGATGACTTGCCAGAAGCAATCACTAGGAGAATCACTGTCACTGCCAAAATAAACTCATGGGGTTTATTTGAGGGAGGACTTGTAAATAGTATTTTTCTAGCGTTCACCCAGTTCTAAGTGGAACTCCCTGTGTGATGAATGCTGTTTACAGTGCAGCTCTGTTTGTTGTGAAATGGGGAAAAAAGGCAGTTTCTTGCACTTGCCAGCAGCATGCCAATGTAGTGGAGGAAGGTACGTCCCCTCCTGCTGTCACTCTTGCTTGAAAAGCTGATGCCCTGTTTCTTGCTCTGCTTCGCACTAAAAGCCCACATGGATACTCAGAATTTTCATGTTCTCAGAGTGGTAAATTGTAAGAAAGATGAATGGGGAAAGCCCTAAATTGTTTAAATAAATTTTGACATTTTCCCTACAAGTCTTGCCATGGCTCCACTGCTCAAAGAGCAATTAATGATACACCCTGCAAGGAATGGTGAGCTGATTGTGTTTGTAGATTCAAAGTCAGGGAAAGCTCACTCCCAAACAGTGGAAAATGCAGGTAGTAGGTGAGTTTCTGAAAAGAAAATCTTTCTGGACCAATATAAATCTGCAAGGACATGAGGGTCTCAGGAATGGGGCAGGACCTGGTGCAGCACAGGAGGATGGTGAATCAGAGAGCCAGAAACCCCATCTCCACTGCTTCATCTCTCCAGGTAATTGTGGCATCTCCTACACATCCCAAGAAACCCACATGTCACAATGATGAAATCACACTTTTCTCCCACAAGGGAAAAGGGAGTATTTTTCCTTCTGCTTTTTCCCAGTTTTGCTGTGTTCAGAGTGAAAGGAAACTCTCTTTGCAGATGGAGCGTAGGAACGGGCGTGTTGTGGTGTCTCTGCAAGCGCCACGCAGTCCTTCCGAAACGTTGCATCTTTAGCCATTCAAGACCTGCTGTTTTCCTCTCCATACCATCCTCAGGGAGGAGGAAGAGACATCTGAAGGCTGATGGTGGTTCTAGGGTGGATTGGAAAGCTGAAAGGTGTGGAGAATTATACAGGAACACCAGCTCAATTATGGCTAATACTCTTGGAAATTGAGAGCGAATGGTAGTCCAAATGACATCACTCCAGACTTCAGAGACCTGAAGCTGCTTTTGCTCCTAAGTTTGATACAGCCCCAACGTTTGATCACTGCCCCCTTACCACTCCTGTCTTAAATGAGAGCTGGGTGCAAGTTCCTACTGCTCCAGAGAGTCCTTTGGTCCTCAGGCTGGAAAGCAGTTGCCAGCTTTAGAGACACTTTAACCCTCTTTTTCCATTTGAGGAACGTCCTCTCTTCACCTTCACTTTTTTGCTTTTTCTTTTTACTCTCATATTTAAAGCTGATTACTTTGCCTGCTGCATTAGCCATTCACCTGTTCCTAAGACTGAGGAATGGCTTAAACCCTCTTTTGACACAGCCCCTTGAAAGTGGGTTGCTCTGCTGCGGTCAATGAACATAGCGTGGGAAAAATGCATTAATACTTTCACTGGTAACACTGAGGATGGCTATAAATAAACCCTTCATTACAGTATTTATATATTATTACATCATATAGCCACTTAAAACACAGAGCAATTGGAAGTGTTGAATAATGTAAGGATAATCGCCTCTACATTAGTTCCACTGTCATTGGCATTATGTATTGCTTGGTGATATTGCCACGCTCGTTGCTTCGCTCAGTGTTGCGTGACATTGGTGGTGACGTTAGAGTATCAACGGGCCCCCTGCAAATGACATACAGTACTTTGCATGGGACATGTAGCTCAGCATTATATAATAAGGGTGCTTCACTGGAGAGTTTTGGCAGCGCATGCTTTTCTCCTGACCATTTCATTCAAGCGAGGTGCCCATTTCTTGAAGGAAGTTTGCTTTACGGCAGCTAACTAAACATGCACATCCTGCGAGGCTCTGGCATCCTCATGCATGGAGAACAGAGGTTCACATCATAGTGGCCAACTGTGCATTTTAGAAATCACACCATGTTGTCCAAGGTGGCTCCTGTTGCCTCAATGCCTTCTCTAGTCAAAGACATAGCAGAGAGATGGTGAGGGCATGAAATCGAGATGCTCAGAGCTTGGCAAGAAGGCTTTAGAGGTGAGACTCAGACTTACGTGACGTGAAGCCATCTCTGAAGCATATGGAGGACTTCCTCCCAAACCAAATCAGATTCTTTAAAGATACTATTAAATGATACAAAAGTAACATGATTTCTTTGTCTTATTAGTTGTTGGTCTCCTTCCTTTATCAGAGGAGGGCAGTCAGTGGATACATGCCTGGTGTGGCCATGGCTTAGCAGCTTTCTTGCTGACTATGTTTTTCAATTTCCTCAGTTTTGACAAGCTGCCCCTTAAGGAAGCCCAACAAAACAAAAATCCTGTCTCTCAGAATGTCCCACTGGTAGTTTTCATGGCAGGGATGTCCATCTCAATTCCACTGTGTTCAACAGCATTCAGTGGCTCATTGATCGTCACTTATTAAACACGCTCCTGTGTGGCCTTGCAGACCAAGTCCAGAGGAGGATCTCCACCACAGTGCTTGGAAGGGGCTGCTCCAAAAAGCAGTCGTTTCAAATGTTGAGAAATCGCCTCTCTGAACCTTGTCCTCACATGACATACGACCAGTTTCTGCACAAAGATCTTCAGTTGACTTTTATTACAGCTCTGATTTAGCTGCTTCTTTGATTTATCGCAACAATGCACATTCAATATCTTTCTTCTGATCTGGAGGCCAAAAATATAACTCTACTCATATGTTTGTATTCTTAGGACTTGGGATTTCACAGATTCATAAACTCATTCATAGATTCACAGGGTTTAAGGCCAGAAGGAACCATGAGAACATCTGGTATGACTTCCTATATTTCAAAGCCATTCAGTTGCAGCCAATTAGCCCAATACCGAGCCCAGTAGCTTTGCTGCATCTTCCAGAAAAACATCCAGCTCCGGACATATCAAGACAGGGGAATGTGAACATATCAGAAGTTGGAGACTCACCACCTTACTTGATTTTGAAGATCATATTAATTAAAAAATGTGCCTCATTTCTAATATGCTTTTGTTTGGCTTCACATCTAGCAATCAGTTGTGCACTTTTCTCCACTTCTTAACTGAGCAGCATTGCCTGGCAAGCTATATTCTTCAAACTTTGGAGTTGGGTGTTTTTTTTGCCCAACATCTGGCTGATATATCAGAAGTATTTGTGAGTCAACTTTCCTGCAGTTTGCACTATTAAAAAACCTTTCGCATTGTTGCTTGTGTTATTATTTGTACTTAAATAATACAGAGCAAATTAACTCTGAATAAGGGAACAGAAATTTGCTTTTCAGAAAATGTTGGTGTGAGAACTTGGGATATTTTAAAAATATTTTTCAAAATACTTTCGTTTAGAAAAATGAATGGAAATTCACCTTGCTGATGCAAAACACAATCTGACATTTCTTGGTGAAACAAGAGCTGTGACCAGCCTTGCTGATGGGCTTCTGAACACCTCACCCACCTCCCTACACAGATGCATTGTATGTCGTTACTTGCTCCCCTATGTCCTTTTGACACACAGATGGGATAGAACCGTATCTCATACCATCAAGCCATATTTGCCGGCTTTGAAATTAGTTGTGCAATCTTATTCTGCATCCTTTTTATTTTTCAGCAGCTATACCATTCACTGGGACTCCTGATCCTGCAGAGCTTGATCATTGCTGCAGTTTGTCTTTCTGGCTATTTGTCAAGGACACAGTTCTCTCACTGTTGCAAATTTATACCAGAAGCTTTTAGGTTTTTTTCAGTGTTATCCTTCCTTCTTCTTTCCAAGTGGGCAGTATTTTTGTGCTACACAAGTGGCCTTCTGAAAGAGGATCATTTCCATTTCATTTTCTGAACTCTATGACTTTCTCTCCCCCATCCAAATGTCATTGGTTTTCATTATTTTTTGTGTACTTAATAAATAGCAGTGGAAGAGCTGTGAAGAATCAGATGCTTGTCTCACATGGATTTCTCCATCTTTTGTAGTATATGAAATTCAAGAAAAGAAGCTGATTTTTGGGCTGAGGAATGCAATAGCTGCATGCTGGCAGGCAGAAATACCAGTGACGTTAGTGGCAGGAATGTGGGTACCACCTAGCTGCCGTGTTGCTAATACTTCTAGATTTTACCTCTGGGCCTGATGAACCACGTCATCTGTCTAGCTGGAAGTCATGCTCTGAACTTGTTTTGGAGACCTGGTGTGTGATTATAAAGGCTTATAGCTAAGGAATGTGATACCTCTCACACAGCACTGCATAAAAACCTCAAGGCTGGGGCAGGAGGGACCATTGGCCTCTCAGGAACCACAGAGTGTGGATGGGGAAGAAAATCATTAATATTAACAGCACAGGCCTTGGAGGAGCACCTCAGGGGTCTGTTAGTGAGGGCGACCCCTGCACGCAAGGTGCAGAGCAAACAAGAACACTGTCATTTTTCCCAAGGATGGCCATGAGACAAACATACTTGACCACTGTAGGCATGTTTGTAGGCTTCTGGAAATGAGGCATCACCAGGCACTTCTGTGGGCTCCTTTCATCAACTGAGGGGGCCCAAATACAAAGCTATGAAAAATGAGTCTTTGTTTGAGATCTTATTTTTGCTGGTAGGAGGAGAGCATTTGGACAGAGGTAGTCTGCCTGCTTGTTAAAAAAAAAAAGAATGTAAAGTCTGTGGCAAAGCCTGTCATTTCTGGAAAATTCTGACTTCTTCATTCTGGGTATTTCTACAGATTCATCATTTACGAAATAGTTGCACATTCCATGCTGCTAATATACAATCCCCACATGGCTTCTACCAGTTTTACAGGCGGGGAGCTGAGGTACAAAAGAAAATGAGCTGAAGGACTGAGCCACAGGAGAAGCCCCTTGTGAAGTAAGGATTTAGCTTGCTTTCCCTTGGCCATGATTACTCTCTCTTCCAGTCTTACAACAGCCATGAGGGAAAAAATAGCCAAACTGGGCAGAACTGCAACCCAGACCTGTGGGTCTAGGCTCAGAGGTCTCCAAATGGTGAAAGCATTTTGGGGTGGGTGTGCAGGCTCAACCTTTTCTTCATTAAAAAAAAAAAAAAAAGATATAAAAATGGTCTGAGGGAGCCAAAAGGGATTTTTCTTTTTTTTTTTGGCCCTCTTGCTACTTCTGTGGGAACCCAGCAGTATTGTTTCCAGAAGGCTCAGTCTCTGTCACCCAAGTCTTTGGCATGTTTGGGGACACCCTTACTACTTCCCTTTCCTCTCCTGCAGAAGAGTCCAACGCAGCTTTGACCGCAAAGCCCAGGAGGCCTTGGAGTTTGTCTGAAACAAAAGAAAAAGATTGCGAAAGGCAGTGGTGTCAAATAATGCTTCCATTTAGTAGGAATTTTGCTCCCCTTGCATTCCCAGGCAGCACCTGCTGTGTGAGGCTTTTGGCCAGCTCCTCTGAGCCTCTGTGGTAAAACAAACAAAAACAGCAGGGAAAAAAATTCCTCTTTATAACGCCTGTTATCCTCAGGCTACCTTCCAACACTGCCTCGCCTCCCCATGTCGACAGTACTCTCCAGGGAAACAGGATACTACGAGGCCAGAAAGCCTTGTGCAAATGGGCAGTTGAGCAATGGAGGAAGAGACCTTGTCTTATTGAAAACAAGACTGTTTTCCTTCTAATCCTTCGTGTCTAGATGCAGAAGGGTCCTTATTGATGTCCCAGCCAAAAAAAAAAGGGGGTGTGTGGGGAGAAATGGAAAAAAAAAATTGACACATTGCTACTTCCATGGGCAAAAGCATTTAGGAATTATTCTGAATGAGGGAAAAATACAGTTGGGAAGGAAAGGGATGGACAGTCTGTATGGAGAGGCTGGGGGACATAGTCTTTCGAGATGTCTGAGCAACCCTTTTTATCCACTGTTCCTCCTCAAGTGCCTTACTGTTTCAGGGTAGTTTTGAAGTCATTTTATATTTTGGAGCATGGTGGCACCATCTGTGCTGGAGGTTGTTCATGTTTATCTGGTATCTGGCCCAAACAGCCCACCTACCATTTACTTGCTCAGCCTTGGGAACTGTCACACCACCAAGTGATGCTGGTGGGACTTGTGCAGCCTTCACAAAGGAGGCTAATCACTCATGGGGGTTTAACAACATCTTTCTTACTTCACACCTCTGCTTTGACCCCAGCCTGCTCTGCACATGTTCGACCGAGGAAGAAAAAGACTTTCAGGAACTTGTTTTTGATCCTATCTTTAGGCAATGCCTTCCAGATAGCTCTCCCTGGGCTAAAGAGCCCTGTGTTTGATACAGACAGGGATCCAAAGGCTGCTGTGACTACCTGGCCTGGCCTTTATAGCACAAGCTATTGAATAACTGCTGGCATTCAAAGCAGATACAAGGAGCCTGTAACCCTTGTTCTGTTCAACCATGTTGCCTTGATCTCACCTCAGATAGAGCTCCAATTCAAAGGTTCCCAGCAAACCTTCAGGTCTACACTTTGACCAGTGTCCTTCCCTTCCTTCCCTCTTATTGCATACCTGACTGAGGGTAAAGGGAAGAGCAAACATCCAGGAAGATGGAGGTACATGCTGGAAAAAAATGGAGTTTGTGGAAGTAATAGAAGAAGTACATGTGAACTTCCACTTTCCTCCTCAACAGAGCTTTCCCAAGGTGTGGATCAACACTTGTGTACAACCCATCATGGAGCACATGCAGGAGGAACAGTTCAGCTCCTCATTTTGTTGGAAGCAGTGTTTTAGTTCTGTAGGCTACCAGGGTGTCTGCCAAGATATCTCTGCACCCTTCAAATGAAAGATGCTCTACAAAGGGCTCTCACTTCTTCTCTGGACGCCTGTTCTGAGCAGTTGAGCTTGGTGTCCAATGTGCATGTCCTTATTTTTGAATGTGCTTGTGTTGGGTTGACCTTGGCCAGACGCCAAGTGCCTACCAAAGCCACACTATCACTCCCCCTCCTCAAATGGACAGGGGAGAGAAAATAAAACAAAAAGTTCATTGGTGGAGATAAGGACAGGGAGATCACTCGCCAATTATCATCACAGACAAAACAGACTCAACTTGGGGAAATTAGATTAATTTATTACCAATTGAATCAAAATAGGGTAATAAGAAATAAAACCAAATCTTAAAAAGACCTACCCTTCCACCCCTCCCTTCTTGGTGGATTTAACTTTATCCTGAATTCTCTACCTCCTTCCCCGCAGCAGCACAGGAGGATGGGGAATAGGTGTTGTGGCCAGCTGATCTTATGTTGTTTCTACTGCTCCTTCCTCTTCAGGGGGAGGACTCTTCACACTCTTCCCTTGCTCTAGTGTGGGGTTCCTCCTACAGGAGACAGTTCTCCACAAAATTCTCCAATGTGAGTCCTTCCCATGGACTGTAATTCTTCACAAACTGCTCCAGTGTAGGTCTTTTCCATGGGGTGCAGTCCTCAGGAACAGACTGCTTCAGCTTGGGTCCATTGTGAGGGTCACAAGTCCTGCCAGCAAACCTGCTCCAGTGTAGACTCCTCTCTCCATGGGTCCACAGGTCCTGCCAGGAGCATGCTCCAGTGTGGCCTCCCCATAGGGTCACAGCCTCCTTTAGGGCTCTACCTGCCATGTTATGGGGTCCTCCATGGACTGCCGGAGAATCTCTGCTCCAACACCTGGATCCCCTCCACCCCCTCCTTCTTCACTGATCTTCTTGTCTGCAGAGTTGTTTTCTGTCACGTATTCTCACTCCTCTCTCTGGTTGCAGTTCCCCAGGTTTTGTTGCCTGTTCTTAAGTATGGGGAAACCAAGTTGCTGGGCTTGGCCCTGGTCAGTGGTGGATCATCTTGGAGCCAGCTGGCATTGGCTCTATCAGACATAGGGGAAACTTCTGGCAGCTTCTCACAGAAGTCATCCCTGTAGCCCCCGCTCCTTACTGCCAAAACATTGCCATGCAAATCCAATGCAGTGCTACTAAAAATGTCACAGAAGAAATTCAGATGCCACCTGGAGACTGTCTATGGTCCAAGAGTGAGGTCTTGCTTTACTGTCTGAAAGACTGCCTCAGGAGATATTATCTGTCTCTGAATACAGTCCCTGTACTTACAACATGAGACATCAATGTTGTATTGGGCAAATCTAGCAGTGATGATGACAGAGCTGCAACCTCTTGGACAGTTATTCTCCACGAATTTATGGGACAGTTCCTTTGACCAGGTGTCGGTGTCCACTTTAGGATGACCCTGCAAACTTCTCTTTGTTGACTAGACCACCCAAGACTATAGTATGAGTTTGAATGCCTAGCTCGTTTGTGAAGACTTACACTGGGGACAGCTGAAGTGAGGCAGAATGAGTAGATTATACTTCATGTTGGGTCTCCTACTTCTGGACTGAAATCATAAAGGAAATGAGTTCAAAACTGACATTGAACTGAAGCCATAAGTTTTAGACTTAGTAAGAACATCAGTAAGCAATGGTGAACTGCTTGTGTGAATCCAGAGTCAAACAAGTCTGTTTGCCTGAAGTGATCTCGACATTATTCCCGTGACATTTTGCTGGTGCTATTTGCTCACATGCTCTTGAAACTCTCTTGCCTTGTTAACACAGCCCTAGAGATTTTGGTGCATGTTGCATTGTTGACTTAGGAGTTTTATCCATCACTTCATTTTCTGTAGCATTAGCACTAGCATTAGCGCTGGAATTACTGTGAGTGCCACTGACAAAGAAAGTCCCAAGCCACCTGCCATAGTCCACTGCTCACACTCATGGAAGCAAACATCTCACCCTAGCATATATCCTCCAGCACGCTAAGCAACCACCACCTGGTTGCAGTTCCTTCTCCTGCCCCTTCTTCATCCCTGTACACCCCTAAAACCACAGTGGCTTTGCTAAGAAGCTTTGCGACTTCAGGAGAGAGTTAGCATTTAACTAGTCAGAGTGGTGCAAGGAGCCCGTATGATCACTGCTGGGATTGTGCTGTGTAGGCCCTGTGTAACGAACTCGCCTCAAATAACCCAGCTGAATGTCAGAGCCCGTGGTGTATTGTGTTTCACATTCTGGCTGTGGGAGCGCTTCCCCAGCAGGAGTCAGGGTAACAAATCCCTTGCTCTCGCAGGAGGGCCCCATAAAATGAATGATTCTGGATCTCACGCTCCTGAGGAGGTCTCGGTTACTCCAGCAGTTGCCGCTTGTAGCAGGAGTGACTGTAGGGGACTGAGGGAGGGAAGGGTGGTTTGGCAGCCTTTCTGTATCGTTCCCCCTGTGTCAGAGTAGGAAGGAGCAGGACCTTGTTCTCCCCTCCCATCTATACTTTTACATAGATATTAAATTAAAAATAAAAAACACCACCCTGAAATACAGAGAGTGGATAAACCCTGAGGCTGAGATTGAATCAAATGGATCCGTTTGCAATCCTACATGACTGCTGGTGATGGAAGGCTCCCAATTCCTGCCAGCTCAAACTTCCCTGCAAGCAGCACCGATGTCAATATGTTTATGGGGTGGCGAAACCCAAGATGATTCCCCCTGTGCTCCACATGCACCAGGGCCAAAACCCTCTTCTCCCTCCTGGAATAGCTAGTGGCAGCCCTTCTACCAGGTCCTCAGCAGCTAGTGCGGCTGCCTCTCCATTTGTGCCAGAAACCTGAACTCCCCCACTTCTCCTTGGGAGAGGGAGGTTGTTCCCTGAACTATCTCCCGTCTCTTGTTATCTTGCTTTCCTTGTCAGCCAGTGAACTGTGAAGCAGCAGCCGAGAGAAAAATGAACTCTGACCTCATTTTTTCCCCCTACAATTAGCCAGAACTGTGCCTTTTATTTTATTTTTTTTTTCCACCCTGCTTTTTAAATGATTAATAAGACAATTTGGTCCTCAGCTTCTGCAGTGAGGCGAGTGTGCTGACAAAGCACTCCGATGCCTCTTCCAGGTCACCCGGCTGCAGGCCATGTCTTTATGAAAACATAAAAATTGGAGGGACTTATTTGAAGAATTTGGAGACTGAGACGCAGGAATTTTGCCCTTCAGACCCTGGCAACTGTGTGTCTGCAGTGGTCTCTGAGCCACAGTGACTGACATAGAAAGGAGTAGCTGCTTAATAGCAACCTGCAAACTCTGAAAAACAGATATCTTTTTTTTTTCCTTTTGCCATATTTCTTTTAAATATGCAGTGGCTGCCCTTCTTTTGCTTTATGCGGTGACAGCCTCGGGGTGTGCAGCAAGCTGGATCCAGTGGCAAAACACAGATCTGTAAACACTCTTGATAGCAATGCACAGGGGAATCCTCATTCCTGCTCACCCTGCACCTGATCATCGCTTTTCAATATGTGCTTATCCCTCTCCTGAGTTTCCTAGACTCCTGTTACAGTAAGGAGAAGAGAATTAAGTCCAGCCTTTTAGATTCTCTTAGATTGTCCCTTCTATGTCTCTGCCATCTTCATGCCACCTGATGCACTTAGAGACAGAAGCCTCTGTGTGCTCCCAGGCTTTGCCAGGGTAGGAGGGACCCACACCACGAGGATGCTCCTGCAGTGGCTGGCCAGAGGTGGGAAGGCAGGGAAAGGACCTACATTGGGGTAGCTGTAAGTGGGCAAAGAACAGCACTGCTGGGAACAATCCAGCATTGGCCTCTGGTTGATTGCTTAACAGCTTGCTTGGCTGTCTCCTCTAATGGCAGACAGTGCCGGACCTCTGGTCCTGTCCACTGGAAAGCATCACTCCAGAAGCTGCTTTTCACACTGCTCCCAGCAGATCCTTCCATATCACTTGGGACTTGACAAAGCCAATGGCAGGTCAATGCATGCAACACATTTAAGATGTTTTAGAAGTGGACGACTGCACAAGTGGAGTTTGCCAAACTGCAGGCTGCTGCTGAAAAGGTAGCAGGATTTTGGCCTTTTGGAAAACATTCTCCATGTGTTAGAGACACAATCTGTTTTTTAGCTATTGCTGTGAAGTGGTTTGTAGAATACATCCACTCCATAAGCTTTTGGTGGCCTTGGTTTCATCTGTTCCAACCCCAACCTCTAGATGACAGGGAAGGCATTAGCCCCTGCAGCCTCTCTTGGACTTTGTACTCTTTGTGATGACCACCTCTGAGGTGGCATTTCCCTGCCCTTTCCAGGAGGCCTCCCCAGCTCTTCCAGTTTTTGTCAGAAGAGTTGTTATCTGTCCAGATGTTCACGAGGGGGAGGACTCCAAGAGGAGCCTACTTCATTACCTCCAGCAAATTCTCCCTTTCCTCCGACAGATGCTTCCCATTCCTCCCACTGTACAGCTGGGGAAGGGGGAAGAAGATGTTAAAATTCATGGGGGTGGTAGTTACAGCCTTTGGTGTGGCCAAGGAAAAGGAAAGAAACAGCAGTCGCTGCCCTTGGACAAGTGCTCTAAAGTGCCAGAGATGCCCCACTAATTCATGTATGCCTCTTAATAATTAAAAACTCCCATACAATTGTTTAGCAAATGCTAGTTTTTAGTCATCGTTATGAATTTTTTACTGTAGTACCTCCCAGGAGCAAGTCCGATTGGGCTCCCGTCATGCTATGCAATTTGCAAGCAGCCAGGGAGGCTGAATTCCTTTCTCTAGGAGTTGACAGTCCAAATAAACAAGGCAGACAAAGAAGAGGAGGGGAAACAGAAGCTCAGGGGAGGTGAAGTGAGTTGTCCAAGGTCACGCAGCAGGTCAGTGCCAAAGCTGGGAGCAGAACCCATGCTGCCAGTTCCTGCTCTCATGCCCTATCTCCCCAGGGAAGACTGGGCCAAAATAATTTATGAGACAAAGAACTTCTATCACATCTATCACATTCCTCCTGGCACTATGAAGTTCTTCAGCTTGTGCAAATACAGCACAGCCAGATAAAGAGGCAACTGGGCACTGGTTATATTTTGGTTTGCTTGGTCTTTGTTTCTTCACATTAGTAATGTTATAAAAATTCTTTATCAACTTGAAACCATCATCTGGACAGAAGCATCAGAGTCAAGGAAGAGCATTACTTGAGGTCACTGATCTGGAGAAATGTGTGGTGGGGTTTGAGGTTGGATGGTATCTACTGGAAGAAAGATGCTGGCGTACAGCCCCTAAGCTTGGAGATAAGATCCCCTCCTGCTGCACACTGGCACCGAGACTGCAGTGGAGGTGCCAACAATAAGGAGAGAGGGAAGAAAGAACAGTGAGTTGAGATGAAATAAAGAACCAGCCATGCGCCATCGTGATTTCCCTCTGGAGGAAGACGAAGAAGCTGATAAGGCCTCAACAAGACGTGTTCTGTGAGTGTAACCAGGCAATGGACCACCTCGATCTGGTTTCAGAGAGTTGTGGAGGTGGTGTGGCTGCTGCTCATAGGGAGATGATAATCTCAGGATTTACCTTGTCTCCCCTGAACAGTAGGAAAAGTCAGCAAGCATCATCCTTAGGGACTCACCTCTTCCTTGCCTGGGGCAGAGCTGTTGAATCTGGTGCTCTCTTGATCTCACTGGAGGCATCACTGCTTTCATGTTCCATAATTCATCTTCCAGCTGTTTTTCAGGAAACAGAGAAACAGAGGGTCCAGCATCCATCCAGGTGCACATACCTCACAATCACAATGGCATCAGCCAGCTGTCCCTTTACTCCTGCGGATGACAAGGTGTTAGCATAATATTTATATGCTGCCTTTTTTTTTTTTTAACTGTCTTTTACTAAATTTTGGGTGGTTTGTTACACTGTTGTGGTAGGGTGGGAGGGCCGGGGGCTGGCCTAGGACATTTGATGTGCATGTGAGGGGCCATCAAGTTCAGGACTAATGCCCTTGTATCCCCTGTCCTATGAGGCAATAACTTTCCTGAAACTAAATTGCCTTCCCATTCTGGCAGCATCACCCTTTAGGGAACACACTTCTGAGAAGGGTTGTGATACCATGTGAACACGTGTTTGGGAAGCTGGAGAAGTGACTGTTCTTGTTTTTGTAGTTGATGAAACGATCTTTCATTAACAGATGTTAAACGCAAGAACTCCCACCTCCACTTCCTTCTCCCCCCCCAGTTAATTTTCTTGCAGCGCAAGGAGGGCCCAATCTTGATGGCAGGGCTAGGCAGGGCAGGTGGAAGCTGCTCAAGACAATCTGGCTGGCTGAAATGTTGCTGGCTGATTATAATTATCTGCAAAAGTTTCATTATCCCCTGCATAATGTTTTATTGTTCAGCTTCTTGACTGCTCTAAGGACATGTGCTGTCCTGCTCTGAGTGGCCCTGATGCCCTCAGACCTCCCTCAGCCCATCTGAGGCTGAGGGCATTCTGAGGGAAAAAAACAGGACCACAGCAGCCATATGGTAGTAAATCAGGGTTGGGGTAGGAAAGACAGCCCAAAGGACCCCATTTATGACATACAAGATTTCTTTGCATGGAAGACCACTCATATTGGCCCATCTTCTCAGTGTACTGTCCTGTGACCCAGACTGCCTGTCTGATAAAATAGCAAGAAGGAGAAAAAAAAAAAAAAAAAAAGAAAGCATAGAGCTAATTAAGTACATCAGGAATTTAGCAATGGACCCAGAAAGTCTCAGTGTTGTTTCTGAGGTCACATTATCAAGTGCCACATCTTGATCGAGGGGTTGCCACAACTATTTAACATCATCTCACCTCTGGTAACGCTCATTGCAAAAGGTCTGCCAGCTGCCAAACACAGACAGTGAAAATTGGTGGGATCTGCTTATTCCATCCTATATCAGGCTTTGAAATGGTGACACTGGTGTGGACAAACAATGAAAACTGCTGGGCCTAAATCTTCTCCTTGTGTAACTTTGATGTCAGTGTCACCAAACTCAGCAGAGAGATTTTTGACTAATCACCTGAAAATGAGAGTACTTGAAGCTGCTAACCTGGATGTTCACTTGAGCCTTGCCCAAATGTTTTTTGGCCTGGAAATTGTAAGACTTAACCAGAATCAGAAAGTTGGGTTTCAGCAAGGTCAGAAATTACTGCAAGATGGCATTCCTCCAGGTATTTCTGTGCTTCTACCTCCAGTCAAATCCCAAAGAGGACAGAGAAAAGTAAAAGTTGAAAGAAATGTTGACTGAACTTTTCAAACTTGACAGAAGGGTCAAGTGTAGCTTGGTTCAAGTGTGAGGTGAAGGCTGGGTATGGGTTTTCGTCTGCCAGAGGAGGTTCGTGCATACATGGATCAAACAGAATGTCATGGCCATTGGACAGGAGGGACAGTGAGGCAATAGATTCAGTTCAATCCCCACTGACCGTCTGAAAGCAAAAGGAAAAATATGTGGTTTAGCAGATCTGTCGTTCTCAGCAGTTTCAGGCCAGCGAAGGGCTGAGATGTCAGTGGCTGAGCAGGAGAACGAATTACCTGCCTGCAACAACCGTCAAAGTCCCACTGACTCCAGCCACACCCTGCATGGGCATTCGTGGGGCACAGAGGCTCATGAGGACATGAGGCTGGCATGGCTTCATCCCCTCCATGCAAGAAGGAGGGCAGGTGCCCCAGGACAAAGGGCTGCTGAGAGATTTGAGGTGCACTAGAAGGACTTACTAGTGACCCACCTACCATGCCAACAAATCCTCAACTCAGTCCTCTGTGCTGCTGCCAGTTTTTTGTGTGACTTTGGGCAAGTCAGTCAGACCTCTTTTTTTTAAGAAGTCCTCAGGTGATAAATAAGCAGAAACCAGAGGCTCTTAGACACTGTGGAGATGAGGGAAGGATGCGACGTAAGTACCTAGGATGGCAGTTATGCACAAATACCTGTTCATCCATTTCAAGACAAGGCTAAGGGCCCTGCTCCTTCATGCACTTCTGAATTCACATAAATATCCCTTAAGAGAAAAACAAATGTTACTTACGGGTAACCTGAACTGCTGTTTAAATGGGTGTCTTGAGGTACACAAGCAGGTCTTTGGGGTTGTTTTCCCTCCATTATTGACTCTCCCATCTGAAAGAGTTGGAATTGGCCAGAAACAGCATGCAACAACAGATTGAGAGTTTAACCATTAATAAGGGTGGACAGTGGTTAGGGAGGTAGCTAAGTCCTCTGGTTATACCTAACCAGCCAGCTTCTTGTCTCTGTGTCACTGAGTTTTGGGGTTTTTTTTGGCAAGCTGGCCCTGGATAAAGTCTTTTCAGGAGTTAATGAGCCAGAGGAGAGTCACCTTCCCCATGGGCATGGTTCAAGCCTCCCATCCTCCCATACTTTGTTTTCATCTGGATAAGTCCCTTCTGATCAGAGTCCTTATGACCAAGGAATGACGGATCCTTTAGCTGCCTGGCCATCGCCACATGGGAAGGAGAACAGCCAGCAAAGCCACTCACAGCAAAACCATCCCTGGGACTCCCCCCATTCCTCAAAAAAATCTGTTCTGAAATATCCCAGGATCCATACAGTAATACTCGTTGGCACTAAAACCTGGGTTGGCTCTTCAGACATCTGTTTAGGATCCTCAGCCTCTTTGTAAAAGAATAAAAAAGGTATTCTGATGTGCACTGGATGGATTGTGTCTGAGCTGATAGTTGCTACATGATAATAAGAGCAGAGGGTGTCAGATTCATTGATCTTAAAAAAAAATAAAGAAAGGAAAAAAAGCCACAATACCTAACATTTGTCAAAAAACAAGGATAGGGGTGGGAGGAAGAAACTGGGCAGTAGAAATTAGCATTTTGGGGAGGGATCACAGTTTGAGGTCAGAGAAGTGACTTTAACTAGTTAGGGTCTACTGCTTTTCTGCCTCTTGATTAACATGCCAGCTGCTTTGAACACTGACAAAAACAAGTTTTCACTAAAGTCAGCACTCCCAACCTTATGTAAAGCTAAAAGAGGGAACTGCAGGCCAGTTTTTGCTTCTCCCACCAGCAAGGCCACCAGCTGAGTCCTGACCTCAGCATGTTTTTGGTAAGTGACAGCTTAAAAGCAGGAAGGACAAGCACAGGAACATAAATGCACCAATAGCCACCTGAATCCTCCTTTCAGACGTGAACTGAAATCCATAATCAACCACTTCAGAAATTCCAGCAAAGTTCAGAGCTCTGACATGGTCCATATAGTCTGAAAACTTAAATGAACATTCTGACTTTTGAACTGCATAGAAGCCTGGAAGCAATGTCACTTCTTGCTCAGATACCATGTGAGACTTGCAGCATTGCCAGGTAAGGGAAAAAAACCAATCACCTTAGTTTAACCTATAAATAGTGTGCAACCTGGTAAAGGCAGGAGCCTTTCAAAGAAAATATATCTGGGACATAGAGCAGTTTTGCTGAGGTCCTCTTTATTGATTCTGTTCTGTCACGAGGGATGCTTTAGATACTGGAAAAAACCTGTTGCCATGTGAATTGTTTTCCAGATTTTCAAAACGTAGTCCCCAGCTCTTGTGTGAGCTACAGTCTGGCTCCTACTCTTGTCAGCATTGCTGGACATGGTTGTGTCCCAATGAAAGGGTGGAACTTGGGAAGTTGTGCTTAAAAGGCAAAGGGTCTGATAGGAGTAGTTCCAAATTGGTCTCAGAAAGAAGAGTGAACAAGTCATGCTACACCAATGGACTGGTGGCCTTCCTTTCTCAGGGCATCATATAGGGCACTTAAGATCCCTGCAAAACCTAAGAAAGGAAGACTCAAAGGATTTATTAATACTGGAAATAGTCTCTTCCCCTCACCACCCCAAAATACAATTGTATTTTAAAAACACTTATCAGTAGAGAGACAATCTTCATGTCACAAGTAAAATCTAGCATTTCCCAAGTGGCATCTGAAAACATGCCCTATTTTTGTCACATAGGTCTCAGCCTGCTTAGCAGCTGGATATTGAGACAAGAAGGGTTGTATGTCTGATCCAGTATGTGCGTGTATTGCTACAAGGCACAGCATGAGGGCAAAGAGCCCTGCTGCTTGGTGAATAATCAATAGACCAAGTGGGAAAATCTGTTTCCCAATCCTGTGAAAAGTTCCAGAATATCAGAATTTATTTTTTTTTCTCTTCCCTGAATCAGAACAAAGCCAGAACTTGGAAAACTTCATCAAAGCCTGTGTTACAATGAATATGGCCAGGAAAGATCAGTGGAAACAAAACATTTCAGAGTTGACCTTTCCCAACTTTCTTACTCCGTTTATCATATTTGTAATACTATAAACGGACTTAAAATATTTTCAGTTTAGGATTCCCCAGAGCATAAACCACTGACGAGACTAGTTGCATCTGCTGGTATCAAAACTCAACCTTTTTCTTCCAGTTTTGCTTTGGAGTAAGTGGCATTTTCATGTTAAAAAAACAAAAAAAAAAGGAAACTCTTTCAAAGGAAAACTCCTGACCGCATTGAAGAATGAGATCAAACGAGGGCTCTGTAGCTTACACACTGAATTAGTCTGCAAAGGTCTGTTTCAACATACTCCCCTGGGCAGAAGTAGCTCTGTCCAGCTGTAGAACAGGTGCTTGCTGCACCTCGTTGTCACCCCTGTCACTTACTCAAGACCCCTGTGGAGGGATCTCAGGGAACTGGGACCCATTTCTTGGCCAAAGCAGACAGGTTTTTTGTTGCAGAGGAGTTAGCGCACGCAAAACAAAAAGCGTACACCAACTCCTTCGAACACGACTCCACGTGCACCTGGCAGAGCTGTGGCTACTGCTTTGGGATGCACGGGATCTGCCCCTCAAGTATCTGCTGGCTTCCTGGCAAGTTGCCATGGGTGGCTCCATCTCCTGTGCCAGCACACCCAGGGAGAATTTCATTTGCCTCCTTTGCCTCCACTGGCCACACTTTGGCCCAGGGAGAAGGAGCTGGGGAATGTATTGAAATACCTCTTTCCCCAAACCGCAACACTAGCTGCTGCTGTTTGGTCCTATCTGATAAAATAAAACACAAACAGCGAAACCTGCTCCGCTCGCTTCCTCCCTCTGACGGAGGAATGAGCTCAGCACGTCCCGTCGTCTCAGCCAAATCCCGCAGGGGTAATTTAATCGCATTCCTGCTCCGTCTGCCTCAGTTACCCCACTTGAACGTGTTATGTCTCTGTGCTTCCTGTTGTGGCATCCTCGGCATTCCCCACCACGCTCCCAGCCACATTGCTCCTCCGTGTACGTCACTGCCCAGGGCTCTTCCCTGATGCACATGCAAGTTGTGAGAGGCAGTGGGACACCCTGGGGCAGATAGGTAAAAGCTCACTTCAGACCTATTCAGCCCCAGACTTCTCAACCGTGGCAGATTTGAGGATGTGGGGATGTATTGAGAGAAGAGGGTCAGGGGAGTTTAGATTTAGGATTGATTTTAGGGCTGATGGAATCCATCAAGTGGGTGATTCCCTCCTCATGAGGCTTTGCTGTTGGAAGTTTAGTGGGAGTTTTGGAGCACAAAACTCATGAGTGCTGAAAGCCATTGTAAAACAACTCCTAATGAGCAAATTAACTACAGATTCCCAGACCTCATCAGCCAAGGTTCTGCATGAGACCCTAAATGATGGAAAAATCTATTTTAAGGATGTTTGGGGAACTTCTGAGGTTGTGATTTTTTAATATTTTTTTTAAAGCACCGAATATAGAACTTTGTGCACTGCTGTGAATGCAATCTCTGCTGTACCTGGAGTTCAGACACGCAGGTGCTGAGAGATGGTAGTCAGGGATCTCTACCTCTCTCTCATCTCTTAAGGAAGTGTAAGAGAGGAGACACCCTTCAGAAGCATTCACTTTCAATGAATATTAAAAAAATATATTATTATAATAATACACAACATATAATAATTATATAACTATATAGTTATTATATTAATAGTATTAATAGTATTATTAATTATATTATTGGTGGTGTTATTCATAGAATCATAGAATCATTGAAGTTGGAAGAGACCCTTGGGATCATCGAGTCCAAACACCTGCCCTACTCTACAAAGTTCTCCCCTACACCATATCCCTCAACACCACATCCAATCTACTCTTAAACACATTCAGGGATGGTGACTCCACCACTTCCCTGGGCAGCCCATTCCAGTACCTGACCACTCTTTCTGTGAACATTTGACATTTTTCCTAATGTCAAGCCTAAACCTTCCCTGCTGCAGCTTGCAGCCATTCCCTCTTGTTCTATCGCTAGTTGCCCTTGAGAAGAGACCAGCACCAACCTCTCTACAATGTCCTTTCAAGTAGTTGTAGAGAGTGATGAGGTCTCCCCTCAGACTCCTCTTTTGCAAACTAAACAGTCTCAGCTTCCTCAATCTTTCCTCATAGGATTTATTCTCGAGGCTGTTGTAATTTTATTAATTCTAACTTGCAAACTGTCAAATATTTTTTGCATAAGAATTTTCAAACATCTTCAAACCTGTTTGCAAAATCTTCATCCATTGCTGGCTTTTTGCTTGTGTGGTTGCACCTGGTCCTGAGGCCACATCCTGCAGGCAGGGCAGAGTTGGTGGGCAGGCAATCTCCTCATCCTATCCCCACAGATGGTCCCTTTTATGTCCTGCATGTATGATAGGAGGTGTAGCTACATTACTTTAGCCTGGAAACATGCTGGAGCATGCTGTGTTGCAGGGCACAGCAATGCTTCTTGGGTTGTCTCCCATCACTGCAGATGTAGTAAATGGATTTTAAAAGGGGGGATAAAGTCAAATGGGGTGGATAGACAAGGTTTGGCTTAAACAAGGAAGGTGAGGCTCAGCCCTAGCTACCGTGAACATTGCTGGAGGTAGCCAAGGTCAGGCACATGAAGATTGCCAAAAATATTGGGTGGCCAGAGACCCTCTTGCCTCCCCTCCTGCTCCTGTTTGTACAGTCCCCATAATGGCATATCTACCTTGGCACCTACTGGACTTGTGTGTGTGTTTTGGACACCAAGTTCAGACCCCAAATTTAGAAAGAGAATAAAACGGAAAGTTTTCTAACACAGCTTAGCTGGAACAAAAGCACTTCTGCCTGACATCCTCGCTGGGAGGAGCATCCACCAGATCGCAGCTCCCCTGCCAAAGCACATACCTGGTCTGGCCTGAAAGCATGTGAGCACAAAAGCCCAGGAGGAACCCTCATTGCAGAGAATATCTGCTTCCAAACACTTCTGCACCAAAGCCATGGTTGCCACCATACGCTTGTTGATGTGGCTGTGCCACTGCACAGTGTGTATCTGCCTGCTTTCTCCAGCTCTCTGACAGTTACTTCCCAGCCAGGTTTAATGCTGGCACAGGCGCTCCTTACCGAGGAGAACAATTATCACTTCTATGGCAAAGCAGGGAGTCAGCCCCACCATCCACACCAGGACAAGCAGATCTCAGCCCTGCCACTCAGAGTAGCTGGGAGACCTTAGGGGGAGGCAGAGGTTGGGGGACGGCAAACTAGAAATAGGCAGAATATTGCTGCCAAATCCACTGTGAGATGTTCAGCCTCAGAAATGTGCCAATTTTGACAGTGCCAGAGCTTCAAAGTATAGGAGGGGAATGGTTTATCTGCAGAACTTAGCTGAGTTCACCAGCCTCCATAGTGCTGCTGGATTAAAGCCCTGCCACGGGCAGGAGCTGGCCCCAGGTGACGGGGGTGTTTGGTAGGGCTGGGGGACCTGGGAGAAGCACTGCCTTGGCTTCTGAGTAGCTGTCAGGGCTTCAGAGCTGCAGGAGTCATTGCTGAGAACTTAATTCTTACCTTGAAATCATCCTGGTGTTCAAGCTGAGCATCAGCCAGCAAGAAGGAGTACCAAAAACTGAGCCAGAAAAGAGGATTTTTGCAGAAAGGAAGAATTGAAGAGTTGAGTTTGTCTGTATGACCCATCTACCTCATCCAAATGAGCTGGCTCACAGGCATCTGCAGCATTCACTGAAACTTCCTGGGAACTGGCCACACCAGGCAGCTCCAGGATTTCTGTCCTCAGCTCCATTTCCAGTGTGGCAACTTCTCAGCTTATGCCCAGTGCTGAGAGTTGATTGCCTCTGGATGGGAGGTCTGGTTTAGAATTAACCAACCCAATGCTGTGTGTCTTTTACATGTGAAAGTCAAGCTCTCTGGGTCTTCACATGCCATTTGTTGCTCCAGACCATGCCAGTTTTGTCAATTCCTTGCTAGTAATGTACCCTCAGTCTTGAACCTAAAGGTGCTAGCTCATTCGGGAATGCAGAAGGTTTTTCATTACTGATGTCTCTCTTGTACCAAAAGGAAAAGACCGCTTGCTCTGGGCAGCACATGAATAATCCCAGGAAGGCAGAGCCTGGGTTTGGCAGCATGACCTCTGAGGCAGTATCTCCATAAAAGCAAATGTGAAGGCCTCCTCCAGCCCCATACACAGAGCAGAGATAGTGGGATGCATCTTTCATGAGCACTTGAGGGAGCATCCTTTCTGTGACCTTTGAACGTGGTAGGTTTGGCAGCTGAGGAAATAACCGCAGGACTGCAAGGAAGGAAATGGAGAGCAGACACGGGAGCAGACAGCATGCATGAGGCTTCATTTTTGCAACAGAAAACTTGCAAGTGCAGAAGGGTAGGAAGATGCCTGGTGTGCTGCACAGCTCCTCAGAGTGGAGGTGAGAAGCTATTATAGGGCACAGCAGAAGTGTGGCTATTGCTGAGGAGTTCAAACCAGACCTGGCAGCATGATGAGGCAAGGACCATCCTCCCTTCTCATCTCCTCAGCCTGGAAACTCCCAGGAGCCAGATGGGACTGGGAACACGTGCAGATGGAGAAAGCAGTAAGAACTGTGCGGACTTTCCTGACCTGGGTTCCAACAACCCCGTCTTTCCTCATATCAAAAATCTAGAACAGAACGTACATGGCCCCACATGTGCATTACACAAGCAGCACTGGAGCAATTGGCGTGGAGTTTTGGGGAAGGGGAGGGAGCTATAGGCTCAGCTTCGCCAGAGATTTATTTGATATGTTCAGTTATTATAAATCTTGCAAGCTGCATTTAATGGCCAAATTAGCCTCACTACACAGAGTCTTTGAAAATAGTAGGCAGTTCAGAGGTGATGTCAGCTTTACATTAAACAAAAATGTATACTGAATCTCTATGGCATGAATGGAAGCATCAGGACACAGAGAAGGCCATGTCAAGCCCTCACAGATTAGGGAATTAGAGAATGGGATTGTGCGTTGCATATCCCTCATTTCAAGCCATCAAGTGCAAGATATTAGAGATTGGACTTGCAGAGGTTTTCAGCCTTTAGAACAGAACCTGGGACCAGCCAGAGCCACACTGAAGGTGCATTAAGAGCTACAAAAAAGCTAATCAGGAAAACTGACTCATGTATGTGAAACGTGTGTATGACTCATGATAGGTACCAAAACAAGTGGCTACACTTTGCTGATAATCTCTTGGTACCTCATTTCCCCCACTATGAAATCTCGGTGTTAGTTTGCTCTTATCTCACAGGTAAGCCGCAAAGATATATTCATTAAAGTCTGGGTAATATTTGTAAAGGATGCAGACACTAGGATGAGACCATCACAGAAGCACCCAGAAAATAAAGCCTAAGTTAAGACAATATTTTCTAAGTGGGAGACATAGATCTTGTGACAATGTTTAGTTACAATGACTTTTATCTCCACTATGCCAGTGAAGCCATTTAATCATTGCTTTTGATGGATGCTGGGGCAGCACAGCCGCAATTGCTCATTGTCATGCTGATACAGAGGTCACAGGCTTTGCTAAGCTTTGGATCAAAATCCAAAGCAGCCCCTGTCACGTCTGTCAGGTTTAAAAGAATTTGAAATTTACTAATTTAGATCTGGTGTTGGGTAGTAGCTGGTGCCACCTTTGCCGGCTTCTCTTGAGAAAATAAACCCAGCACCGCCATCCCCATCAAAGCACAGTGACGCTGCAACGTGCTGTTAATCTTTGCAATGTGAGAAGAAGGCCTGCGGGGAGGTGAGGGAGAACATGAATTTGTGGGATGACTCAAAGGCTCTGCAACGTCTCCCTTGCCAGACTAGAGAAGTCTTTGTGGAAGTGGCTGTGTGCCCCTGAGCTTTGTGAGGGATGGAGATGCTGGTGAACCGGACTCCAGATGATCACTGGAGCTGCCACAGCTGTGGCTCAGTGGCAAGGACACTGTTACTGCAACAGCAGAAAAAAAAGGGATCGCCTTGAGGTGGTTCACCCTCAATCCCTTAAAAATTAGTGTGCAGTCTCCAGCATTAACTAGCCCAGATAGTTCAAGAAAAGTGCAAGGAGTAGGCATGGATTTACCAGCTGTGATCCTAGTTGTTAATACGAAAACATAACTTTTTTAAAAATTTCCTTTCCCAACTTCTGTTGACATTTGCTATTGCAATATTGTTGACACCGCTGTTTCCTACGTACCCCTCCCTCCCATTCCCTCTTGAATCCAGCTGTATTCTCAAAGGAGCCCAAGGTGACTACTGAACCACACCACACATCCATATCAGAGATGGGTAGAGAGAGATGCGGATGAACTCAGAAGAGAAGTGGATGGGACAGGGAAGATGGGAGACTGGGACCAACAAGAAGGTACAAGCGCAGCAGAGATGGAGGGAGCACCGTGGACTTTATTCTCTGGCTGCAGAAACATCAACATTGAAATCTCTGCTTGCATCTGGATTTGTTGACACAAAATCCACTGCCTGAATGTGGAGGGGTTGGAAGCAGTTTACCTGTTACATTCCCAGTACTATCTCAGGAACATAACTCCACGGGCTGGAGCAGTTGTAGTATATCTGCCTGTCTCTTATCTAATGTGTAACCTCCTGGACTGAAGACATAATGTACTGTCTATCCTTTCTGTGATAAAAATAAAGCATATAAAAACACACACACACACACAATCCCAGGCCAAAAATTCCCTTAGGGGAACATACTGTGACTAGATAAGAAGGTACTAGCTGGCACGTAGTTACCTCTTCAGTTCCTAACTAGAACACTCAGGGAAAGGGTGGGGTTGGAGCTGGTGGGGGGCCACAGGAGGAGGGAAGGGAGAGAAAGATGTCATGGGAGGGATGGCAGGGGAAAAAATGTGATGTGGAGAACAACTCAAGGAAAAAGAAGTCAGAAGCAGACTGGACTTATTCAAGGCTTTCATAGCCCCACCAGCTAGCCTTAAAATCTGACCTCTTTTGGACCATGGGCAGCAAACCCTGCTAACACTGCCCTGAGGGACAAAACAGCTTCTAGAAAGCTCCTGGAGGGTTGGCACGTGTGTCACGCATAACAGTGCATATTATGTCTTCCTGGTGCTCTACCCACTGCACCCTCTGAATCGCTTCCTGGTGAGAGCAATCTGGTCTTTTCTGGGGGCTGATTTTTTCCATCTTTCCTTTCCTGCTGATTCCCTTCAGTGGTCCTGGGACAAATTTCTTCATTACCTTATTGCAACATCTTCTGCTGAATGACGGGTGTGACTTGCATCACCTCTTGGGCATGCAGGGAGGCTCTGCCACTAGGTCCTATGAGCTGTGTCTGAAAGGTCAGAGGCCGATGGGACTCAGGAAATGCTGAAAGAAAGAGAGCTTTGAAAGGAAGGTGGCCGTGAAAGAGAAGGGACAGCAGAGGCTCAGCACCTGTACGAACTGAGCCTTGCTGGAGCTCCCAAGTCCAGGTTAGCATCCACAGTCACCAAAAGCTCAGTTTTAGCCTTACTCTGGGTTCCCATTGTGTATCCAAAGCAATATAACGGATGATGGAGAATTGCAGTCATATTCAATACTTACAGCCAGTATTTAGACAGGTCCTTAAAAATAGTCAGAGCCTCACAAGTGCTTCCTATCAACACCTCTGCTGGCCCCACAGTTTAGCAACACGCAAAGCAGCAGCAGTCCCCACGCCATGCTCATGTACCACGTTGCATCTAGCAACACCCCCACAAATTCTTCCCTCCCTCCCTCAACTCTTCTTGCCCTTGAACACCTTCAGAGAGAGTAATTCTTAGAAGTTCAGCAGCTTGATTAAATTTTCACTTTATCTTGCTTTCGGAAAGAAGGCGATAACCTGGGTTGTAGCCTGCCTGCGCCTTGATGCTCCCTCTGCAGGGAAGCCAACAGTGCCAGTACCCTGCCAAGGATGCATTTTACAGGCATATGCACAGCTTAGAGGGCAGGAGGCTGCCAGCAGCCCAGAAGATCAGCAACCATGGGCACGGCTCTTTGGAAACATTTTCACAACTATCCAGCTTAGCCAGTGAGGTAAAACACATACTTCCCAAAAGATGGCATCTCATATTTCTTTGATGGATGGGCTCGAGTCTAGAGTCATGTTAAAAATTGAAAATGTGTGGAAAGACCAAGTACTTTAGAACAACCTAAACCTTCTTTTTCCTTTAATCGCTTTGTAGTATTTTAATGAATAAGTTAATTCAAATATTAAGAACTGTGCTAGGATGAAGTAGCAAAACATTTGGTTCTGAAAATGTCAATATTACATATTTGGACATTTTCTGTGTTTGGTTTTTCTAAACAAACAAAACAAAACATTGAAATTTATACTGGCTTTGCCAAAAATGTCAGTTCCATCAAAATGACATTTTGCAATGAGAAACTGTTTCATGCTTTATTTCTCCCCTTTTGCCGCCTGCTTGCACTGAACTCTTCAGAAAAAACAACTGTCTGGGTTATACTGGGAACAAACACTTTGTGTGCAGGCAGGGGTGTTTGCACATGCTAAAACACCTCTTGTTGGTTGTGCCTGTGTAGCAACCAGCATGTTGAGAAAATGCAGCCCCTGCTCAGGGATCCTTTGCCTGCAATTTGCTTGGAGGAGTGAAGGAGCTTGTGGCTGGCTCAGGAAATAAATTCAAGCATCCTCTGCCTCAGCCACATAGACCAGTCTTTCCAAGGAGGTGCAGCCATTTACATCCGTGCTGCTGGATCTAGCACTGGTGCCAGCCAGGTGTTGTTGCTGCCCTGTGATAAGGCCACCCAGCCTGTGGACCCTCAGGTAGGGCCAAATCCACCCTCACCCTGGACACTCTGGCAGGAGGCTATGAGAAAGGACAGCTCAGAGGCAATTATTAACACAGGTCACACTGCAAACACCAGTCTTCAGACCATTTAAGTCAATGAAGCGTACTTCCCATGGGAACCCTTAGTCCTGGCCAACTTGAGGCAGAACCAATTAGAGCAGGCAATAAATACACTTAGCATGCTCAGAAAAATACATCTAAAGCTGTTGCTGTTTATATACATTTCTTTGGACCAGTCAGCAACAAAGATGCCCATTACAGCTGTTCTTTCCTTTCCTTCTTCCCTCTCTCTCTGTGAGAGAATATATATTCAAAATAAATCTTGCTGGCTTCACCAAATCCTTGTTGGGTTTACTCCTATTCACTCCCAAGTCCATTGTGTCGCGTGTCCCACCAGCACCATGACTTGTGAGCTTCCTGCAGAGTCCAGCTGTTGCGTTTCTACTGGCTCCCCCTGAGCATTTAGTAATGCAATAGGAGCCGAGAGGAAAAAGGCTTGCACGTTGCCTTATTATTGAGAAGCTGATACCTGGTACCAAATCACCTTCATCACCTCTGGCCTCCTTCGTCATCAGTCTGGGGCTTTGCGTATATAGTGGGCTTAATCGGTACTAATGGCACATCAGCACCCATTGCCAGGGCAGTAATAGCTGTGGGGGACTGCTATCTAACAAGGATGATCTTAGGTGATGGGGGCTGTAGCCACAGGGACAGTTTGCAGGGAACAGAGAGCCCAGATCTCACGTCCCAGATCACTGCTCTACCCACAGCGTTGTTCCTCTTCCTCAGTGATACCACGCTTGATTTGATCTGCATGTCGCGTGATCAGTCACATCAGCTGCATGACACTTCCTGTTTTCCAGGTGGGGGATTAAGCCTTTCGTAAGAGGACTCCAACTAAACAATGGTTATGCAGCATTAATAGTGTTTGATCCTCAGGCAAAGTCTTTCCACTAAGTTCCATGGTGGACCAAAACTTTGTTTCACCAGAAAAGTGAGCAACCATAATTTGGGCTCACGCAAGATCAGAAGGATTTTCTCTTCAAAGCCAGGGTAAAACCCAAATATGAGAAAATTCTTTGTATAAAAAATAATCTTTTAAATTCTGGTCAAGACTGGTGGAACTTATTTACTTTATATGTTATATTATTTAATGCTCCACATTCTTAAAAGTTCTTTCAGTCAAGCTGCCCTTCCCGTGTTTCTCCTACCAACTTTTTGGCAATTTGGTGTGAACAAGTGTTGGACTGAAGCAAGGTTTTCACTAACCAAATCCAATTCACATGTCCCAACCCCAGTATCACTCACAGAGACACAGACACAGACACATGAGACTGGAACAAGATGTAGGAATCTGAAGACCTGCTAGTCAGCTCTACTTTCGGCATATTTGTTTGTCATTGTCTGGCTTATGGCCCCATGGCTCTCTCCCCATTGGTGCAGTGTGATGGCTGCCCAGTGTGTCAGTCTGCAGCCTGGCCACCACCTCCATCTACCTGTGTTGCTGTGTGATGAATCCTGAAGTTAGCAGCCAGCAAAGAAAGAGAGTGGTCAGGCACTAAGAGATGTGGTGAGAATTGTCTCTCTCCCTGCCCTCTTACTGCTTCAACTGGCACTCAACATCCTTCTGCTTTCCCTCACAAGAGCAGTTTATATGGATCTGGGACAAAGCAAGCATGGAGCAGGAGAGACATCCATCCATCTTCCTCTCCTGCTGGCTTCGTAATGATCATTCTCTTGGGGTCAAGCTACTTCAGAGGTACTGGAGGCCAGAAGACAGCTGATACACATGCCCTCTAGGGACAACAAGGAGCCCCGTGTCCAACAGGCCACACCACACAGAACATACAGCTAGGGAGCAGCAGTTATTTTGTTCTTGGAGGCTTGCACCACCAGAACAGGGCAGGCAAGAGGGAGAAATTCATCTCCCACAGTGGACAGGTACAAGCAAGGCTTTCTCCTACCACTGCAGCTACTCTCGCGGTGGATTCATGGTTAAATGGCTGGCTGATATCTGCCAACCAAGCTGGACACCAGTTCAGAGGAAGCCACTAGGTGCTGAAACCACAGGTCCAAGTTTCTGAAAAGAGCCCTCTGCTGGGCTCAAGGAAGCTGAGCCAGAGCATCTGGCTAAAATACAAACATACACGCACATACACAAAAGCAATTTTCACAACTGGGCTAGGACAATATTTCCTCAGAGTATCTTACAGTCTAATTCCAGTGACCCCAGTGGTTTTGTGAGCACATGTCACAAAAAGCAGTTCCAGGCTTTGCCTGATCAGCCCTCCACCTTCCCTCATGCTTATATAGCAGAGCAGAGCCTGATGAACTGGATGTGACACAATGCCTTGCTTTCTCGTCCTTAAAGTAGGAATCCCATCACCTGGATAAAATCAAAAACATGCTACTATGTGTGTATTTATGACTGGAAGGTATCAGTGGACAAGAATTTGGTGGGAGGGGAAAGAAGGACCAGATGTGTTTGAATGAACAAGAAAGGATGATGTCATGGTCAAAATACACTAGTAGATACTCGTGTTAACTATTTGGCTTGTCACAGATTGCTCCACATCATAAGAGCAAGTCAAGTGAGACCTCCTGTCTCAGGTCTGAAGTGGCTAGGGTTCCCTCTCCATTCTGATGTTGTTTCTCAAACACAAAGAAACGAGAACAGGTTATCACTTACATGACTACAGCTAGTCCATACTGGAAGAAGGAAAATGGCAACTAGAGCAAGGTCTTTGCTGAGAACAATTTAAGCCACACAATTCCACCTGTCTTCTAGACCCCAGACAGCCAGGATACTCCATCAAGAAAAGAGGTCATTTTTGTATGGATCAAGTCAATCAGCAACATAGGACAATTATGTCCTAAGTGGGGGGACAAGAGATAACCAACACTGTCCAGAAAAGGAGATGGCAATGTTGATCACAGCAAGCCCTATAGTCATCCTATCATAAGAATATTTTGTGATAGAAAAAACATTCAGTCACTAGTGAATGTAGGCAACGAAGAGTCCTGCTGGAAAGCTGGGAATTCAGTGAAATCCAGGTATTCACAGTGAATAGTGCATTTCCTTGAAAATTTTAAATTATTTTCTCTTTTACTGGAAATCTGAAAGTCTTAAAGTGAAAGAACTTCAACAGCTGAAAATGTATCTTTCATTTTCCAATGGAACCTGTAAATTTCCAATGAAATAAGTCAACAAAACCAAACATTTTGTCATTCACATCAACATTTTCCAGGGAGGAGGGAGAGGAGAAGGGGAAACATTATTTTTGACAAGGTCTACTGATTGGCAGAGCTCTTTAATAAATAGATCAGGTCAGAGTGCAGGACTCCAGTCCACATGGCAGAACTGCTGGTCTCTGAAAGGCTGATAGAGATCTTGTTGGCTGAGTTTCCCCCTGTGGTTGACAGAGCATTAGCTAAAGACAGGATACAGGCAACCAGTCCTGCTGAGAATGACTGGATGCCAAACCAATGGCTGGCAAGATCTCTAAAGGCTTAATGACAGAACGCAAATGCTCGCATAGAGATCTGACCAGCAGAGAATTTGCTAGCTGGGGAACTGCAGGCTAGCCACATGCCATAACACTAGTTTGCTCTCAAGGAGTGAGGAAAAAAAAATAAATAATACCCCCCAAAAAAGAGAAGTTCTCCTCTGCAAATATTTCCAAGGTGGCTATAACCTTCCTCCAAAGAGGCAAATCCAACATTAAACATCAGGAGAATAAATCAGCTGCAGGGACTGGCAAAAGGTTGAGAATTTAAATTACAGCAAGGTCAAGAGGAAGCAGGGGGCTGCTCAGAGGGAGCCAGAGTGAGAAATTCAGCACATCTGGTAGGTACAAAGCAATGCCCTTCGGGCAGGCTCAGCCCCCAGCCCACCCCTACACAGTGCCTAGAGCTCGGCAGAGAGAACACGCACAGAGACGGCTGCAGGGAGGTCCTGTCCAAGGGAAATCCGGCTGCGAGAGAGTGGAGGGGGGAAAAGTGCAGGGGGGAAGCAGGTGAATAAATGAGAAGCAGCAGCATTAAGACAGTGCAGCTTGTGCAGCTGCCTGAGCTGCCAAGAGTTGCTGCCTCTGCTGGGTCAGGGGACACTCTCCTCCTCCAGAGCTGGTCATGGCAAGTTTCCTTGGAACAGCTGCTTGCGTTATGTTTTGCTGTTATTTAGCTCTTACTACCGTATCTAAAGAAATTGCTATTCATAATTTAGTGCAAAAGAACATGGGAAGGAAAATATGCTTTGAGGGGGACACAGATAGGACAGAAAAAAAGAGAACAATTACATATATTCACACTGGATCAAACCTGGAGCTCTTCCTAATAGTGGAGTTTTTACCTGACAGTGGCAAGGAAGTGCAGGAAACACTGCAGCTGGCAGCTCCTGTGTGACCTACCCCTGGAGAAAGCATTTTCTTGGTCTCAAAAGAGTTGTTTGATGCTTTGTGTCCCTCCCACTCCTCCCAAATCCAGGTGTTGGTACAGTGGCAAGCCATTGTCACCAATGAGGGTGTCACCCAGCACAGACCAACCCCAGGAATGGATCCTTTCTCCCCAGCTCTCCAGCCCAGCTTTGACCTAGTTATTCTAACCAGGATAAGAATAATATGTATGTTTAAATATATAAAAAGATATCAAGATATCTATGCATTACTTAAATATGATTATATACACATATATTTAGATTACCTTTTTGTTCAGCTGTAGCTCACACTGCCGACCTCTGCTTAGTCCATACCACAGTGACCTACTGGAACAGCAGCTCAGGCGATTGTTTTGCTCAACGGTTTGGAGGAAGAAGTGAGCTGCTGCTGACCCCCCAGCACCCCTCCATGCAGGGAATGGAGGGAGGCTGAGGCACTCAGTGCCGCCAGGACAAAGCTAGTCAGGGTCAGAGTCCAGATTGAAAAGCTTATAAAGAAGCATTTACAGTTCTCCAAAGTGGATTTAAAACTGGCTGTGGATGCAGTGACTAAGTCTGTGATCCTCTAAGGTATTTAGGCATTTGATTCCCCAGTCAAGCCAAACCTTTGAGGATCTGAGCTCCAACACAAGGGCTTTCTACCTAGACAAGCATGAATAATAGTTTGGGCAAAAGCACCGACCACGTGGTCCTCAGACCAGCTCCTCAATGGACATGGTCCTAATTAACATCTTAGATGCTCCAGGCAGGTGGGTCCTCATTTCCCAGAGCCTGTCAGAACTGTGAGGTTTTTCCACATGTCCCAGTGTTTGCACACCTCTGCCTTCACCACCCTGGTCACCCCCCCAACCTTATGTTTCCATGCAAGTTTTGCAGCATTAAGAAAGGCAGGGAGCATTTCTGGGAAGAAAGAAAGAAAGGTACAGGGAAATATAGAGACTGAGAAAAGACCATCTCAGTTAAAAGACTTGACCAAAGAGCTGCTTTAAGGCAGGATACTATCTGCATCTTGGGGCTGGGAAGAGCCATTAAAGTACATGGAGGCATTTGAATTGGAGATGGCTACCATCTCCTCTAGTCAATTATACTGTTTGGCTAAAGTTGATGCATCCTTGTGGAATATTTCAGCTCCAACCAGTTTGATCAGGAAGCTTTTCTTGAGGAAAAGGGGGGAGAGAGAGAGACTGACTGATGCTGTTTAGCTGGTGTTTAGGACATTGGCCATGCTTCAAATCCCCGTTCTGCCTGACTCAGAATGATCTCAAAAACCTCTGCAAGCAGAAAAAAAAATGAGGCTGGGAGGTGATGGTTTAAAAACACTGCATTGGAATGTTTAAAATATGTCAAAACCTTTTCTTTCTTTCTTTTTCTTTTCTTTCTTTTTTTTTTCTTTTTTTTTTAAATGGGAAATTCATCAAACCTGACACTTCCCATGAAGAGTTCTGGCTCCAACAAATCGGGATATTTGGACACCCCCTGAGTTCCTCTCTCCACCACAATTTCAGCCAAATATTCTTGGCTGGTTCTAATTACACAGCCATATATTTTTATACACACATACACCCAGCTCGTACACGTGAAGACTCTGTAATCAGAGCTCAGATTGGGAGGGAAGGGTTGATAAGACCTTAGCTGCTCCACAGGACAAGAAAAAAAAAAAAAAGTACAAGGACCCTTTTTTTGCCCCCTCTCTTCATTTCGCCCTCCAAGGACAAGCCCAGCACCAGGAGCTGAGGGCTCTGCAGATGGCAGCCACATGCACTGGCTGGTCAAGCCATGGTCTCAACATTTCTGCACTTCTCTAGTGCCCTCCCCAGGTTTTGCAGAAGTTCACCTTCCTCCAGACACGAGGCCACATCTGGTGCAACTGTCCCACTGCCAGGCACCCAGCACCCTTGCAGGAAGGTGAGAATTGGTCCTTTCCACATCCTGTGAGAATCTGAGGAGCCCCAGGAAGGTGATGTCCTCAATGATGAAAGTCATTGGCAAGAGCTTCAGGCCTTCAGGGTGCAGGCATAACCCTGGAAAAGGGTCCCTGCTTGAGTCCTGGGATCGCTTGTAAGAGCAAAAGGCACTAAGCACCCAGCAGAATGCATCCAGCACGTCTCGGGATCAACCCATCGGATCAGGGCTGCACAATAGCTCTGGTAGGAAACGTTACCTGAGCCCAAAACTGCTGGTAAGAGTTCAGCAGGGCTTCCTACACCACACACACTGAGACAGAGCCTCCCAAGGAAGGGGAGTAGGGGAAAGGGTTTTCCCTGAAAATGATGAAATAGTTAAAGTCAAGAGCAAACAGGCCACCCAGCTCTCCTTTTAACCCTCCTGCATCAGGAGACCTGAGGGCCAGCCAAATCTACCAGTTCTAGGAAATTATTTTTAAAAAAACAGACATAGACACATTGCCGGTGGGGGTGGGAGAGGGGAAGACCAATGTATTTTCACAAGAATCTGTCCTTGATTAGAGCAGAAACATGGCAGTGGGGAAAGAACCAATTATTCAGCAGTGAGTTAAGAAGAAGAAAAAAGGAAAAAAAAAAGGCATATTTGTTCAGGGTGTGATAGAGAGACTTCCAAAGCGCATGGAGACAATTGAAAATTATGTCTATTGAAGCAGAGGCATTTGGTGCTCAGGGTGAGGAATCAAAGGGCAAGTCCCAGGGAGGCAGGAGGGTGGGGTGGCTACCCCCGGGTGGCCACTAACAGGCAGGCTCTAGTGTGTGACCTCTCATAAAATCCTTCCAGGGGGCTTTCACATATTGTGTGGAGCATAAGCTGATTTCCACACACACAGAGCCTAATGAAGATGTCCTTCAGGAGGCGTGGGGAGGAGACGCCTTAATGAAACCAGCTTGTTTGCCAAGCAGACAATTCCCCCCCACTGAAGGTGGCACGGATATACAACGGGAGATGTGAATGCATGGGAAAAAATTGTTGTTGACTGCAATGCCCTGTAATAAAAAAAGGACTCCATATGCATTAGATTCAAACTAACTGAATAGCAGAGGCTCGAGGGAAGGTCAAGGATCTGCAAACCCCTAGTTTCTTATTGTAGACCGGACCCGGGCAGCTTCCCCCAGCTGGTTCACAGAGTGCCTCTGGTTAAGAAGCAGTTATCATCTGCCTCAGATTGACCTGGCCAGAGTTTGAACCAGTCTGAACAGAGATTTATTAACCCTCGCAGTCAGAGATCAATAAATAGCTTCCTCTCAAGTGGGCAAACTGCCTGGAATACAAAAACATGAAAGAAGCCCACCACCAATCTGCTCTCCCCCCGTCCAATAAAAGGATTCTCTAATTCCCCAACAGACAGCAATTTCTAATTTCTATAGTGTTTCAAAGCCAACTGTAATATTCACATCTAATTACAGGGCCCTGGATTGCTGCCATGTAGAGTATGGTTGTTAACAACATGATTTCTACACTTCTCTAGGGTCATTTGGAAACTATCCGTATCCACACTTACACCCCCCATCTCCTCTGCTGAGTCTATGCTGGTCAGCCAGTCTTACCACATTGTAAAGGGCAAGGTGCACCACCGAGATTTACGTGTGGGAGAAGAAAGAGCAGATGATGTTATTCAGGGACAAAGCCACACTGCGCTTCATCTCTCCAATCACCTACTCAGCTAGGGAGAGGCCAGAGATAAGGTTAAAAGTGGAGTGAAATAAATGACTTAAATCTGCAGTTTGAGATATTTTTTTGTAATTGAAACTTCAGAGGAAGAAAAAGTGAAGGTTTACTTAAAAAAACAAAAGCAAAACATTTTTTTGGACAAAAGTTAACCATAAAGGGCTGGCATTTTTGGTCTAGAAGACAAACTGTGGGTAAATGAAAGATGGGGAAAAGAAAGATGCTCTAACAAACTAGGTGCCACAGGATCTTTTCTATTAGCTCCAGTAAGCAGTTCCACTTAACTTCAAAAAAGTCACAAATAAGAGATTTTTATCTGAATTCACACAGCATTTTGAGATTTCCTAGCCATGCCTTTAAACAAAAATGTGAAGCTCCTGGCTCAAGAAGCTCATGAACTGCACATCTCTGCAAACTGGGGTCTCCACTCTCACTCATCCTCTGCTTTGAAGCAACCCTGTGAATTTTCTGGCAGTCCTGGACGATTGCTTGGTGTGGACCTTCACACCAAGTCATCCCTAAGTTTTTATTTCCCAATCCTTTCTTACATGTCAATATTCTTACTCATTGACTCTCATCTCACATATTTCTGTTTACAAATCCTCCTGGCTGACTCTAAGCTCCTTAACACATCTTCCTCTCCACAATACTATATACTCTATTTTGGAGAACTTTAAGAGCTCATGCAGGTGGAAACCGTCAGAAATATCTCCCTGTTCTTCACTCTTCAAAGGCTCTTCAGAGAGGTGTGACAACATAAGAAAAACCTCCCTGGTAAATCAGATCACACCTTTTGACAGTCAGTGTTTTAAGATGTATTCCAGCCACTTGGCAGGGAAGACTTTCCCTTTCTCATAAAAGTTTTTGAAATGTCAATTGATGTTCCTCTCCCTACCAGAAAGAAAGCTAGAAGGAAATCTCGGAAATGTTCACAGAGCATCAGGTAAAAGACAAAACCAATCAAACCAAACCAAAAACTGGTGCAGATAGAAGTAATTTTTAAATATTCGATTTGGACCTTTTCCTCTTTGTTTATTCTCTTTTCTAGGAAAAATTAAGTTAAATTTTAAAATGAAATTTTATTTCAATGTAAAAAAAAAAAAAAAGACCAACCCAAAATGCTAATCATTTTTAGAAAAAGAAAGAAGGAAAATGGCTTTAGAAGACCTGCAACCTTTTAGTAAGCTAGAAAATCTGTTAAAACCACCCCTTTTCCCACAAAAAAAAATCACTTTGAATATATTTGCCTTTCGTGGCAGAAAAAAACATTTAAAATATATTTTTCAAGCAGCTCTAGCAATGACTTCATGTTTTTGTAACACTTATCAAGGTGAGAGATGCGCCAAAATAAACTTCTGACCTTGCCTAGCCTCTGAAACTGGTTGGATCTGAGGGTGCCCATCACCCCAAAGAAACCGGTGGACCCCAGTGTGTTGATGGGGGTAAGACAGAGTGTCTGAACCCATGACAGAAAGGGAGGCTTACCCCTTTTTTCCTGAAGCTGGTTGGTCCTGCTGCAGAACATGCCCATGAACAAGAGTATGTGGCACAGAGCCGGGAGCCTAAAGTGGCCGGTTGACCCTGAGCAAGCATCAAATCCAGCAGGGCTCAGAGGAGGAGCAGGGAGAGCCAGGAGATATGGTACTTGCTCTGACGCTGGCTGCTGTGTACTTTTCCAGTGGATAAATAATGCTGCTTTCTAGCAATTTCCACTAGCTTTCCAGCATTTTATTTTATCCATGTTCAGTTTTCAACATGACATCTGACACTTCGTAAATTCCCAAGATTGATATCACCATTCGGGGCATAAAGGTGAGGAAAAGAAAATGGTTGGTACATAGCATGTAAGTCAGCTGCAGTGTTGATGTAAGGGGGAGGTTGCCAAATAGCTGCTGAGGGATGGGACGGTGGTGTGGCAGTCATTTCTCCTTCAGTAGAGCTGGCAAGCAGAGACAGAATATATCCAGACTTGCACTTGAGGGCTTCCAGGATTCATTGGCCCTGACATCTTCTGCCAGAAATAGAGGAAGATATTCTGGAAACCACATCACCACAATGAAAGGCCATTGCTGCATCACCTCAGCAATGTTGCATGCCTCTCCTCCTTTCCACTGCCCTCTCCTCTGCCAGAGACCTATACCCACCTGCTGGCCATTGATGAGGAGGTATCTACATGCTTTCTCCAGCACAACCAGAAGTGGTTGAAATCAAAGCAAAAATTAGCAGAAGAAATGTTGTGGGCCATATTACATGCAAGGTCGGATTCTGTGATGGTAGCGGCTCCTTTAGGACATTAAAAATAATCAGGACTTCAGGGTCTGACGCGTTTCACTTGCACAACTCTTATTTATGCTACTGGGATTTGTAGCCCTGTGATGAATGCACAACATATACCTAGCAGATATATACCCATAGACTTTCAGGGTGCATGGTAGAGAGCTCAGTCAACTGCCAACCCTGCTGAAGGCAGGACTGCTTGGAAGACTAAGTGTTTAAGAGACAAATTTGGCAAAACTGCTGAATACTGGGGTCATTTTGCATGTTGCTTACTCAGTGAAGACCACAATGAAAACCAGGAAAGCTTCCAAACCGCGTAGGAACATAAACGCCATATTACATATGACCAAATGTCCAAGCAGTGCAGTGTTTTGGGTCTGACAGTAGCAGTGTAGAGACAAAGCAGAAACAGGAGTCTGTGTCTCTAGAGATATCAGGATATGTCAGAACACATCCTCCTGTCCTGGGAAAAAAAAAAAAAAAAAATTCACATAGGGAAATGTGCCCAGTGGCAGTGAAGAAAATGTTACAAATGACTTGGAGCCTGACTTCGGCTAACCAAGGGGCAAGACATTTCATCTAGCTTGTGCCTCAGTTCCCCCCATGAGATAGAGATGTTGCATCACCATGGGAAGGGGACAGTAAAACCATGTCATGACTGAAGAGTCCTGAGGTGCAACAGATGAGGACCAGATGGCACAACTCTGGATGGGTAGGCTGTACGGGTGTTCCCTTTCAGTCACTTTCCCTTCGTCATCTGGATTTTAGTTCAATTGACATGGAAGCGTTGCAAAGACATTGTTCATTACACAACTCACTATTGTCATTCATTGTACATTATTTCCTCATCCTTACTTGCTGTTTTTCTTTTTAAGAAAGATAAAAAATGCTGCCCTCGTCCAGGCAAGAGAAGGACACAAGACTTTTGTCGTGCAGTCAGAATGAGCGAATCATGTTTGCACTCAAGTTGTTATTAATCTGAGGCTGCAACTTGTCTGGAGAAATGATCTAGAATCATAGAACCATAGAACCATTCAGGTTGGAAGAGACCTTTGGGATGATTAAGTCCAACCATCAGCCCTACTCTACAAAGTTCTCCCCTACACCATATCCCTCAACACCACATCTAATTGACTCAAACACATTCGGGGATGGTGACTCTACCACTTCCCTGGGCAGCCGATTCCAGTGTATGACCACTCTTTCTATGAAAAATTATTTTCTCATGTTCAGCCTAAACCTACCCTGCTGCAGATTGAAGCCATTCCCTCTCATTCTATTGTGAATTACCTGTGAGAAGAGACCAGCACCAACTTCTCTACAATGACATTTCAAGTAGATGTAGAGAGCAATCAAGCATTGCAGATCTGACCAAGTTGCAGATTTGACCAAGTGTTGCACAGTAGGTAAATTTATGAAGTTCCTCAAAGCACCTGAGCATGTAAAAGGAAAAGACATCTAATAAATGGCTCCCTATAAACATTTCACCCATTTGTAATATCAAACAGGATTAAGTAACACCACAAGAGCTTAGTGGGTGTTGTAGTCTGGGCTCAAACCAGGGCAGTAGGTAACAAGAATTAGGTATACCGCAGGTAGGAAAAGAGGTTTTTTCATTCTCCCAGTCCTGACTCAATAAAACCAGGGAATAGGACTTACACACATACTACACTTAAGCATCTTACACTTAAGTGTAATACCCATGGCATATGGAGTAAGGCCCAAACCCTGCCTAAATTGCTTACAAGCTGAAAAAGTAAGAGAGGCAAAGGAACCAGCATTGCCAAGTGAGGAGCTGAGGCACAAGGTGCTTTGAGTAAAGTCCAAGAGAGGTTTGGGAGTCTTGTACCAAGTCCCTCAACCACCACAATGGGAGCACTGACCACACATGGCCTGTCAGCCACCTGGTTCCCTGCAGTCATCTACTGAGAACATCTTTGTGGGTGCTGCTGGGTCTTCAAAGTCCTGGTGACCCTTTTTCTCCGTGGGAAAGCATCACGACTAAATAAATATCTTGATTTGCTCTTGGTGGGGAAAATTGAGCTGTAAACACCTCGCTGATAGATGGGGAAGGATCACAGGCTTGAAGAGCCAAACTCTCTCTTCTCTAAATCAGAACCAATTTGTGTCACTGTTAGATCCATTTCCCAAAAGTAAAAAGGGCACTAGTTTAAATTAACCCAGGTATTAGAGGAATTTCAGCTCTGCTATAGATAAAACCAAACATTACTTCTGGTTTTAGGTGGACTATTCTAAGTACTACTAAACCAGCATGCTTCAGGATTCCAAAGCGAATCCTCTCTCCTGAGCATGCCAAGGTTAGCATGCCAACTTTGTGGTGACTGCGCAGGGGAGGAGCATAGCCAAGACCCCTTGAAAACAACCAGACAATAGTTTCTCTGTCTGAAACTAATGCACTCAATATCTAAACTCGTACCTTTGTTGAAGATGCTGTGGACAATCTCAGTGCATTTGTCTCAATATATATGGATTAGAAGAAGTTGGAACAGGTATAGATACTGATAAGGCAGACAGACAAAGTCCAGTGAAGTCTTCCTGGCTTTAAAGCCTATGTACTTATAGGAAGCAGGTATGAAGAAGCTTAAGATAACACACCGCTTCCTGCTCCATCTCTCTTGAAAGGACATGCTCAGATAGAGACAATATTAGTCTGCACTGTGTGCTTGTTTCTTGAATTTTCTGAGATTCAGTCTGTATAAGCATATATATTAGCAATTCTGGAAAAGGGCAAGGTTAAGGTTATTTTGACAGTGTAGCACAGATCTTTATCTTTCCTACTTTTCAAAAGTGTAAATTTGCATCAATTTTTCATATCCTTCTGAGGATTAATCTTGTATGTATTCTGGAACAATACAAGACACCATTAGGCAACATTAACTTTGTGCTGAAATTTTTGGCATAAAATGCTGTATGGTCTAATCTATTTGCAAATCAAAAGCCAATGCTTTGCACACTTCAGTGAAAAGGCAGAGGCAGCCTGCCCCACTAGAAAGGTCACCAGATTAGGACTCAAGGGAACTCTTCAAAGTTCTGCCACTGATTTACTGCTCAATCTTGGCCAAGTCATCTCTTTTCTTTGTGTCTCTAGTTTTCCTCCCATTCTTTCTGTTTTCTATTCAGGCTGCAAGATCTTTAGGGCCAGAGCAGCCCTCTTGTTACATGCTGGTCCTGCGCCTCGCACAGCAGGCTTCCCCTGCTCCTAGCTGGAGTACGGCTACTAGATGCTACTGCCACACGAAGAATTCAGAGCCCTAACAGCTTAAAAGAGTTTGGCTTTCACTCCCCGGTTCTTCAATCTCTCTTGTTTGTGTCCTTAGCTTAAAGCTTTTCAGAAGAGCTACCGGCCACCAACAGAGTAGTTCCCAGTCAAAGGGTTAAAATAATGAACTCTGTTAGATAAAGAAGAGAAAGGTGTAAGAGGAACTCGGATCATATCGCAAACTAGGTACTAGTTAATCAATAGCACTCAAAGGTGAAGGCCATATGGAGGAGGATGGAATCATTGCACAAGTTAAGCAAAGTTTAGCGAACAGCAAGCCTGATAAAGCAAAGGTTTAACTATTTTCTGTGAAAAGTTCCACCTTTCCTCTAACCTGGCTCTGGAACAGGGACCACATGCACTGATGTTCTCTATGACTGACTCATGCCCTAAAGGGTTCAGTGGAAGTTTTGAGACCGAGTCATGGACAATACCTTTTTATTGCCCCGACAGTTCATATACTACATGTTACGTATAATTCTCCTATTCACTGAACTCTCAATCCAAACTCTTCTGGTAAAAGGGCTTGTGGGCAGTTTACTTTCTGTCCAATGACTTCATTGCAAAGGATTTTTCTCCTCTGTGAAGCTTGCCATGTGCAAGCTTTCCTTCCTCTTTTTTTCCCTCTTCTTGCTTCCCAGTTTCTGGAAATAATTTGTGGTTTGGAAATGGAAATGCCCTCGTAGGTTTCAAAGAGCTTAAAGCCTGCCATACCAGATCAGTTCATTGGAATTGGATCCATTTAATCTGATGTCCTCTTTCCAGCCTTGACCAATACCTTCTACTTCAGAAGACAACAGAACTTCACAGTGGCAACAGGACACTTCAGCTTTAGGCAGACTCCCTTCATTGAATGGCTGAAGAGCTGGTTCCCACTTCCACCCTGAGCTGCCTCAGATTTTCTTGGAGGAATCCTCAAGGAATCAACTAAAGGACAGAGACCCCACACAAGGATAAAGAGATTTAAGGGGGACAAAGTACATCAACAATATCAAAAGAGGGCTTCCCAAAACATAGCACAACAAACATAGCTCAACCCCTTCCAGGACTGGCTTGGCTCACTTCCCCTGTTCAAACAAGTTGGCAAGCAAATCTTTATTGTAAGAGACAGAACAGAAGCCGTAGGGGAGGTACTGAAATCTGGGGATAATTCACAAAATCCTGGCCTGTGGTGTAGAAGGAAGCTAGTGTTATGTATCTTTTATTTGTACTTCTTTTGTTATTTCTGCTAGATTTAAACAGATATAAGCAACCTACTGATGATCACATCTTGTTTTCAGCTGACATCTTTCCTGGTTGTTTTTAAATTAATGGCAACCAGGTATAAGCTAGGACAGTCATTTTTTGGCTTGCTCATTTATGTCAAGGTGGTCTTGTGCTTCACAGATATCCTACATATTGCAGCAAGATTATTTGTTCATTAAAGTACAATTTAGTATTACAAAACCACCAGATTTAGTCTCTTATAAGTCTGCCATTTTCTCTACAGAGCACCACCATCATTCTCCAGGACCATTGACTCCATATACTCATGCCTTATCTTTTCCCCATAGCCAGCCATGAGCAGCAAAGCCATGTACTTGGACTTTGCTCTCTGGAGACTTGGCAGAGAACCATCAGGCAGACCACCTGCATTCACCTCATTCTAAGACAGGCTTGTATTCCTGACTGCAATGGGTGCATGTAACCAAGGGCACCATTCTTGGGGTGAGGGAAACTTCAACTAGAGGACATCGGCCAGATGAGATGGTGGAATGTGTGGTGTTACATTGCCACCTTGTGGAGAGCTCCCACTGGGATGAATGAAGAAATATGGCTGACTAACGAGTTGTGGGCCATCACATGTCGCAAGAACATCTCCCACTGTTGTGTGCCCATGACTGGCTAAGCACTTGTGCCCCTGCTGTGACAGAATGGGCCACTACACATTGCTCTCCAAGTGATGAAGTAAGGGAGTTCCATACAAGTCCTGGAGGGCCTTGTACCATGGGCACATGGTACACATGGGCAACATCAACCCACTGCTTTAGTGCCTGGATTTGCAGACTTGGTATTAAATTTGAGTATAGATGCAGCCAATGTGAAACAAGAGTCTGGTTCTAGTCAGCCTTCAGGGCACAGAAGTCCACGTTATCACAATTGCCATTAGCTCTTGCAATGTTGCTATCCATAAAAGAAAAGCATAGTCCACTCTGTGAATCCAGGCCTCCACAAGCTCAAGGAGAGAATGAAAGAAAACGTATTTCCTTTCGTTAAGTGCAGAAGAAGCCTCTGGTGGCAATACTTTTTATATTAGCGATGTCCCTAGGGAGTTTCAAATATACAAACCCACAGCATGCTCCTCCTGTTTGTGTGATGGAGTACTGCGTTGACAGACTGGAAGAGAATTACTGACAAGTGCTACCATGTGGACTCTTACAGTGATGCCATGTATTGATTTTCATCTGGTGATGATGTGCACTTTTGCGATTGCATTGACACTATTCTCTCTTAAGAATCTGCAGACTGAGTTTTTGGAATGAAAAGGATTAGCATTGTTTAGTATTTATTCAGTACTAAAGGAGGTCTGTGACTTTATGAGCCTTTACAACTAAAATAAGGAATAAGAAAGAGGAACAAAAGAGAAAGCCTAGGTCCTTCTCCTAAGGCTCTTAGCAAGAGAAATTACACATGACAGAGCAAGACAGGCAAACCCTGAGTAGATGGGTTCCAAGAGCAACAACATATGAAAAGCATGACACACAGATAACTCCTTACTGCGCATGCATTATGTTGAAGAGCAGTAATGGCTCAGGAAGAGGTAAAATATGTCAAGCACTGGTTAGAGAAGCAAGCTATACTCTCAGGTTGCCCACTGCCAATCCAGTACTCCATTGAATATCTGGAAGTAAAAAAGCAAATCCCACAGATTTGGGGAACATGGCAGATCATACTTACAAGTATCCAAAGTGTGGTCTGAAGTTTTCAAGACCCTGAGGAGGAACAGTCTTTGATTTCAAGGAAATCTGATACCTCCTCAAAGAAGGGGTCACATTCTTTGAAATGCAAGATATGGGCAGCTATGGAGATGCTAGCCAACAACAACAGGACATGAATGCCAACATCTCCTGATGGGAATAAAGGCAGTAAATTTGAGCTCCAGAGGTTTACAGTGGGACTTTTGCTAAAACCCCAGTTGCCAGTAAATTCAACATCTCTTCAAAATATACACAGGGAGATGTGAAATTGCCCCGGTACTCAGGAGAAGCACAGACTGTTACCTTTCTTTGGTAAGTCTATCTTGATAAAGACAATGGCACTAGTGGAGTATATTTCTTTTTCTCCAAGGCATATAAGTTGATACTTTATGAGATCTTAGTTAAGAAACAAATACTTTGCACTGTGGGGAAAAAGCAAGGCATACCAACATGTGTTTCAGTGACAACTTTCAACATGCAGTTATTAATGGGGAGGCATTATAATGAATGTGAGCAGTATTAGTAAGATCCTTTAGAAAACTGTTCGTTAGTCCAATAATGTTGAGCATTTTCAGCACTCATCTAGAAATATAAAATCTGTAATAGTGGAATTTGCACAAAGTGTTTAAGTTATTAAAAGAGCAAAGAAGACAGAAGACAGGCTGGATTATGGGGGTGCAAGAATTACCTGCTTAATTTATTACAGTCTATATATGGCTCCATTTTACAAAAGGCAAGAGAAATGCATTACACCTGGCAGTAAAAGCTAGATTCGACCCCATTCATCTCCTGTCTCCAATAGGGGCATCTAAACTAAGAGCCTAGCTGGCCTACGCTTCCTCTACAGTCAGTGAAGAAAAAATGGTGCCTCCAGCAGGGAAAATCTGTCTGAAGTTCAAAGGGCTAAGCCAAACCCCTACATTCAGGTGAAAAAAACATCCGTGTTGCAAAGTTGCATATAAAGACTATAAAAATTAACCACCTCAGCATGAGATCTCCATGCCGTATTTGACCACGAATACAACATTCAGGAGTATAAAAAAAAAAAAAAAAGATTATCAAGTAGAAACAGTGAAGCACTTATGTCCCTGGATTGGCCACTATTAAAATCCTTCGAAGAATGACATCTTCAGTCTTGGCATCTCCAATTCAGGAAGGATATGGCCATCTTAGAGTTCAAATTAAAGCCATGAAAATGATCTTGCAAGAGAAAACAAGTCTTGCAATGTGATGAGTATATACCTTTAATCTACTGAGATTAGTCAAAATGTGACTTGATGTTTTTTATATGTAGGTACTTTCACATGGAAGAGGTGCCTTACAGATCTTTGAATTCTTTCAGCTAGATACATAAACAGATTCAGGAGAATTGAGGCTGATGTTAGACAAATGCACCTGTGAGGAAGGATATGATTTCCTCACTGTGTGCGTAGTTTAGTATTAGAGATGTAATAAAATCACAAACAATTTGGGGCTTATCAGATGCAAATGGACATTTTAGCACTTTGACACATATTGTAACATGGGAGTACTTAGGTTTAAGAGCATGTACTTGGACAGTTATTGCAGAACAGCATGGTAACTCATTGTTTTAAGGTAACCTGTTCTTGGATCAAGATGCTTCACAGAACATTCATTCTGTAGAGGCTCCTATAAAAAATTCTGTAACCTAACTGTACCTGAAAAGAAAAATACAGAAGCTTACTACAGCTGATTCTCACCTAGGGATCAAAGAAAAGGAAGCCTACTTTAGGAATAATGGGATGTTAGGAAAAGGAACAAAAAAACAAATAACCTGCACATCTTTATATCAAAGCAGTAAAAATCACTTCTGGAAGGTGAGGGTGGACAGCTCCATTACTTGAGGCTTAGTCTTCTGCACCAAAGGAGCTTTATGCTCTCCTGAAGTACCCTCCTGGTACGTCAAACTTCAATTTTTGATCTTAGATACTCTCATAAACACTAAAATAATTCCTGCCAGAAGAAGCAGCTCTGAGGGATGGGAACTTTTTTTGTTTGAACCAGTGGTCTGGCAAAATCTAAAGGCATTTCAATGAAAGTTGGTGCATCCTTACAATTACTCCAGCAGTAAATGCCAGTTTTACATGCTTCCTTCTGTTCTTAGCCTGCTTCTTAAGCCTCCCAGGCCTGAAAAGCCCTTCCTATTCTATTCCTCCATGGCTGAGACTCCAGCTTTTTCCAGATAATCTCTACAAAATAGTTCCACATTCACTATGCAAAT
>VZTM01009973.1:15610-182567 GCA_013400555.1 Jacana jacana | reverse complement strand
TTTTTTCCTTCTCCTTCCTCCCCTTCAATTTATACTGAGCTGCAACACATTTTCCAGCCTGCTGTGCTGGAAAGCTGCAGCGTCAAGGGACTTTGTGGTTAAATGCAAGACCTTGTTGTCATATTGTGCACTGGGCCTTTGTCCTCAGGAAACCGAAAACTCCAAGTTAGATAACAACTGGTAAATCATCATCTTTGTTAAGTGTTTGCAAAGACAGGTAGGGAAGCAGGAAGGAGGTTTCTTTAGAACAAGAAAAGAAAGAAACCTCTCTCCTAAGGGATTAAGAACTTCTCTGACCACCCATCTTTGAAGTCTCCTCATAAGTCTTTGTCTTTCCTGAAGCTGTTACTTCTTGACCTGCTTTTAGAGTTGCATATCTGCCTGGGAGCTCTCAGCAGGGGGCGAAGGACAGAGGGGAAGTGTATCAGAATTAAGAAAAGATTACTTTCATGCTGGGGAAAAGATTTCAAAAAAATCCAGAAGCCAGTTTAATTTTGTACTTCAGCAATGATCATTCATTATTCTCTAAGGGTTAAACTAGCCTGGAAAGCCCACAGGAGAAAGCCTACACTGTCTGATTGCAGGGACCAGATAAGATGACTTAATACAACATGTTTTCTTTCCAGCCCTGATTCCCATGATTTTGTAATAAGCCACCCTTGAATCAGCTAGTGATATTTCCCTTCCCTATTCTCTACCTCTCCTCTAAATTCACCCTTGCACCTCCAGAATGACCTGAAGTTTTGCATCCTCCCCCAAGAAGTAAAGAAAGCTGCTGATATCTCCTCCCTTCCTGTGAGTCAATGTTGTGTTCCTCGCACCTTTGCTTCAGCTGAGCAGTTTCTACCTCAACCCAGCTGAGATTCCACTTGAGCACTGGTATCTCTTTTTTCTTATTTTTGTTCATCTGCGTATGAAGTAATACAGTCCCATGGTGGCATGTTGATGCATGTAGAAGAGAAAAACAAAATACTTAATCCTAGCCAGATGAAAGAAAGAAATAAACCACAACCACTCAGAGTTCCTCCACACTCTTGCTTGGTAAATTTTTCTTCTGAAGCCAGCTGTTTGACAGATGGTTTTAAAAGCGAAGTTGTGTTCACTACTCTTAGATAGGCTGAGGATCTCATTCTGTTTGCTCTTTCTTTGGTCTGGAAAACTACAGCGACAAACAGATGGAAGTCACTGCTCTCCGTGTTTGCAACTTCACTGTAGAGCAAAAAAACTCACTGCGGTGACATAGGTTGTATTCATGATACAACAGCTTGGGTCTGGAAGCAGATTAGTATGAAGAGGAGAGGTAAGTCTAAGCAGGACTTTTCAGTCGCATTTTCTGCTCTTGAAATGTCCACAGTTTTGACTTTCAGATGGTAGGAGATCATTGAGAACAAAGATTTTATCGCCTTAAAAATTGATGTTATATTCTGAGATCAGGGGGGTTTTCTTTTTCAATACCTTCGATATTTTGTTTTTCCAGTGGGGAATAGAGAATTGCTAAATCTCCAAACATTGTGCAAGCCAGCAAATTCTAGTCAGATCAGTTGCAATACTTTATTTCAATAATTCAAGGATGTTCTGCTTTGTTCTTGAGACTTAATCTCACCAGGGTTCCAGACATGGTCAGTATCTGTTCTCTGCTCCTTCCATTATTTCCCTACACTTGATCAGGCTCCTCACCTTCTTCATAGCCTTCTCCCATTCTTGCATGTCTCCCTGACAGCTCCATTTCCTGCAGAAACTCCAACCATCTCTCTCCACACCTTTCCTTGGCCACCTTCTCAACAGATCCCCACAATTTTTGTTGAAGGAAAATTAACCCTAATAATTCATAAAAATAAGAGCTAGCTGCTCTTTTGTGCTCTTGGAGGCTGCCCTGCTCCCCATCCCAATGTCTGTGGTACACCTGATTAGATCACACTCAAGGCACAAATAATTCTGAGGTATGCTCAAAACACCAAAAGAGCAAGGTGTTGGCCTCAGTGGTAAAGATCCATTAGATTAATTTTTCTACTGAGTAAAGTGAAACATCACTTGGGTAACAGTAAAACAAGGGGACAGGGAAGAGAGAAGGATGATGTAATTTAGCTCTTGTGATAAGGAGAAAAGGTGACCATGTTACTGGTTTTGGTTTCTCCCTTTATTCAACTTGCCATTCAGTCCTGAAGCAGCACCTTTCTGAATCTGATGCACCTTCTCCCCTTTTCTAGTCCTTTCAGGGCAAGAGCTGTCTATTACTTTGTGCTTGCTTGTCATCTGTGCTACCCGAAAGGCAGTTCTGGGACAGCAAATGTCAGCGTAGTACTAGCACTCATCACGGAGACTGGACAGATAGAGAGGAGAAGGAACAAAGACAGCCCAGATAATGCCCATCTCTGTGGGAAGAAAAACAGACAAGAGTGAAGAAGAGAGAAAAAAAAAACCAACCAGAACAGAAAAGCAATGGGGGAAAACTCTTTCATGGTATCCTGAATGGACCTGTTCGCACAGTGTCATACAGGGACAGATAAGAGTCACTGTATGGCCAGCCAATGGCTATAACTATCCACCAAGGAAAGATAACACCTGGTATGATGGAAGAATAAGGATCTGACACCTCTTGGGCTTTCTCTGCCCACAGGTCTTATTAAATTGCAAGATACATCTTATTTATTGGCCACTGGAATCAAGAAGACACTGAAGCAAGCCACCCCACACATCTTCATTATATTTCCACACTCTGTTTCCAAAACTCTCTCACATCATGTGGAAAGATACTATAGATCACGGAATCATGGAATTTTCAGAGTTGGAAGAGACTACCTCTAGAGATCATCTAGCCCAACTCACGTGCAAAAGCAGGATTGCCTAGAGCACATTACTCAGGACTACATCCAGGCAGGTCTTGAAAACCTCCGGAGAAGGGGATTCCACAACCTCCCTGGGCAGCCTGTTCCAGTACTCTGTCACCCTCACCCTAAAGTTCTTCTTCATATGTTTCAGCTTGTGTCCTTTGCCCCTCGTCCTATCACTGGAAATCAATGAAAAGAGTCAGGCTTCATCCTCCTTCAACGCACCCTTTAGGTACTTGTANGGGGTTCTTCCCAGGGTTTGAAGTGAAATCACTTCAAAATTATTATAAGACAGTGAAAGAGTTATGCCACCTGTTTCTAAATGCTATTTATCACACTTTTAAACTCTTCCTCAGTACTAATAAACAATGTGTTTCCTTGATTGCATGCTCTTACAGAGCAAACCTGATTGGTGAATCTTGTTTATCCTTTAATCGACACATGGACAGTTTACTGGATGAAAGTGTATTGCAAAGCAATACAAACGTTAGATGGGATCAACTGTGCTTAAAAGCTTTGTGAAAAAAGTGTATTTTGCAGTAAGTACTTGAAAGATGATATATAGGTTGTTTAGCATGCAAGAGATTTGCTCTAAAACCCACTGAAGCTGGTGAAATTACTTTGGTTGATTCCAGTGGTCTTTGGATTAGAACCAAGGAGTGAAAAACCAGTGCCAGACATAAAGGGCAACATAAAAGGTGGCACAAAAAAAAAATCAAATTAAAATTATACACAGTGGGAGAAGTCATGACCATACTGAAAATTGTTAAAAGGTACTGTTATGTATCTATTGCTCAAATGGCCCGTAGTGGTGACAGGTACTAGATCCAATACTCTCCACCACCATGATTCATACACTGACATTACAAGTCATAGCACATTTTCCTCAACCAGGAGATAAGAAACCATGCCTCATAAGAAGAAAAATCACCTCCTGCTCCTACGAGATGGTGTCTCTGCTGAGATAGCCAGTGTGTGCCAGCTCTTGTGTTTTTCATCTGTCCCACTACACTGACACACTTATTTAATACAGACCACTGCCATCAGATGCCAACAGCTGTAGCTAATTGGCCTACAGTTGTTTCTGATGAAGTGCTTTTCAGATCAGAATATGCCAATCTGTCAAGCCCAAGACTTTTGATGGGGAAAGAAAGTTCAACCAACTCCCTCCGGTTTTAAATTCCACTTTTGTTTTTAAAATTAAACCACTGGCAATAAAAGAGTAAAACACAAAGTTGTTGTCAATATTGAAATCAAATGTTTTAGCTGATGCTAGAGGAAAAAAATTCAGAACCTGAGTTTTCATTTTGCAAAAAATTTTGAAATTCTGGCTGTTGGCCCAAGTTTTAAACCCAGGTTTGGTTAAAAAAAAAATAAAATAAAATCCTGAAAATGTTCACAGGATAGGAAAGCCGTTTCCTGCCAACTCTATATTGGCTTTCGGTTCTGACGCATGCAAGCTGGATTTGAATTAGCAGATTAGGCCCAGATCCAAAATGGGACCTAGGCACTTAAAGTGGGACTGAGGTATGCGAGTCCCAGACAAAGGTCTTCAGTCCCTGGAAACCACTGAGTTTTCAAAATTAATAATTCAGCTTTGGAGCATGCCCCAAAACACCTCAGCCCTGACAAGTAGCTCTATGCCCACCTTCTCTCTCCACTTCCAACCAGACCTTCCCAGGCTAACATGGAGCATGCCTACCAATGCCAGGGTCCTTCAAACATGCAACAGCAACTATATTTTCTTCCAAAACACAAACAGAGGAAGAGGTGGTACCACCTTATCATACAATAACTCAGTGCTTGGAGCACACACCCAAGCAGAGCCAGTTTCCCTCTCAGGCTTGCTCATAAGGACTCAGCCCCGTGCTGCAGAGGGTGCCTCAGCCAGAGTGCTCCCTCTCCTTTCCTCTACACTTCAGTGCAAAAAAGATGTTCTTGGCCCTGGTTTCCCATGCCAAGTTTTGTTTAAATACCTGATCTCCTTATTTTCAACATGGGACTGCATAAAGCACTGTTGGAAGGAAAAAAAGACTCAAATTCCTTCTATTCAGGAAAGGTTTTCAAATTTAAAACATCCCTTTGCCTTCAGCATTGCCCTTTGCCCATCTCAAGCACCTTCATAATCAGTACCAGTCTTTCTGTTTCCTATCTTTCCTTACGTTTTGTAAGAGGGGTTCAGGCCTCCAGCTCAGTTGGGCGGGATGAGACTCTTGCACCCTGTGAGAGACACAGGGTTGATCCAGTTCCTCACCACTTCTGCTGGCTGGCAACGCTGTGAAGTGGACACTGCCTGCTGCCAGGCTTTGGAGGCATGCAGCCCCTCTGTGCTGTTACTCCTCCTGTGCATATATGGAGTAGGGAATTAGGCTTCCTTGTTTACATCTCCTCTTTTCTTTTTATCTTCCCCACCCCCTCCTTTTTTTCCCCCTTCTTAGTAAAGAATGTTTTTAAAAACAAGTGTCTGCATTTGAGCTCCTGCGAACTCTAGTTTCCTTGGAGAAATGTTTGTGCTTTTTAACTTAAAGAATTTCCGAAACATATAGAAAAGGAATTTCATAAACTGCTCAATGAAAAACATTCCATACATTCCCCGCTCATCCAGAGACACCCGTGTGTGGTCTCCGACAAGGTCAGGTTTGGGGCTACGTAACGGGGACAAAGATTCCAGCGTTCAGAAAACAACAGATACCACAGACCATGGGATGGGGGGGAAAGGACCTCGTGACTCCCGTTGCTGGAGGCTGGGAGACCACCGGAAAGGCAACAGACAGTAAACACTCTGCATTATCCCAGGGAGGAAAACCCCAGCAAGAACCTCCTGCATATCTGTTGAGAGAGTGACATCAGGCTCTGCAGTGCTAAGGAATGGAGAAGGGGGAATTAAATGAAAAAGGAAAAAAAAAAAAAAAAAGAAAAAAGGCAACCAAGTGTTTAGAAAGGTGAAAAGAAGACACTGAAGGAGGTCCTTTAGAAGCAGATTGGATGTCTACTGCAAATGGTGGGCAGCCGGACAGGGAGATGATTACGGACAGATTCTGGGGTGGAAAGAGCACCCTAGTTTTATATTGCCTCCTCCCTGTTTAGAAATCAGGGAGGTGTCTGCCAGCCCTGCCATCCCTGGGGGTGCACTGAAGCTCTAGGAATGAATGCTCTGCACATCTTCAGTTTACACTGTTTGCAGAAACCATAACGTTATTTCCAAACCAAGTGTTCTGAAACATGCCAAAGGCACCATTCCTAATCCACTACGATGGACATGACTCACAGCAGGTCTTAAAACAAAATTATCCAAAGTGAGGAAAAAAAAGCATCAGGGAAATAGTCTCTTGGAGAAAGTCCTTCTCTAGTACCTGATGAAATGTCACAAGATGCATTTTATTACACAATTTTCCACTGAAGCCTACATGCTAAAATTGATTTTTGAGTATAGATCAGCTGGAGACATGACAACTCCCAGGAGATGTTCTGAGAAAGTCACGTATATAAATAAGTCTGCACTGGAAATGTGCTTTTTATGGAAATTGGAAAGCAAGTTCACAACAGGACTGCTTACCTTTTATCACTATGCACAGTACCATGGATTATGTATGAACACTATATATGGCACTGTAAAGTGCATATGTTTCCATTTGGTGGGGTATCACTGTTTTTTTAGAGCTCGCTAATGACCACACCAACTGCAGGGCTCACTCAATTCAATCAGGATTCAAACATTTTCACCTGCTCCTCATATCACTTGTGCAATTAAGCAAATCTTTCATCCTCAGCAGACATCAGTACATTAGAGAGACTTGAACCTAGGCTATGCATTCCTGCTTGGACTGAGCTACATTCATGAGCAGGGGAAAAAACAAACTTCAGATAGAGATGTCAGGCCTTTAGTCACCTTTACAAAAGTATTACGTTGCAATAAACTGGGCACAAACAGCAGCCCATCTGGATTTCTGTAACAAACTACAAGGAATGAAAAATGGCTGACAACAAACATGCACTCATGGCATTATAGTCACTAACCCCTTTAAGTCTAGGATCCTGAGTCAGGGGAAAAGAAGTACAAGAAATAAATACAAACACCCAGCTTCATCTTGTGCATCATCTTGAATGGATGAAATGGCTGGCATGAATAAAGCTCTGCTAGCAAAGCACAATGGATTGCCCTCACCACTGCTGCTGAAGGTTGTCTCTGCTCTCCTCTTTGTTCTCTCCTAGTTCTTTATAAATTCAATCCAGCTATTAACAATATCCATTAGCTTCTCCAGAAGATTATCTCAGCTTTAGTGACTGGAATGCAGGGATTAGAAAACAAAACCATTTGGTTTTGTTTTTAATAAAAGTATATGTTGATTTAAACTGATGGCTTTTAACATCTGTTGTGCAAGTCTTTGCGGTAATAACCCTCAGAGATTGTTGGAGAGAGAGATCGCTTAGTAGGTAATAAACATCAGTGATTTCATTAATAAAATATCTACCAGAGACGTTACAAACAGGAAGAAGCATGGCTTCCACCTGCTTAATAATTGCACTGCTGAGGCTAAAACTCTGCCATTGAAAGGGCAGGAGATGCCCTCGTACCTCTCACTCCAACTGTGTGCACGCCTCCGCCAAGGCACATGCAGTGGAAGAGCTGCATCCAGGGCCCATCAGGAAGCTTCTGACTATCGCTGTATGAGGCACTGATTTTGAAATGCCTTACCAATAAGGGGTTGCCTCAGTTCCTGACATTGCTGTAACCCAGCTGACAACAATTTCTTGGAGCACTGGATGCCTCTTAGCTGGGAAATGGTGACACAAATTGAGCAGTGAGTATGGGAAGCTATTTTGCCAGCTGATGGGTCACTTAACTGGGTCCAAAGAACCACAGTTTCTAGCAGAAGAGTTGAAAATCTTCTCAAGAGATCTTTTTGTATTCCTCCACAGAGAGAGGTTTTGAATGCAATTTCCAGTGAAAACCAGATTTCTTCTGGAAGCCTTTTTATTGATCATCTGTCTGAATGTGAAGGAGGTACCCTTGAGACACCATCTTTTCAAACAACAAAGTTGAAAGCTTCAAAGGCAAAATGATAATGGTCTAGGGGAGAATAGTTATTTTCTAGGTGGGCCTATCTCGCATCTCTTCAGAAAACCATTCAGAGACCGAGTGATGGGGAAATGCACCAGCTAACATGAAGGTTCTCTAGCCACCCAGGGCACATTCGCACTAGGTCTTCTTTCCCTTCAGCACCAGATCAGGGCCCGAAGGAGAAGTGCTGTGTGTTTGGATCCCATCCCAGGATGGGACCTGGGATCCATCAGCTTACGCAAAGCCAAAGAGGAACAGTAAGTTTTCTCTCTCTTCTCACCTTTGTCTGCTGGTCAGCAGAAACAAAAGGGCTGGTCAAACTACTCTTGTCCTACCCAAGATACCTTTCTTATCTCAAGCCGTCCAAGGGAGTATTTTTGTCCCCTGCTCTCTCCTAAGCAAAAAGGAAGGGGGCTTTGGTGTGCCTTTTTCCAGCCTTGGCATTGCCACAGAGGTCAGCCCTGCACGTGCAGTGCCAGGGCAGGCTCCACACAGTGACGAGAAGCACCGACCTCAATGTTCCCCTGGAAAAAAGTACATGAAGGGAGCATGGTTTGGGCCAGAGCATGCTGAATCAAAAGCATCTGAAAGGTTGCCTTCCCCTGTGGCTTTGCGGCAAGCATAAACATAACAGCTTGGGAAACCCCTTCTGAGCTGTGTTGAAGGATCCCTTTGAGGCTTCCTGCAGCTTTTCCTCCCTAGCAGCTGGCTGAGAGAAGTGTGCTGATGCTGGCTCCCCCCCAAAGACATTGAATGCTTTCTGGTTTTTGGGGGCAGGGGTTCCTCTCCTTCTTGGTGACGGGGATGTAACCCAGGCTCTCCTACAAACCTACAATTGTGCAGAGGAAAGAGATGTTTAGGTCTGCAAGGGGAAGGATCACCTGCCTGCCTGCACCCGTGATCTCTCTGGCTATGGTTTCCAGCCAGAAGAACAGAAGACACTGATCTTTTGCTAGGGAAAAAGAGCATTAACTAAGATTAATGAAAACAAGTTAGTGTGGGTGAGAGCAAGTAAATGCCTTGGGAAGACAGAACAGTTTGCACATTTTCAGATGAGCTCACAGGGTAGCCCAAAGATAGCATTTTCTTGATCTGGAAAATTGGGCAAAATTTACGATTTTTATGACTTTCCTGGAATTACAGCTCTTGTTTGCTTTCACCTGTTACTTAGTACAAGTTCATTATGTACCCTCCAATTTTCCCCCAGCAAAGACAAAGCCAGCTCTGGGCATCAAGGCTACAACTAGGGAGGAGATGAGAAAGAGAGAGACGGATCACTCTTTCTTTGTTTAACAAGATCTGACAAACTGTCCGTTGACCCAGCTATTAAGGAAACTGTTACCCAACATGTTTCATGCACTGTGTCTGTGACCTTTTTGTCACATAGTGTTCAGAAAGAACATGTTGTCCCTTGACTCAGAGATGGGTGTATTGAGGCTGCATCTAAACTGCATGGCAGACTCATGCCATGATGTAGCCTGAGGTCATGGTGATCCCAGACATCCAGGACAGAGGACACTGCTGGAGTAGGACCAGCCCGTGTGCACAGGTTTCCTGCCCGTCTTCACTAGGATGTGTGGAGGAGAAGACAGTGCACATCCTGATTCAAAGCCAAGGAGCTCAGGTGCAGTCCCAAATCCATTAATTAAAACAGATCTTATCTGGATACATCGTTTTTATGCAGCAGCTTCTCAAGGACTACTCATGAACTTACCTCCCTGCCTGTCCTAGCCAAGTTGTGGACATACCAGGTAGTCTCACAGAGCGACTGTGTGATATTTTCAACTTTCCTACAGAGCAGTCCTACTGTGATATTTTCAACTTTCCATGAACAGGCAGCTTTGACACATACTGGCTAGCAGAAATATTCTTTATCCATCAAAGCCAGACCCATTTGAGGATAGACTCAGTGTTATCCATAAGGCTGCCAAGAATTTTTCACAGGTTTTATCAGGTTTTCTGAGCTGGATGAATCATTCCTGGAGGTTTTGGGGAATGAAACAAGGAGGGAAAATCCCCGTTTTTCTGTCTGACTATAGGGAGTTCTCACATTTCAAGATGTGGGGGAAAACTGCGACCACTTTCAACAACAAATACAAAAACTAATGTGGGTTTAAAGATGTGATTCTTGCTTGTTGGCTTAGAAGATTGTCTTGATTCTCTCTATAAGGCTAAACAATTATTTAGGCACTTAAACCATAAATAAAATGTTGGTAAATATACAAAAAATTACATCATTTGCAACTACTTCCAGTAGCTCTCTGCAATGGCAGTTTTTGCCATCAATGCTTTTGCCACCCAGGTTCCCAGTTGCTCCTACAAGCCTCTGCACTCAGCAGCCTGGAAAGTAATGGAACAAAGTTCAAAGAGATGTACCATGTACATCAAAGAAATGTGTCATTGGCGGGGGGTGGGGTGGGGTGTCACTGGGATGCAGTGTTTCATCCCTCAAACAACCAAGTTGCAACCAAGCTGCTGATTTTCCTTCATGATACCTATAGCTTAGCAATTGTTACTTTCTTCCTGTTGCCACAGGAATGACCCTGACCAAGGGAGAGCTGCACAGCCTCCAGGCGAACGGTGCTGCAGAGACAACACCCACTGCCTCAGCTGTCCAGCGTGTTGGCCTTCATGCCTTGCAGCAAGGAGTCTACATCTCAGAAACACACAGAAAATGTGTTGGATTAAACAGGAAGTTTAATCCATCACAAACTTCAGAGAGAAGGGGATCAGAACAATGAGGTGAAATGGTGAAAAAGTGGTCAGTCACAATGGGAGTTACACAAAAAAACCACATTTGTTCTTCCACAGGGACTGACCAAAGCCCTCTGATCTGATCATGGCTCTAATGAGAAGGATGCCTCAGCTGTCCCCAAGCACATAACACTGCTGGTGAACTAAGATACCCGAGGACCCAGGCCACAAAAGAAAGAAGGTACCTCAGCAAATAGCAATTGAGGAGGACACACAGTTTTTCTGCTTCTTTTATCTCTTCTTAACAGCCTAATTGAAGTGTAATGAATTTAGGGTTGGTGCTTGCTGCCAGACTCACTTCTTTGATGTGTTTTTGGCTTCTGCGCTACAAAAATGTGATGGAAACCAAAACCAAGATATTACACCTCCATAAAGTGTCTCTGGGTTTACCATAAGATTCCACCATTTGTGCCAAGTGGCCAAAGCCACTAACAGGCCCCTGCTCGCCAAGATGTTTGGGTAATGAATAAGCAGCAGAGAGAGATGCCACTGTGAATCAGAGTGAGGAATGTGTGCTAACAGCAACAGAGGCGGATCCTGAGCTGTAATGTGGAACAGAAGAGAAATGTCATCGTGTTCCCTTTGTGGCCACAGCCAGCAGGAGCTGCTGGTGATGTCGGAAAGCCTGCAGCCTGCGAGGAGGATTTTGGGAGTTAGGTAGCAGGGCAACAGGGCAGGGACACACCAAAGCAGCACTGTGAGCTTGTTGTACTGTTAACAGCCAGGTCGCTCTTGGGTGTAAGAGTCTTTCCCCTGCCTCACATTAACCACTCCTGCCTTAGCTCTTTGCAGACAAATCACAAATCTCTTTCCCACATGAGCCTGCCATGCCTCTCTTTGGTCTCAGCAGGGCATTCCCTCTGGCACATATTAGCCACTGCACAATACATGTGCCTCCAATACAGGAACTGCCCTGTTGAATGGCACATGTTCAAGAGGCAATTACCACCCACTACCTGCCATACCCTCCTGCCCAGGTCACTGTTCTACCAATGCAGAAGGCAGAGCAAGGAGGATGCAGGTGCAAGCAGGTAAGGTTCTGAAAGGTCTCCTCAGGGGACACAAAATCACAGAATGATTTGGGTTGGAAGGGACTTTAAAGATCATCTAGTTCCAACCCCTCTGACATGGGCAGGGACACCTTGCACTAGACCAGATTATCCAAAGCCCGATCCAGCCTGGCCTTGAACATTTCCAGGGAAGGGGCATCCACAACTGCATCCACAACAGAGGAACCTGTTTTGGTGTCTCACCACCCTCACCGTAAAGAATTTCTTCCTGAAATCTAACCTAAATCTCCCCTCTCTCAGTTTAAAACCACTATCCTCCATCTTATCGCTATAGTCCCTCATAAAGAGTCCCTCCCCATCTCTCCTCTAGAACCCCTTCAGGTACTGGAAGGCTGCTACAAGGTATTCCCAGAGCCTTCTCTTCTCCAGGCTAAACAACCCCAGTTCTCACAGCTTGTTTTCATAGGAGAGGTGCTCCAGCCCTCTGGCATCTTTGTGGCCCTCCTCTGGATGCTTTCTAACAGGTCCATGCCCTTCTTTTGTTAAGGATTCCAAAGATGGACACAGTACTCCAGATGGGGTCTCATCAGAGCAGAGGCCACACTCCTTTTGATGTGGCCCAGGATACAGTCAGCTTTCTGGGCTGCGAGTGCAATCCCACCCCACATACTGGAAAGTGGACCCCGCCACCTCACTCAGACATCCCAGGTGTGTGATAACCTGCGACTGAGCACACCTGAAAAAAATGGTGATTTTTAATTATCAAAATATTCAAGGTCCCCATGTATAATTTGCTTTTAGGGACAAACGAATTATTGAAGGTTGGTCCTGAAAAGGCATCATTAAGTACAGATATTTACCTGACTATTCAAACACTGACTAAAAGAGGTCATGTTAGATGAACCAACACACTCCACAATCATAATCTAATAATAAAAGGAATAAAAAGAATAAAAGTCCAACTGCTTATTTGTTTCCCCTTCTGCAATGATCTTGCTCATGATAAAAAAATCACGTGTCTGCCTGGAAAAACCCTGGCCATTGATGGTTCACATACTTGCAGAATATCCAGGGCTAAATTCCCACCCTATTTAAATCAATAGAGGTATAGCCATTTTAGGGAAGCTGTCCCCAACTGACTGATGCTGGGAACCCAGCCCTGAGTGTGCATCTTACTAAAGCAGCCTTTACGCTGCGATTGCATGTTTGAGACATGGGATGCTGATAAGGTACACTTCTAGTTAAGCTGAGCCCTCCTTCAGCAATGATTCACATTTAAGAGCAGTTAACTAGTGCTATTCTGGACACGAGCCTGCCCTCAGCAAGAAAAGCACCTTCTGGAATAGGTGTACATGTGCAGCTTTGCTGCTATGTAAATTATGTACCCAAATACCAGGAACTGTGCTCCCAGAACATGACACTGGAGGCAGGGACAAGCCCTCTTTCTGCCTGGCAGTGACCACTGTTACCTTAGCTCTATCAGATGCAAGTGGAGAGCTACTTTCCACCATGCTCATTGTTCAGTCGGGAGTCAGGAGGAAAAGCAGAGAGGCTATAGCCAAGCTTCTCCATTCTCTGGATGCCTTAGACATCCACACCAGCACCTTGTGGGTAGCATTTACCTTGCAGGTAGCAAATACCTTGTGGGTAACAATTGGTGTCTCCTGGGATTAGCAAGACAGCCCCTGTGACTGAAAGGTGTGCCCAAGTCATAGTGTCTTCAGGACAGGCATACTCTGGAACTTCCACTGCCCTGCAAGTTTGGATACAGCTTCCATGATCAAAAGCATTCTCATGCTCCCAGTAAAATACAGCTGTGTCAAAGAAAATGAAAACACAACACCTTCTGAACATTAACCCTGTGGTTCCCCTGTGTCTCAAAGGGGACTTAGTACCCCATTCGCTGCTCCTGGGGACCATGAACCATTGCTTGGCCGGTGCCACGAGCACACCAGACCATAAACGTGCAAGCAGACATATGCAGCTGAAGCGTTGGAACAGCTCCTTCTACTGAACATCTGGACTTACACATATGAACTACTCAACACTCTCATCCACAATTACAGAGTCTTTCATATCTTATCTCTCAAAAACCACTTATCAGCCCACAGCTTTCAGACTGCAGTGTCTCCTGTCTGCCAAAGTGGAACCCAGCCATGTAAAAACATGAATAACAGCAACCCCTCACTTCTCTCCCACGCTGATGGCTGCAGCTCCTCTGATGGAGGCTTGAACTTCGGGGGCAGAAGGAATAGCTTCATCTACCCTTCTGCCATAGGCTCACAGAGGAATTTTTGCAGAGTTTAAACATAGGGCAATAGCTCACTGGAGCATGAACGCCTCCTCGCATCCCAAGCTGAGGAAGGTGACAAGCTAAATGTATGTATTTATGCTTTGCCTTATGAAGATAGACAATAAGAAAATATTTGTAAGTTAACATTGAGACACATCACTCACACTGCTGCAGCACTCAGAAGCTTCAGGCATGCCCTAGAGCCTCCGTATCCTAGATACTGTTCAAACACGGACAAAAAAAAATACAGGTACCCATAAATGAACATTTAATGATGGGTACTGCTCTGGATTTTTTTGTTAAATAAAGAATTCTTTCTAACAAAACATCCCTTTTATTTTTAACTGTAAGAAAATGCTCCAGATAAAGTCTCATTTATGGGCTGACATCTTGCAATCCTTGTCTAGGAGAGGAGAGAATACCTTTTTTTGTCCTTTTCTGGTTTTCCTCTCCCTTCTCCTTTTAAAGAAAAGAAAGGTGCAGAGGAGGAAATGCAGGAAGGACTTTTCAGCTTGTGAGCCACAAAAACACTTTGGGTTTCAGATTCATTGGGCATCAAGACTTCCCCCTCCTCTCCCAACTTTTCAAATCTTTCCACAGAAATTCTGAAGTGAAATGGAAATTTCTTCCTCTGAGCTGTAAGAGATGACATCATTAGACTTCAGCATGGTGCTAAAAACATGCGTACGCACTGCAGTGTGAGATACCAGGCTACACATCACAGTAAAAAGAAGTGAAGCAGGCTAAGGGGGTTCTCAGTGAGCTAAGGGGGCTACTCCTGTGTGGACAGATACAAGGCTTGGAGGAGGGTGGTGGTGATGTTACAGAAGAGGAAAGCTTAACATAAAACAGGATCATTGCTAGCTCTGGATTAGTTTAGCTAACGTCACATTCCTCAGCTGTATGGACCGCACATGGGTCATACAAGTTTTTGTTCAGTCCAAAGAGGTCTGTCGCAAGAACAACTGTCTCTGCTTTTGTTATGAAACCAGAGTTCAGGCACAAGTCTCAGCTGATGGGTCTCATTCCAGCAGCTGATGATACAACGCAGGGAATAAATGCGATCATCATACAGTGATTGGGAAACAGTGGGAATAAAATCCCTTGTAGTGGTGGCAGGAAGAGAGGGTACAGGTGCCTTCCTTTCCCTGAGCATCCCCCAAGCCCACATGTACTTTGGCCCCCATCAATCAGTCCTTCTCTGGCAAAAAGACATGCTTTCAGATGCTGCTGCCAAACCTCAGAAATGTATATTGCTGTTCTGGCTATGTTCAGGAGGAAGGGAAAGGGAAAGCAGTGTGCAATTTTCAACAGTTTCTCCTCAGAGAGGGGCCCCCTAATTTTCTGAAAGGGGCCATGGAGGAGGGGTTTGGGAGGGGGAGAAGTGGAAGAGAGATGCTCCGTCCCATTTTAATCCCTTTTCCCAGATTAGTTATACATGGGGAGTTCATAATGGAGTTCCCTCTTTGGGCTTTGAGCCTCAAAACATTTCATAACACAGAGCCCTTCTGAAACCTTTTGATCACGTCACTTCTGAGGTTGCTGTGCTTATGCACATGGCTGTGCAGGCAGACAGATGCGAAAGGGAAAGACAAGGAGCAGGGTAACCTGCGTTCATGGCACTGCAGGTGGGGCTCTGCAGGACAGCACCAGCAAAGGAAACAAAACCCAACAACAACAAAAAATACAAACCCCAACAAAACAAAGGAAAAAACAACTGCAGGACCAAGACCACTGATGCTACTCTGAGAGCTCAGCAACATCAGCTACATATCTTCTGCGCTGCTGTCACGATGGAGTTCTCTGGAAACTTGCAGCCCACTATTCACCTCACTGGAACCTAGCATTAAGACCACTGAGTGCTTTTTATTTAATGGGAAACTGCCCAGGCTACAACAAAATGACCCGAAACAAGGGCATTCACTTAACCTGATGGACTGCGATGACTAAACAGGTTTGGAATCAACCAAGCACCATTAAGCACCAAGCAGACATGCATGGATCTGGTTTCCACAAGCACATGAGAGACTGGAGATTTTGGGGTTATGGAGCATCACCCTGCCCTATGTATTTCGGCCCCTCCATAGCCTCAAAATCTAAAAGACAACATAAACTGCTATCATGTTTAAGACATTTAGGATCCCACGGCTCAAAGTTTTTCAGCTGACCAAGAAGAGTGGAAACCTCCCCTCAGGTTAATAGGAATGAGGTCTATGAGCCAAGATTCTCAAAATCACTGGATCCTCTTTGAAATCGGTGGTGCTTAGACACTCTAATAAGAATCTTCAATGATCTAGACCAAAATACAAATGTCAGCCTGCCTGCCCCGTGCCCCAAATGATGCTAAGGGTCAGTTTAGAAAGGTGACTGGGAGACTCTCTATGTTTCTGGGGATATAAACAGGGATAGGAGTGTTTTGGTAAATTTTCCTCATTGCTGGTTATTAAACCAGAGCTCAACTGGTTTGATTAAAGCTCACAGTAAATAGATTTACTTTCTGCAGTGCCAGTGCTCTGTATGGACACATTCAAAGGCATTTACTTCCATTTAGCTAAACTTGGTAACTGACTCTTCTAAATGTTTCCACATGGTGGCTTGAATTTTTTTTTTTTAAACTAAATCAATTTTAAACCAATTTTTGTTACATTGGTGGTTTTGCATGTCCACAAGGCCTGCAGGCCTCTTGGATTTGAAAACTTGGCGTGAAATTCAGCCCAAAATGCCAAGTGCTGAAACCCAATGAAAATGAAACCGCTGCAATCTATAGGGAAAGCTGCCTGCCACTCAGACCTGCCCATGCTGCTGGCTGGGATGAGAGCACCTTCCCCAGGGCAGTAGTCCTGCACAGGACCCGGGGCCAGACACAGCTGAAACTTGCCTCCGGACATTGCCACTGCTCCATCCCAAGCAGGTTTGGGATTTGGCAGTGGTGAGCTCAAATCCTGGCTGGTAGAACTTGCTTGAAGCATAGCCTGTGGGAAGATCAAAATCCTGATCAGGAGCCTCTTAAAAACGTGGCTTGAAAGCTAACTGGAAACCTGGCCCAAGGCTTCTTCCAAACCTGGCCCAGGGCTTTCCTGCAATTCAGCCTGGGTTTGCAAACTTGGCTGGAGTGAGGTTTATTGCACCTAGTTTGGGGCTTTGCTGCGAACATTTTGTGGAGATTCAGCTCTTGAAATTAAATGGGCTCTGTTGTTCAGAGCCTGGACCAGCAGCCCTAACATCTACAAACTCTGCACTGATCTATTTTTCTTCATGTAGAAATTAACCAAGGGTCAGACACTTTATTTTCAAGGGAGAGGTCACTGCTGTGTATTATCAGTAAATCAAATCATTACAATCAGATGCATGAATGGATGAGATAAAAACTACTTACTGCTGCACACTGGAGGGCTTTGCTCATCAAAGCAACCTTTAAAGTTGATGAGGAGCCAAGTTTGTTACAGTCCACTTTTCTCACCACAGTGTCTGTAGTAAGCAGACCTCAGAGGTCTAGTAGAAGCACCCAGCACTTGGGATGCTTCAAAGCAGAGGCAGCAGCTTTAGAAAAGACCTTTTTCTTGAAAGACTCTAGCAGAGATGAAGATTCTCTGCCTCCTGGTAGGTTTGGGGCAGTGAAAAAAACCAACAATACTTTTGGTTTCCCGACACCACTGCTTTTAGTACCTCTAAAGCTAGAAAAGAATGGGTTTCGTTACTTTTGAACTGCTATTCTTTCCCCCCAAAGAAGCCTCAAAAATGGTGACCGTTCAGAGCATAGCCACGCTGGTTCTTGGCAAAGGTTCAGTGTGGCTCTTATTACTGAGGGGAATGTGGTCATGTTGCTAAGATAGTGGCCTGGGAGTCAGGCCACTGTTCTTGGCTACCCTGCCACCCCACCGTGAAACCTTGGAAAGTCACGTCTCCCCTCTGCGGCTCCACGTTCCTTACCATCCTGCGCCTCTTGGCTACTTAGGCTGCCAGCTTTATGGTCCAAGGTCTGTCTCTTGCTATTCTAGCTACCACCATAATTACGAGAATTTGATATACACTCCAGCACCCCTTCCCACACAGCTTTGTTAGAGCAGCTTTGTCTTCATGAGCAACAGGGCAGAGAGGGGAGTTCAAACATTTTCTCTGTGGAGGTTTCTCACCCCCATCTCAGCCCTTCCCTGTACTGACACCACACGCAGGGACATGATCATCTTTGTTACCTTTCTCATTCCCACCCAACAACCCTTGGAGTCATTTGCATTTAATGTCAAATGCATTTAATTGCATTTTCTTCTCATTCACATGTGTGCCCATCTGGGGCACCATGCCAGCATCTACAGTCCCTTCCTGGGACATACATGTGCTGTGAGGGGACAACTTGCCCCCATCATCCACCAGAGGCACTCCAACATCCAGTCCCAAAGGGACTATGACCCAGAGAAACATTGTTTAGCAGCAAGTCAGTAGGAAGGTACACACTTGGAGCAGAGGGGACCTGAGGTTTATACACCAAGGTGCATTTCTACCCCAGCATGCATTTGTCATGACTGCTTTTGTAAGGCAAGGGTTTGTACCTGACCTTGGAGGACTGCTGAGCTAGCTGGAAATGCTTTGGACCCTGCAACCTGACACACGTGCAGATTTTTACAAGCAGTTCTCTATCACATGCACTTGCAGAGCCCTTTCTTGATTGAATAATGTAGTTCAAAGCATCAAGAGAAAGTCTGGGTATGACATCAGTGTCTCTTTTTACTGGGGCTGAACCATTGCTGGTTTAGAGGTAGGACATTTGCAAAACAGTGCAAAACTACCTTTTCTTCACTGTTTTGAATTGGAGAGACTTAACTCCAGGAGCCACCACACCACTAAGAGAACAGGTCCTTCTTCTATCCCAAAATCTTGTTGGAGGTTGTTCCCCAAGATGCCTTAAGCCAGTAGCATGCTTGTTAGCCGCTAAATCTTATCTCTGGTATTACAGAATCCCCAGCTGGGGCCAGGGCCTCCCATACTGGGCACTGAGTATGCAAACATGAAGGGACAGTCCCGTTCAATCTCAGAGGAGTGACACAAGGGAAAAGAGGTTAACCAGTATTAGTGAGATCACTCTGCAGGGAACTGGTAGAGCTGTGATTAAAACCCAGAGAGCACCAACTAACTGCTCTGCACAGTCTGTCTTCACTCCTTTATATGGCACTTCCATGCATGTACACCAACATATATGTATATACATGTTTGTGTACATTTTACATATAAATACAAAGGCTATCTAAACACATGGACATACATGCATCCTAGGTTGACAGTCAGATGGTCAGAATCATTGATCTGAAACGTACCTTCCAACCTAGACAGTTCTATGACTCTAAGACTGTGCTTGCCCATGCACATCACCTCTGCAAGTGGCATATGATTTAGCTACCAGGTGCTCACAGCCTCTTGTGGAGTGCCCCTCCTGATCTTACCTGGTGCAGGAATCATGCACCATTTCAACTCCTCCAGGTTAAGCCAGCACAAGCTGGGGTTTCTGAAAGTGCAGGTGGGACAGGCAGATGATCTCACTGAGATACCATCTATCTCAGAGTTTGCTGTTGTGTGTTTTATCAACAAATAAATGTCTTTACTACTGCCAGCCCTGCTGAACCACTGTAGCTGCAGACAAGCAAGCTGTGTTTGCATCTCTTTCATTTGTCATCAACACAACGGCCAGCCAAGTTCCCATTCCAACATCGTACTTGTTGGTAACAACAAACACAGGAAAAAGAGAAAAGCTGAATTTTGGCTGGCTGCAGGGTTGCAGAACTGTAGGTTTGGGTAGGTAAAGTGAAAACTCCCCAATATGAAAATCACTGGGGAAAAAGCGGCATTAAAAAAGCATGAGTTTGAACCCCCAAAAAGCAAGCTGCTTTAGGTTCTCGGACTTCCCTCTTTCTGCTCTTTGGGATGGTGTTCATTATAAAAGCTCTTCCTTCACCAGCATATAGCCAAGTCCAGTTTGACTGGCAGCTCCAAACAACACATAGGATTTGCAGGTACTTCTGAAGATGTTCATCTATTCGTTCTCAGGAACAAGGGAACATTTCCCTGTCCCACCCCTCTTACTCTTGCCAGTCCCCGAAAGCTGTGTGGAGGGAGATTACATCCAGGACACCCAGGAGATTACACATCCAGGACTGCCCTGTGGCTTGTGGACACTTGTGAAGCACAAGATATTCACAAAGTAAAGGAAACCAGGGCCACTCCCTCTCTGCAGTTACCAGCTTGGATTTTGCTGCTGTCTGACTGCAGGAGGGGAGAAAGGGGTGGAAGAAGCATCAGGAATGTGGCATATCATCATCAGAGACAGGGCTGCAGCAACAGAGGAGTTAGGCAGCTTCATCCCTGCACCCAAACCACCCAGTGTGCTGCCACTTCCTCCACAAGCAAGCTGAGGAAAGGTAGTGAGACCTGGGAAAAGCTGGTGAAGCATGAGAAGGAAGAAGCAGTCATCTGCAGAGACCTCTGTTCCCCTCATCCCACTTTCCTAGCCCCCCTTCTGGGCCCAAAGAGGTTTCCACTTACGATTGTGAAACCTGATTAGGCACCATGCACCCACTCAAAGTGAAAAGTTGATGGACCAGGGAGCTCTAGACCTAGGTGAGAGCCAGGACGAAGGAGTCCCTGTGAAAAGGAACTTTTCTACCCAGTGCCTCTAGATATGAAGGGTCTCCTGGCCTGAAACATGAAAAAACAAGACAAAAACAAAACACAGGCAGAACCTCTCGGCCTCCTCCGGATATCTGTTCTTTGCCAGATGCTTTACCAGGCAGAGAAAGGAAAAAGGACAGACATATGAATTGCTACAGACACAAAAGAGAGCAAAACCAGCATGCCATGGACACGATCCTGCTGCTTAATGTGTTTATCAAATATTTTGGAGCCAGTGCAAGAATAGCATATACAGGACAGTGTAAGAGTAGAAGAGGAGCTCAGATTTAGGTGACAACTGAACTTGGTCAAAAGGAGACCAAGAAACCCTCTGCAAGTGTTTCAGTTCACAAGGGGCCATTCCAGGTCTGGACCATAGTCCCACTGTTGGGCACAGAACTCAAGGAAGACTGCTAGGAGAAAAGCCCAGGAAAGGACCACAGCAGACATCACTGATGGGAAGATCTCTGGAGTATGTCACTAGGTTGCTGAAAGGGAGGAACAGTTTTGAAACATGAGCATAGAGATAAAAATCTATTCTAAGGTGAGGATCAGCTAAATATGTCAAAGGCCTTTCAGCACAATCTAGGCACATATGAAACCATCTAAACAGTAAACAGTGCATTTACCACTAATGGCCTCCTAATTTATTTATGGAGCCTCATCACCTCGCAAATCTCCGTCATCTGCTTCACACACAAATCACCCCAGCACCAGGGAAGTGGTGCAGGAGGTCTGCTCTGCCCAGATTTTGTTACCTGTTTTCAGAGATAAACACTAAATAATGGAGCCTTACCAAAGGCCCATGCTTCAAGACGAAGCGATCAAATGAAAATACCCATTTCCCAACTTGAGGATGTTTCAAAAACTGTCTTAGTTCCTTGGAGCACCTCAAGCAGGGAAAGGAAAAGGAAATACAACCACAGAAGTGTACAGAAGCCAACACAATCAATCCCAGGTTGGGAAATCCCTCCTCACATATATGCATGTGCATACATATATATATATATCCATGTTAGTCACTGCTATGGCAACTAAGACAACAAAGATATCCTTTTAAAGGCCCTGTGGTAAGGAGGAAAAATATTTTGCTATATATATCGTCGCCTATTGACGTCACAAAATAATTTGAAATAAACTAACCTTTAAGTTTGGATCACGCTGGTCTTCATTTCTCCTCTGTAGATATTGAAATAATGTTCACATCACAATGAGCATCTGTTACCTTTCATGGAAAAACCAACCAAAGAAAACTGAGCTTGAAAGTTTTCTATCAATCCCTCTCCCACACCCTTACTGAAGGAACACCAAAAAATCCTCCTAAAGCCCACAAAAAGGCTGTATCCTGAAGTTCTGGTTTAGTCATTCCCTAGGCAAAGTCCATGCTGACATCAGAGGGAAATTGCCAATTTTGATAATTAGTGAAAATTAAGAACCTGAGGTCAGCTGTGACGATTTAATTCAGCTGAACATCTAAAGAGTTTGCTGGAAAGAGGCAAGCTGACAGAGCTGGGTTTGGGCTGGATTGTAAAAATAAAGCATTCCATATGAAAGTGATTTTATGAAGTTTGTTTCTACAGCCAAGAGCTTGTAGATCAGAGTTTCCCTGCCTCTTGTGCATGCATAGGTAACACCCTGCACCACGGGCCTTTAACACAACTTGCACTCTTTCATCAGTGCAATTATTTTAACAGCACTAATGAATTAGCTGCTGCTACACATCTAAAAAATACAGGCAAGTAGATTTAAGAGGCAGTGGAGAAGGTCAGGAGTTTAGGACCTTAATTTGCACTGGGCTGTATGCCCAACATAATCAAGCACAAACAATGCAGTGGGGCATAAGCCTGTCAAGGGAACAGGCAGGATGTTGGTGATGGTTCATGTGTGCAAAGCATGGGGCTATCTTCACCATGGGACAGATACACAATTCCTTCCCCAGTGGCCAGCATCAACAAATGGAGCATCTCCCACCCCCTGGCCTAGAGGAAGGTGAGAAATATACCGCAACTGCTATGCTCCTGGGGAGCTCCCTCAAGTTACTTTCAGTTCAGTGAGTTTAGCTGGTTTGAAGGATGCTGATCTGCTTGCATGTCTTTCCAAAGCCCTGCAGAATGGGTTGAGAAGTTCTCAGAGCATGAGATATGCCATACTTCTCTCAAAAGCACTATGGATATTTCAAAGCAAAGGAATTTATTAGCCTTTTGGGGTTTGTTTTTGTTTTGGTTGTTGTTTTTTTGGACGGTAAATTTCTCTTATTCAATATGGTGAGCCTGAACATATATAGCAAAGGCAATGAGTCACTTGAGCATTGTGGGCAGTTACATACTATTAATTCATCTGCAGTCTCGTGGTGAACCCATTTGCACTGTGTTATTATATGGTCACTTGACATATTGTAGATTTGGGTCTGTTCATCTCCGAAGTTGATTTTTAATTTTCTTTGGGTTTTTTTGTTTGTTTTTTTTTTTCTTGTTTTTTTTTTTGTAAGACAAGCTACAGCCTACAAAGAAAAAGTAGCACAATTCAAGCAGGTTGGAATCAGTCTTATGCAGGGGAATCAGCAATCCCGTGTTTTTTTAGAGGCCTAGAAATTTGCATTCTTTCATCTTCTCCCAGATCACTTGTTTTCCAAAACCTGTGGAATTGCTGCAGTTCTCACCCCTCCCGTCCATCTATCAAGTTTCTCTCTAAGCACAGGGAATCAGAGAGCTGATTTTACTCCTGGGCTGCTGATAAGCACTGACAGCTCACCCCCAGCAACAAGGTGCTTCAGGTAGATACAACATCCTGATATTATTTAATTCCTAACTGCAGTGCATTAAGATACACATCCAAGTTTTCTCACATGTCCTGTTATCCCCCAAATTCTTCTGCAGCCTCTTGTTCCATCAGCCACTTCAGGTCTCCCCTACAAAATTTTCCTGAAGTACTTTGCTAGAAATTGCCTTTTGTGGCTCATCCTGCAGGCCTTCACCTTGTAGACTTGCATAAAAGACACAATGAATGACCCCATAATTATTTTTAATTCTTTACATCTTCCAGTCTCCCTATATATTTTCTCTCATAATAGAGAAAGACTGACAGGAATCTTCATTAGGGTCTAACCCCTACCTTTCCTCATCTGCCCATATCAGGTTAGAAAAACAACATACTAATATTTCTACTAACTGTAGGCTTCTTCAGCCCTGATTTGTAGAAGCTCTCAGAGAAGCACCTCTGCCACATCATTTTCCCAGAAGTCACCTTCCTTTGCTTCATCTACCCCCATTCTTAACTCCCTCTTTCAAAGGAGGTCATGCAGACATCCAAATGCCCTTCTTGCTGCTTCTTTATCCTTTTATTAATGCCACGTGCCACCCCTCCCCACCACCCTAATCAGGTCCAGATGGGCTGTGCCAGGCCCTCAAAGGACCCCTGCACTTCACCTTTTCAAAGGGGAAGTTGCCCTTGTCAAGGGTTGTTGTTACTCTTGGAAGGAGATAGAGCTGCATCAGGTTTATCTAATAATTATGCAAGAGCTAGGTGGTTGCTGAGCATTAGAATAAGAAAAAAAAAGTCAGTGGCTGAACAAAGTGGTTGGATGTTCTACCAAGGTGGAAGTACTAAAAATATGGAAAGCTTTTCTAGTACCCTGTGCTGTACCTAGAAAGCTGCAGGATCGCTGTGGGACAAGTCATACAGGCAGCCATACATCTGACAGCTGCTAGTCCTGAGGTTCTTGATCTACTTGGCAGGGAGGAAATCTAGCTCCAATACCACAGGCCAGAAATCAGAGGAATGCCTTTTTCTCTACCCACAAAGAAGAAAGATATAAGTAATATGCTCTAAACCAAAGATTGCGCAAAAAAGGCTGGCCACAGAATAACTTACAACTGATCTCAAGCTGAAGACTGAAACAGGTTGCTTTGAAGATGTGTGTCAAAGCCCCTGGTTGCAGCCCCAATTGTGGTTAAGATCCAAGAGAAAGAGAAACAGAGAGGGGATATGTGGGGGCCTAAATTGAACAGAGCCTTTTGTCAAGAGAATTGAAGTAGAAAGGCAATGTGGAGTTCAAAGCTAGCATCCAGCAAAAAATCCGGCACATATAGCTACAAACATGGCCAAAATAAGCCAGAACAAAGACTTGGTGGGAAAATGCTACAGCACAACCTCTCCTGCATGTACTTAGCGTGGACAACAGCTCTCTTACCCTGCTGAGTTCGTACTTGGCTGCAGCAGAGCTACCTCCAGTGAAGGGAAGAACTAGGGGAGACAGGCAGGCTTGGGAGGGATGATGACAAGGAGCCAACTGTGAAGGTAGTTGATGTACATCGCTTGATACTCTCGATCTTTGAAAAATCCAAAATGGGTGGATTTAGGGAGATTCCCTTTAGGTGAACTTCATGGGTAAATCTTCTCAAATCCACCCCTTTTGGAGTTTTACCCTCTTTAGGGTGAAATTTGTCTTGGCTGCAGACAATTTTGAGGGCAAGTGTGCTGTGGCTTTCTCAGCACACCAGCAGTACTTTTTCTTGTATTTGTGACTCTAATTCCCAGCATTGCAGCACAGCACTGGCTTGTTCATCTAAAAGCAGATGGGGTGTGTGTCACCTGAAGTTTGCAACACACTTAGATTTGACACCAGTGTCCAGAAAACAGTGTCTTATGCTGGTAATGGTGTTTATTTTAAAGCTGTATGCAGACTAAATGCATATACAATGATAGAATATCTTGTGTTGGTTTAAAGATCATCTAGTGCAACTACCTTGCAATGAGCAGAAGACATCTTCACCTAGAGCAGGTTGCTCAGAGCCCTGTCCAACCTGAACTGGAATGTTTCCAGGCTTCTACCACCTCTCTGGGCAACCTCTTCCAGGAGTTCACCACTGTCACTGTAAAAAATTTCTTCTTTATATCTAGTTTAAATCTTCCCTCATTTAGTTTTAAACCATTATCCCTTGTCCTGTTGCAACAGGCCCTAATAAAAAGGCTGTCCCTCTCTTTCTTATTAGTCCCTTTTAATTATTGAAAGGCCGCAATAACTTATCCCTGGAGCCTTTTCCAGGCTGAATAACTCCAACTCTCTCAACCTATCCTCATACCAGAGGTGCTTCATCCCTCTGATCATTTTTGTGGCCCTCCTCTGGACTCTCTCCAACAGGTCCATGGCTGTCTTGTGCTGAGGGCCCCAGGGCTGGATACAGTACTCCAGGTCGGGTCNATGCAGACTAAATGCATATACAATGATAGAATATCTTGTGTTGGTTTAAAGATCATCTAGTGCAACTACCTTGCAATGAGCAGAAGACATCTTCACCTAGAGCAGGTTGCTCAGAGCCCTGTCCAACCTGAACTGGAATGTTTCCAGGCTTCTACCACCTCTCTGGGCAACCTCTTCCAGGAGTTCACCACTGTCACTGTAAAAAATTTCTTCTTTATATCTAGTTTAAATCTTCCCTCATTTAGTTTTAAACCATTATCCCTTGTCCTGTTGCAACAGGCCCTAATAAAAAGGCTGTCCCTCTCTTTCTTATTAGTCCCTTTTAATTATTGAAAGGCCGCAATAACTTATCCCTGGAGCCTTTTCCAGGCTGAATAACTCCAACTCTCTCAACCTATCCTCATACCAGAGGTGCTTCATCCCTCTGATCATTTTTGTGGCCCTCCTCTGGACTCTCTCCAACAGGTCCATGGCTGTCTTGTGCTGAGGGCCCCAGGGCTGGATACAGTACTCCAGGTCGGGTCTCTCACCAGAGCAGAGTAGAGAGGCAGAATCACCTCCCTTGACCTACTGGCCATGCTTCTTTTGATACAGCCCAGGATATGGTTGACTTTCTGGGCTCTGAGCACACATTGTCAGCTCATGTCCAGCTTTTCATCTACCAGTACCCCAAAGTCCATCTTGGCAGGGCTGCTCTCAATCCCTTCAACCTCCAGCCTATATTGATACCAGGGTTGCCCAAACCTGGGTCCAGGACCCTGTACTTGGCCATATTGAACCTCACAAGGTTCACATGGGCCCACTTCTCAAGCTTGTCCAGGTCCCTCTGGATGGCATCCTGTTCATTGGGCACGTCAACCACTCACCTTAGCTTGTCATCTGCAAATTTGCTGAGGGTGCAGTCAATCCCACTGTCTATGACACTGATGAAGATATTGAACAGTACTAGTCCCAGTACAGATCACTGAGAGACACCACTTGTCACCCATTTCTGTCTGGATATTGAGCCGTTGACCACTAAGTACGTGAGTACATATTGTAGCTATACCAGTGAAGGGAGTGCTCACTGAAAAACTGGGTGGTTGTCATGCCCTCGATGAGAAATTGAGAAAACAGTTGAGACTTGTCTTCAGTAGATAATCCTTAAACGGAGGTTGGATGAGCTCTGATGGCCTCACAAACAGCACACTTAGAAAAGTTCCCTATGTCTCAAGCTATAAACGATGGGATAGGTTCAGTCTGGGAACTAAATGGGTAATAGAAGGGCTAAATGTCTTTGTGTTAAATAGAGAAAGGTGGATCCTTCTGCTTCTGCATGTTAAAGCATTAAATACCTTAGAGAAGGATTATCCAGAAACCTCTCAGAATATTGCGTATGCTGGATTTTTTTTTAATGCTGGACATGTCAGCGAGGTCTTGGCAGGCTGTGAGGAAAAAAACACAGTGTCTATAGGATTTCAAGGTTGTCACAGATCAGTAACCTCAGTCAAGGTCTGCTATAGTAATTCAGAAATAACCCCATCTCTTCTTTCATCTTAGGGATTCCACTAGTTTTATCCATTTGCTTGCTTTTCTTCTTTTCTGTGTTTGTCCTGCAAAACAATATATTGCTACCATGTTCCTTCACTGGAGCTTCACCAAGACTGGACATTCTCAATGGAGCCTTGCTAGATGTGTCACAAAGTCAACACAATGCTGAGGACCTGACATAAAGGTGAGGCACTTTAATCAGGTTGGCTATAAGATACGGTTAAAGCTCTGCAAAACCAAGTTCTCCTGAGTGGGTGTCAGTTGAGTTGGCCAGATCCTCAGTGGATATAAATTGTCATAGTTTCATGCAAATCATCTGGAAAACGATACCATGGTTGGCACGCTGCTAAGGTAACAAGAATACCACAGGGCAGTGCCAACTAATGCTGGCTGTGGATCTGGTCCATTAGCTGTACTGGTAGTATCAGCTTATGTGAACATATTTGCGGCTCTGGTAAACCTGGAAAAAATGACATTTCCAAGGGTTTGATGAGAAGTGAAACATTTGATGCTTTGGTCTCAAATTTTCTGCTGTCTTCCACAAGAAACAAAGGGCAATGTTTCACAAATGGCCTTCTCCTTTTCCCCTCTTTTGGGGCAAATGTAGGAAAATATGTTATCTGTGGAATTTCAGAACTTGTTCTTTAATGCAAAACACCAAAACCACCAAAAATAACATTCTCCTGGAAAATGTAAGATTTAACTTTGCCCTAAGCCAAAATTGCATACTGATTGCTATTCATCATTCTGCTCCCCTCCTATGTATTCTATAAATCTCCAAAATGCCTTACCATGCCAGTCAAGATTCAAGGAATAACTAGATGAAGCCATTCGTTCTGAAGCAGGTTTTCCCCAGATCCATGTTCAGAAATGTCCTACCCCAGAAGAGACCGGACAGCTGTTCTTTGTTGATATCCAGTTTCCCAGGACCTTCAGCAAACACATCCAGGAACCTGGATAGAGGCTAGGATAACATTTCCTGCCAAACTTGTCAGGATATGACAAGCTTTTTCCAAGTTACCAGTGCATGCATGCAACCTGAAGTCCAAAGCGCAGCTCCATAGCTCTTGCGCTGTTTGTCAAGCCTGCAACTCACCATACCTATTTGGCTGCACCAAAGGATGATGCTTCAGTATTGGATTTTGGGGAAACCAGATTGTGATCAGTTGCTTCTCACCCTAGTAGTAGGACGCTTCAAAGTGCAGGTGTGCATTATGGCTTTCTCCACCAGCTTTCATCAGCAATGCTTTTCTTTGTCACTGTCTCCTTCTACTTCAACATTTTAAAAATGTGAACAGGAGTATCTCCCTCCCCTGAAGGGGACTAGATTAATTAGTGCTCTCTTGGCATGTCCTAAGTCTTATTCACCCCTGTGAAAGGATTCCTGCAGGTCAATACAGCTTAAGTCTCAAAGATGAGCCCATGCACAGCATATAAGTGTGTCCTGTATCATCACTACTTACCCTAAGGAGGTCTGAAAGGGGTCCTTGCTGAAGGTCTGGCTGCAATAAATAGTGTGGGTATGCATGCTCTGCATAACAGGGCACCATGAAGGGCTGCCAAGGTTCAGCTTATTCAGAGTATTTTATCACAGCTCAACATTGTACCGCTGTCCTCTGGGCCTTAGCATGTTCATGAGGGACTGGAGACCTGCATCACACTGGGCTTGGTTGTCCTTTGAGTGCTCAGCTGAGGAAAACCGAGGACAGATCTATGCATTGCTTTGCTCTCTTCTCCCCATGTTTAATCCTAAAACAAGCAAAACACTCTTCATGCTGGAGAACAAGTCACCTGTGACATGGGACCCTTATGTTTGATCTAGAGGTGAACTGAAGACACGAGTCTGCCAGATCATCTGTCGAACATGCTGGTGGCAGATGATATATAAACACGTGTTTTCTTATTACTCAAGAAGGGAAAACAGTTGGGAAAACAAAAGTTTCTTCATTTTTTGCAAAAATTTAAGTTAATGAATGGAAAAAAGTCAACAAACTTCAGAAATTCTTTTTGATAAACAGGATTTTGTCTTAAAAAAAAGGAAAAGAAAAAAGACAGACTTGGCAGCACTAAGGGCTGCTACTTTTCATTAGGACAAGATGATGGTATGGCAGGAATGCAGGACAGAGGGGTGCAGATGTGTGAAAGCATTTAGGAAAGGACACCCAGGGATTAGAGAAGTGCCTGTTCCCAAAATGGGTTGATCTGAGGTAAAGGAAACCTTTGGGATAGGAAGATAGCAAACCCCCCCAAACACCCTTTTTATAGTGGATATAAACAGTTTTACGGTATTTCCACCAAACAGAAGAAGAAGAAAAAAACTAAAAAGGTTTCTGCAACACACACATGTTCCCCATTAATTAGGAGGACTGCTGTTAACAACACGTTGCACCAGAGCTGCCAAGAACTGTCAGACGAAGGACAGGGAAGCCCACGACGGAGGCTCTGCTGCCTCCTGGAGAGCTGTCGACCAGCCAGCCAGCAACCCAGTCCTGGCTCTCCAGCTGGGTGAGCTGCCCCGCCATGGCAGGGTGGCAGGGGGTACAGCAAGCAGTCGGGCTGGGGGCAAGACAAAACAGCCCGGCAGCCCCTCTTCAAATTCCTCCCCCATTCCCCACTTCAGCTACAGACATTTTCCACAGAAAACCTGGCTTTGTTCACTTTTGGTTGAAACTTTGGGACTATTTTTGGCTTTTTTAAAACATGCTTAGGGGAGGCGCCTTCTACTCTTATTCACATAAGGGAGCTTTATTTTTATGTATTGAGGGACATGAAAAGATGAGGGAGAGGAAGGGCGAGGGGACAGCTGCCTTATGCTTTGATTCAACTATACAACAACAACAGAACTCTACGGCCAAGCTGCCTTTTCCCCTTGGCAGGCTCCAAATACACGCTTTGCTGGAGCAGAGACCTCCTCCAGCTTCCTGGTTTTCTCCAGCTATCCCTGGGACAGGGAGCTGAGCGCTGGCTCTTAAGCATCTCTCACCTTCACACCTCCTTGCGGCCACTTCAAGGGCTCAGAGCAGCTTTATCCTTCTCACACCAGATTCCCTCTTCCAAACTCCCATCCTGAACTACACCCTTCCTTCAAGCACCCTGAGGGCCAGTTTGGATTCCCCACTGGTTGTGACCCAGGTTGCATGCTGTTGTGTACACACAGGACTGACTCACATTGGGATGAAAGTAGGGTCCTGAATTCTTTTTCCACTTTAAACCAGTGTAGGAAATAATGTTGCAACAATGCAGCAAAGTTCATCACAGGACCTTGGAGGAAGGGGAGATGATCTTATTTTAAAATAAAAACTATTTTCTTCATGCTTGCATACTCATGGGCACCAAGACATGTCCAAGCAGCCAGTCCACCAGCAGGCACCAAGACACTTGCCTCCAAGTGGCCAGCCAAGGATCCCTTGCGAGGATGCCAGGGATGAGAGATGCCAGCTATTGTGGTCTCCTCATGTCTCCTGGACTCTTTGGAGGTTGGTGATGATGTGCTTGTTTTGGATCTGCCTTTTCATACTCTTTGGGAGCTGACAGGGATTAGCCTCTCCATCTTGTCCCACCTCGGTAGTGAGTCATCTGAATTTACTCACTGTCCTTTGTCTTCCAATCTAGGCATCCTGAGCAGTTGCACGTAGATGTGCTGAGATCTTGATGACCTGCTAATTGAGGGGCCTCCTTGCGATCCTTCTGCTGCTACCTTCACACCAGACACCTGCTTCAGCCTCACTCAGACTGGGGAGCACCTCTATTAAAATGTCCACAGCAGGAGCAGTCAGAAAGGGGAAAGCTGAAGACCTCTGTCCTTTCCAATAACTGCCCTGCAGATGTCCGTGAGCCAGGGGCATTTCTGTACAAAATTCAGCCCTTTCAGTGCTGGGATGGAGGTCTCCACAGTTGCATACCTACATTTCACACACTGGGCCAAGCAAAAGATCTGAAGCATCCTTTTCTTTGAATTCCTGAAATGCTGCTGTTGAGAACTGCAACCTTATGGTTTTGTGAGGCTTCACAACTGCAATCATGCACATGGTTTTATGCCAAAAAAGTATAACTGTTAACTCAATACATTCAACATCATCTCTATAAACATCATATGAGAAAATCCTCATAGCTGTTGTCCGAAGCATCAATGACTTGTTCTTGGAAGGAAAATCCTTTTGGACATGCAGGAAAATGCCCTGACCTGGATTTTCAAGAGCAGGCAGTGGTATGAGGGGGTTCCCCTTCCAAATCCAAGGTGAGGACATCTGAATGGCTATATTTTCAGGTTATGCTAAGAGCCTTTCCGCTAACAGCTTTTCTTCTACATGTCTTGAACTAAGAGTGGAAAAAGCCACTGGAAGCATACAGGTTGCTGAGGAACTAGGGCAGACTGGACATTTTTTCCAGGGTGTATATCAAGAGGAACCATTTGACAGTGTGAATACAGGACTGCTGGATCTCGGTGAATACTGGGAGAGCTCCTCAGTTTACCTGCTCTGATCCATATAAGATACGAGGAATGTTCAGACTGAACTCCAACAGGACAACATAGTGCTATTTTGCAGAACATATACGTTTTTTGTTAAAAAACTTCAGTTTGGGATAGTTTATCTTTTGGAAAATATAAACAATTTCTGTAGAAAGCTGACAACTTTTCTCATATGCAACTAATCTTTTTATTAAAATGGATTTTTTTTAATTTTTTTTTCAGGAGAAATAATCAGCCTATGTGAAAACTTTCAAATATGTCATCAAATACCCCTTCTAATGACATTTGAAAATCTAATTTACCATTTGGGACACATTGCAAGAATCGACGATAGTAACAGTTTGACGTCTGTCTTGTTTCAGTCCCGCAGTGGGGAGGAAGGTTTGGCAGAAAGCACTATTGTCATGTGGGAGTCTCAGAAATGAGTTGTCTCCTGGCTAATATTCTTCTACTGCAATGGTAAGTCAAATAGGCTAGTAGCCACGGCAACAGCCCAGAATCACTAACTATCGCTATGGTTATTTCACATCACTTCGGGGCTATCCCAGTTCATACTGCTGTTGTTCAAGGCATTAGTTCATAGTGATTTCATTAAACGACTGCAATTTGATATATGAGTAACACCCACTTAGTTTTAACAGGGATCATGTTAACTAAACTTTTGCCTCAATGTGTAGAGAAGAAGCAAAACTAATGTCAGTTTTAAAATAAATACACAGAGATGGGCTATAGTTGATAGGTGCAGAACAGCCATGTGAATTCTTTCCTTTGTCTCACCTACAGTACCTGTCCTCCTGAGGAAGATACTGAAAGGCGAGTGGGGCCTGCAGCATCCTTAACTCTGCGTCTCTCGTGTACCCTGCAAGGAGGGCTGCCCTGATTGAAGACACATGCGAACAGCCAGCCTGACAAAATTAGGAGCAACATAAAGGGTCTGTGGCTCCTCTTCCAGGCCCACCACCACCTTTTAAAAACTAATAGCTTCTTAAATATCATAATTTGATGTACATAATTTGAAGAAGTTACAAAACACTACCAACCCTGAGCAAATGCTTAGTTAAGGAATGCTACCTGGTGAGAAAATGCAAATGAAGGACAGAGGTAATCATGGCCTCACCTGATGGAGTAACTTGACCATGGACAGAAAAGGAGACATGTGACAAAAGGAGTCTGAGTTTCCAGGCCATCACATTGGAATGGCTTAGCACTGATTTCCTGGAGACCTAGCAAGTCCAAGAGGCTCCCACATGGCACTTCTTGGTGTTTCCAATCAGAGTTTGCTTTCCTGTCTGACAGCACTGATGCCCAAGAAAGTCGCGACACTCCTGAGGTGGTGTTTCATGCCAGCGCTGCACAGCTGATTAAACAGCAGGAAATTGCTGTTTTGTCTCCTACATCCATTTGTACTGCCATATGTTACCTTCTAAAAATGTAGACCAGGTTTCCCAAATCAAACCTGCAGAGGACCAGGTGTCCCTCTCCAATGTCAAATTACACAACATGACTGTAATATCTGGGCCTTCTCTCATCAAGAAATAGCAAAAAACACAAACAAACAAAAAACCCAACAATAGACAACAGCAAGTTCAAAGGAGGAGGAACCAGACCCATGTTTCAGAGAACTGAATAATGAAGTATTCTGCAAAGTCAAACCGTTTAAAGTATTTCTGGTTTCAGAAATATTTTCAAAAAACCCCAGCGTTCCTGGTGCTTTCCAGATTTATCTGAACTCCTTCAAAAGCCCATTCAAGGTTAAAGAAGAAAAACAGTATTATTGTAATGTAACAAAGCATTACATTTTTGTACTACAAGATTAGAAATACAATTGTGAAAGACAAGCTAGAAAACCAGAAAGACTCAGGATGAGAGTTTACCTTGTGTTAATCTCCTGATCTTGATTTCACCTGGGATTTTTTCTGAGGTATTTCTCCTCCAGAGAGGTGCTTCAAAGCAGCTCTCAGAAAACTCCGTTATTTCTTTACTGCTGTCAGGGACCCCATTTTATTCTGCAGCCTTGGTTTAACAGCTTGAGAATACACAGAGTGGTGACTTTTCTACCTAAGCTCATAGGTTTTTTTTAAAAATTAACAGAAACTGCAGCAAGCAGCTCATATTACAAATATACTACTCGCATGCCTTAAGATCATTTCTGTTTACAAACAGTTTCAGTTCAGTTTCAGCTACTGCAATTTCTCCGATAACAACTTCCCATGTTTACTCCCATCTGAAACATTGAAGTTCACTGTGTGGGTTCCTGAACATTTATCTATTTGATTGACCTGAATAACCCACCCAGGATAGCTGACTTCTTGGTAGCTAGAATGCAATGCTGGGTGTTTTAGTATTATTTGTCCCTCTTTCCACAGCTGCCTAATGTCCCTGCCTGCTCCTTAGTGAGGATGTTAATTTAGAGCAGAGCTGGCAGCAGTCCTCCTGCCACCCCAGGGGGTTCCTCCTAGCAGTATGGAGGCAGTCTTTAGTCTGTGACTGTAGTCTGTCAGCCAGTCCAAGTCACTGGTCCCTCGTCCAAGCCAAACGAGGATGTCATTTCATGCCAAGTCATGCCATAAAACAACAGTAGAAATAACTTACGTTTTAAATCCCCGAGGGCAGCTACCACATCAGGCTGGCTAATTCGAAAACAGACACTAAAGCATAAGGAATGGTTACTGGGGTCTCTTCCTTGCACAGGAATGAAACTGTTTAACATCAAAAACAATAGAACAAAAGGATTGTTTCAGCCAGATTCAACCTGAGCAATTTAGGCACCCAACTGATGCGCCTAATTGAGGACCTCATTTAAGCAAGAAAATAATATACTTATTAATCAGCCATCAGGAGGTGAAACAGTTACAGCCAAGGGTCATCTGGATGTTGGGAGTGGGGAATGAACCTGCTTCTAAGAGCACTCATCTCTTTTCAGTGACTATAGAGAGACCCTGGGCATTTTGTGGCATGCAGGACAAATCCAGGGTGAATGCGTATTAGAGTACTCTAGGCATTTTAACATACTGGGAAAATAACTTGCAGATAGCACAAGGACATACCCATAACCCTCAATATGCTACTGCTATAAGCAACATCCCATGGAAAGACATACCATTAGAAAAGGAATACACGACAGTGAGAGGAAAAAGGGGAAAGAAACGCAACTTGGAACAAAAAGAAATAAATCCAATAAAATCGTACTTTTTCCCTCAAATTGAAATTATCTTTTCATGTTTGTTTTTTTTTCAATGGGAAGCTTTCCCAAGGTCTATAGGGTTTCAAAAGCAAACTGGGTACTCTTGGAAATGGATTTTCTGGTAGCAAAGTTTCTATGAAAATGTGTACACAGCTCTCCCAGGGATCAGTATGATCCAGTGCTGTTGGAAATGTTTAGTAGTTATCTAAAGTGAGATGGCAATATTTGGGTTAGATTTCTTACAAATATGGATCATGACAAATAGTGCATTATGGAGCATATAAAATGAGGTGGTAATTGGATAACTTGACAAGAAATTATTTTCACTATACACAAGTGTAAGACAATCTATATTGGAAAATGATAAATTAAACCATTCATGTGCCCTGAATTCACTGCAATCTCTCAAGGGGAGGGGGGAATCTAGGTTAAATAATGGGCAACTAAATAAAGACATGCATTCAATGAGCATCACAGATCAGAAAGGCAACGAGACATTGGAAATCCTGCAACAATAGCTTTTCTGAAGCTGAAGCTGCCAGCTAAAAGAGAAATGTGGATACTTATTTTCCCTGATAAATCCTCTGAAGGATCCGTCTCTCCTTCCACTCCACTTAGATACCACACTGCTAGTGCCACAGGGCGCTGGAGGAAGCATCACTTGGTTTCTATACTGGCACTAGCAGTTCATCCCCATTCTGCATACCCAGTGCCACAACTCCAGCCATCCAGCCAGTATGAGGTTGCTCTGCAAAGTGCCAGGTACTCATGGGTGAGAAAATAGGTACCAAACTACATCTGTCGAAATAACTCAGATCACTTGTGCATGCTACTTGTCCTTATAAGGAAAGAGTGCAGAGCTGACCCTTGGACAAAGGGTTGTTGCCACCCATGGAGGCAGTACTGCATGCTGATCCTAGAGGCAGATGCCATCCAGATTGCTGGGTGGTGGAGCAATGGGAGAGGTGGCTTCTCCCAAAACAACCCAAGCTAATGAAAAACCTATTAATTCTTTATCTCCATGCCTTCTTGCAGGGTGCACCTCTAGGTTGCCCAAGTGGCTGGAGGGAGGACTCTGGAGAGGAGCAACACGGACAGAAGTGGCTGCCCAAGGGGCAAACTGGCCAGTGGGGGAACTGGGTGAGCCAGCCCTGAGATGTATGCGTGGCTCTGGCTCGGTGCTTCATCTGTGCAGGAGGGGGGCCGGCGGCAGCAGGCGAGCCAAGTCAGAGCATAGCCAAGCGAGAATGTTCTGGCAGCCCTTCCTGGCGGTCTGAGCAAAGTTATTTATCACTTTGTGCATTTTCCTTCTCATCTGTGTACAGCCGGCTCCAATGGCTCAGCTTGCATTTTGCCTTCCAGAGCCAAGCCAGTCCCTTGGCTGTGCTTGGTCTTGGCTGTCCATTCACTCCTTCTGTCTCCTCCAGCTCTGCCTGGAGCAGCACAGGATCCCAAATCAGGGATAGGTGTCTATAGCCAAGGAAGAGCATCAGCAACCTACACCAATGGCAAAGAGCACACCTCTCCCTGGGACAGGCAAACACTGCACTGCTGTTTACTCTGGCGAAGAAGTCACACATGATTATTTCTGCTGCTCCCAGGCAGCCTCTGCTGGGGAGCTCCAGTGCCTGCCGGCGGCTACAAAGCATTTTCGTTCATTTATTTTAAGGATTGTGCCTTCGCACTGTTTTTTTTCCGAATTGGTGAAGGTAACAACAGTGAATGTACAGCAATTTTTTTCCAGTTCTTTTCCATACTGCTTGTGTATTTTGCCAAAGTGTCTAACATGGGTGTCTAAGTTAGCCTTGAAAATAATACCAGCTGAATTCAGATATTATACAGCTCACATTTGCTCTTGGACAAGTAAGGACACACTACACTCTTCTGAACACTGAATGTTGCAGAAACAAGTCAATAATAACTTGAGTCTTGCACCGTCAAAGGTCCAGGCTATAGTCTGTCCTAGGTTCCAGGACTTTCACTAAAGAGAGCACCCCTGGATTCAGCTGTCATTCCTCTCCTCCTCCCCGAGTCACCTGTACAGTTTTGTCTGGGGATGATAGGTTCAATGGTAAAGCCCTCTGAATAAAGAGCAAGACTACATTAATTATTGAATACCATTGAAGCTTTGGGCAATGTACTTAAAGATTTACATTTTTCTACTGGATGTTGTGCTCTAAAAGTTGGCAGATAATTTCCACCTATGCAAGGCCAGATCTTGACTACCTTCTAGCCAGCCTGGCCCCAACAGAGCAAAATCTGCCATTGTTTTGATCAGACACTTTTTCTAATGGGAGGATATGAATCAGAACACAGTGGGGCTGAAGGGGGCACCTGGTCTGCAGCAAATTCCCAGAAGCACACATGATAAAAAAGTATGTTGAACAGCAGCTTCCCATCATGAGCTCCTAATTTGCACATCCTGAGAACTTTCCAAAATTGGCAGTTCTCAGATTTGGTCTCTGCCTGAAGGTAGAGGAGGAAGTTGAGTAAAATCCCTTCAGACCTTCTAAAATGAGGAGAGAATGAAAAATTGCATTTCCTTATTGTAATAAAAATTCTGGCAATTTTTTTTTGTGTGTGAAGGCCACATCAAACTGCTTGAAATTTGAAGCTTAGTGTGACTATAGCTCTTATTACAGGCCAGATCCAAAGGAAGATGAGGTCAACAACTGTGCCTCCCTTGATTTTGCCTTGCTCTGAAGAAGACCCAACAGGTAGGCAAACAAACCATAGAGAAAATAGTTTGGAAAAGTTGTGCCTATTTTCTACTTGGGAGTTGCCTGGGAACAAGCTCAGATTGTTTGCAATGTGTCTAGGATTTGGATGTATTCACCAAAGCCCAGCTTTGCTTCATCCTCCTCAATTTTTATTTTAGAACCTTGCTCCATGAATAATCTCCACAAAGAAAATATCCACCAGCAGACGAAAGGACATCTTTAGGTAAAGAATGTGTAACTAAATTATTTCTACACTTTCTTTTTTTTTTTTTTTTTTCATAGCTGGGTCACAAGTGGATGATTCGTCAGCATTACGCATCCTCCATGCATACCCCAATGCATCTGAGGTCCTGAAAGCTGTTAACCTTTCGGTACCTTTGCAAGGTAGAGTGCTTCTACTCCAGGAGTTGAGATGCGACACTGTTCACTTCCCACCCAGCAAAGCCTTCAATAGGACAGAGGACTGCTGACCTCCACATCTCTAACCTCTGGGCCATCCCTTCTCTTGGCATTGGACCTCCAAAGTCTTTCTTTGTTAGATTCTACTTCAAGGGGTTTAAGTCTGTTTTCATATTGGAGGAGGATTTAGAAAAACAAACAAAACATCTTACCAATGTGAATATTCACAATTAATGACAAAACTCTAAAACAGGAAGGTCATTTCTTGGGGAGGGAGACTGGTACTATTTTGAATGAAGGAAAGAGTGCAAAGATCTTGCAATATTTGCTGTAAATGGGTTGTTATGGTGAACATTCCTGTCAGCAAGTTCATTAGCTCAGAGATCCACGAGTGAACAGAGACCAAAAAATATGTTTAAGAATTCAAGAACAGATTAATGGACAATATTTTGCAATCTTTGTCTAGCTCTGCTTCTAGCTGAGAATTAGTAACTTTACTCCAGGCCAGATTCAAAAAGTCTTACTCATGCAGGCAATACCACGTTTTATGAGTAACCCTAGTGATATTTAGGGCTGTTTTTTGGAATAAGATTGGAATCAGAGAAAGACAGTGGGAGGCATGGGCTGAATCACCTTGATTAATAAGTGTAAGATCATTGGTTTTATAGGTGTGTATATAAATAAACATAACAGGAATAAAAAGGGGTGTCTGGATTGACAGGCATGTGAGAGAATTTATAAACATCTTTTTGCAACATACAGCAGACTCTTCTTAAGAGAAGGACAACACCCAAAAGTTACTTAACATCAGGAAAAGAGGAATTCCCACCTTCAGAAACAATAGAAGATCAGGCTATTTTGTGGGTTTTACTCTCAACAGTTCTGGCTACTGCCTGTGATATTACATAAGGTCTACACTGCTCTTCATAGAAGTGATGGATGAAGTTTTCAGAGCTGCTCAAACACTTTGAAAGCATATGGTCCATTTTCCAAAATAATAGGGTCCTTGGGATTCTAAATCCCATTGAATTTCAGCACTTCTGGGAACAGTCTTACTAGCTTCTAAATCAGTGTGCATTTTCCAGTTTGTTATGTTCCCTATTTCGTTTTATCTCAGGACTCCAGCCATCACTATACATCAATAACAAGATCATCAAAATGCAGTGTCAAAAATTAAGAGCACAGTGGTGCCCAACTGCTCTGTCAAAATGCCTCCAAAACCCACTGTGGACGCCTGACATTACCAACAAGCGAGGAAGGAACCAATTCAAAGCTCCCTGATGTAAAGGAAAGTCCATTCAATTCTATGGACTTCAGTGAGGCTTGGATCAGGCCCTGGAAGAATAAGGATGACATAAAAATAACATGACGTCTGCCAGATTCACCAATATGCTCTGATGTTTTGCCCGGCCCAATGATGCAAAGCAGATGGAGCGTACTGACAATCCTGGCCCACTTCAATCACTTACTCCATCTCTTGGGTTAGTTTTCATCAGGCATTTTATTCATGGCATAAATACATTTATCTCATTAGTGCTTCTGCTACAGTATTTCAGAAGAAAGATCACTGCTTTATAGCTTTATCAGAGGAAAAGTTTCCATATTTTATCACTTAGTGACTACCAATTTTCAACGGGGTTTCTAAGATGCTTATTAGCAAGTCTCTGAGTTTTGCTGTACTTATGTGGGACTTGTAATTAATTGAGTTTAACTGTCTTTGTCTGCTGTACCCAAGCAGATTGCACAATTGAGCAGTTTCACAGTTGCAGCCTGAAGTAAAGCATTAGGACAATTATTCTTCCAAACATAAAGCTTATCTTTAAGTTTAAGCACATGCTTAAATTACATCAAAGCTAACACAAAGAAGTATCTATACATCTTGCTGAATCAGTGCCAGAAGATGCATTTAAAAGAAACTAGCCCACCAAGAAAATTACCCTGCTTTGTCTCTACTCTCTCCTGCCTACTGCTACACAAAAAAGGTCTAAACTCTACACTTGAGGAGTTTGTACTCAGTTTCTGCAACAACAGAAAAGGCATTGCATTGCCCTGTCCAATATTATGTTCCAGTAACAAGCACAAAAGATGTAACACATGCTGGGCTTTTAGTATGTATGATTATAATAAATATAGGCATTAATACACATTAAAAATTGCTGAATGACTGAGAACTTAAGTAGACTGGATGATATCCCTCAAAATGAAATAATCTATATTTGGCTGGTAATTCATTTCTTCTGAGATGCTTTTTGCTTGACTCTGCACATATTCCTCATTGCAGAAATAATTTGGGTGATTGCTGCCTGGCTATAACCTCAAGCCAGCCAACCCGGGTGTGAGCATTAGTGCCAAAAGGCCAGATCTGAGTCTCTTATGTCCTCGTCAGATCCTTCTCCACAAAAATGACCCAAGCTACCTGGGTAATGGCTGCACTGATCAGTTTGCTCCCTGGGCACAAGGACCTGATCACCTCCACACCACATAAGGGCTGAATTGGCCCCAATGTGAGGCCCATCCTGCATGCATTTGCACACACATTTCACAGGCATTTCCAGTGCATGTCCTGCTCATGAGAGCTGAGTGGGGCTTGGTGTGTCTCCTCCCTGGAGGGACAATCTGCTGACAGCTACACTACAGATGATCCATGGGTTTTGGCTTGCAGTGGCATACATATGACTACACATAGGGATTGGGGACAACAGAAAAATGCACAAGATCAGGCAGGAGCTTGTTTTACCTCTAAAATGGGTATTTTCTTTGCAATGATAATTCAGATTTTAGAGGTGAAAACTGGATTGCATACAGAAGAATAGGTAAGGCACTGAAATGGGACATGCAGACCACACCTTGGCCAAATGGCTTACAATGAAACTCCATTCCTGGGTGTAGCAAAGGTCCTGTGATTTACCAAAGCAAAAAGGCAGTCCTTTGTACCAGCTTCTCCCTTTGAAGAGAAAGGGTTACAATATCGGTCATATCTCACTTATCATCTCTCTGGATGATGATTCAAGGCACAACTGTCTGTCTACGAGCAGAGCCCCACCACACTCAAGTCCTAGCCACAGCTGAAGTGTTACATGTCATAACTCTTCTTCCTTCAGATTGAATTGCAATTTTGCCATGTCTAATTTTGTCCTGTTGCTCCTAGCATTAGAGCACTTGGCCAGACTTCCTCTCCACTTCATTCTGTTTATTTGCAGAAAAGAAGAAATGCCACAGGATAATGGTTTTGTGCTGCTACATAAAGGCTAAGGCATAGTCAAGATATTGGTGGAAAACGAATAGCGAGACAAAGGTGAGATGTTCATTTTCCTGTCAGGGCACAGTGATGCTGAGTTCATGTCTTCTCACAGTGCACTTAACTACCTAGACCTAATCAACCAGTGGAAGTCCAGTTCCTCAGTCTTTTGGGCAGATTTGAAAGTCCTAGTCCTAGTACTTCACACAGGACATGATGTAGGTGCAGTGAACACATGGTTGAAATACAATGGAACTGTCCTAAATAGACCAGCAGAGACCCTTGAGTATGTAAATAAGCAGACCATTAGTAAGGGACTGGGACGCATAACCTCCATGTAAACTGACATCATAGGCGCTGCCTCTAGGAACTCACCAGTTCAGAGGGAGTCCAGCCAGGAGAGAAATTTCACATCTGATCTACAGAAATCTCTTTCTGGCTTCCACGGTGCCTGGTCCCATTCCTGGGCACTATGAAGAAAGAAGAAAAGGTTCAGAAAAGCATCTCTATGTGCTAGCTATGCTGTGGTTTCAGTTTGGAAGCAAGCCCCCATCCCCAGGTGTCTCAATGACTCCTGCTCCATGCCCTAGTCCAACCATATTTATATATCTTGTTTATTTTTAGAGGCAGAATATATTTCACATGTTTTGCATGACCTTGGGTGATGCAGCCTCCTCCAAGGTTCCTCTGTCCAGACAGGACTATAAAACAACTGTCCCCATTTTCCACAAAGACTCTGCCCAGCAGCAAGAGAAGAGCTATCAAGAGATTATTCAAAAGCTCTCACAAGCAGCCACTGGAGCAAGATTTAGCAGACGGTGACATCAAGACTGTAAAACATGTTTGATGGAGCATTTTACACTGTTTTAAATTTTGAATTCTTTGGAGAGTGTCTGAGGGTTTTTCAAGAAACACACACAACCATCGTCCCCCATACACATACAGATAAAAAGCTCCTTCACCACCCAGGGAGCCAGCATCCTGAGGCTTTGACCTCCACTTACTCCTCTGCTTTATCAATCACATTATATATCCAGTGCAGAATAAGCAGCATTTGGAAAGTGGGCTGGGTTGGGTTTNGGGATGTGGCTTGTGAGTGATCTAATGAGAGCTCTTAGCTCGCTAAAATGAGGTGCTGTGGCAGTATCTTAATTGGAGGTTTGGAGATTTTCTTACCCTGGGGTAGATTCTCAGAATATTTTGAGGTTGACTCTTTGGAAATATATAATGAAAAGATAGTTTTACTGCTTCACAGATTTTTCACATCCTTGCTTCTCAGTAATCAAGAGAGCACTGAAACCACCAGTCAGGGTAAAATGTAAAGGGATATCCAAGTTACATGAATCTGTGAGATCTGTGACACTGATGTCAGCACATTGTGGTAGATTCCAAGCAGGTACAACCCCCTGAGTCCTGTAGCTGGGAGGAATGAAAGCTACCATCTCCACCTTCACCTCTGGTGCTGTGGTGTTATGAAACCCAAACCTCCACACTGCTTGCTGGAGGAGCCAGGAGCCAAACATTCCTTAGTTTTCTATCCCTGTGACATTTTCAGAGGAAAACTGAAATTAATTGGCTGAAGGCAGGAGATGTTTTGAATAATTTTCACAGCTCACCCTCATTTCATCCTTTCCCTGAACATCCATCCACAGACACTCTGAAGCCTTCCCAAGCCTGATCACTCAACTATCTCATCTCTCCGCGCTCATGGCTTGGTACAACATTTCCCACACACTCTCCCTGCACTCTGAAAACACACTTTGCTTGAAGACCGCACTCAAACCTTGTCAACAGCAAGGAGACTGATCACATCTCAGCATTCAGTGTTTTATTAGCAGTTTTCCCAGATTGGAGGTTCCCGTCACTGTGAGCTCACAGTTTTAATCTGGTGGCAGCTGCCTCAAATTATGTACCACTGTATTTCAGCTGATGGCAGGATGATTTCTCTGCTTAGCTCAGTTCACCACACTTCTATATGCAAATTAACAACTCCTACTTAGAACACGCCCTTTTTGTAAAGCCGCCACTATCACTGTTAGTGTGGGCAGCAGGAGCAATGCGCGCTGCAGTGCAACACAGACCTCTAGCAATCCTTCTTAGATCTTGTAGTTTATTATACAGTTAGAGATATGCAACTGCTGCAGACAAAACAAAATCGGAGCCAAAACTTCACTTAAAATCTCAAAAAATCTAGATCTTTATTATGAGTCAAAGAAGTTTGACTAATTCCATTGATTTTAAACACATTCTTTGTTACTTCCTCTCAGCTGGAAGCAGATACACAGAGGGAAAAACCCTTCTGATATACTCACAGCCTGACCTAAGTTGCTCTTAAAAGATTTCCAATTTCTGTTCTGCATCAAAGACATGTATTATCCATGAGCCATCAGCAGGGACAGAACCCAAGACTTCGAGCAATAAAAACCACAGAAGTTTTTTTGCTATTGGAGTTAAAGGGCTAAAAAATGGGGTAAACCCTTACAGCTTCCTTTAGGTTTTAGAAATGAAAACCATAACCACTACAGATACTAATGACTATAAGGGAACCTGACATATTTAACTAATACATTTTGTCATGATATTATATCAGTCATTCTTATTACTAAGGGGCTTTTCATTCAGGTCAGTGGGAGTGGTCCAAGATCATGTATATGTATAAAATCGGACCCTTAAACCACACATAGGTCCTGTGAGGTCACACTACTGTCTTCATTTTATAGGTGAGGAAATGCAGGTACACATCTTTGATAAGACTTTGGGATACTTCTCTATACCAAGGTGAAGTTTTTCACCCTTTCAATTGAGTTTATTGTCACAAAAACCCAACAACATGGCTTTTTTGTTTGTTGTTTCCAATTTCTTTCTGTCTGCACACTCCATTGCTTCCCAGAAGCAACACTTTCACCCCCAGCACAGCACCCACCTTGGCAGCAGCTCTGCTTGTGCCAGGCCACCGAGTCCCCCACTGCCAGCAGGGAGGGGATGAGCAGTCACACAGCTGGGAACCTGCTCAGACCCAGGAGGACTTGAGCCCATTTCTCAGGTCTTCTGTTTCCCTCTCCTGAGTAGCCACCAATGCAACCTCTGTTCTTCAGCTGTATGGACCAGAAAGTCCTTCATTTCTCCTGATTTCTACATTGCCCATCTAGATGATAGACTCTTCCCTGCTTTTGTACAGCAGTAGATTAAACGAAACTTTAATGTCAGCTGGAACCCCTTGGCACTATTAATAAAAACTATGATTATAACAAGGGAGGTTTGCAAATTAGCAACCCTTGCTACAAACAGAGATACACCCAATTTAGCACAAATCATAGCAGGCTCTTGCCTGCTTAGTGGCTATTTTAATCACTGGTGACTAATGCCTGTGAGGGCTATTCCAGGGTTTGACGTGCCTCAAACACAAGAAAAAGGGAAATCTTGTGGGGAGCGAGGGGAGAGGAAGAGGGTGAGAGAAGCAGTTGGCTGAAGCCAAAGGTTCATCACCAAAAAGCGTTCAGCTCATACCACCCATTTTGCTACCATTCCTACTCCATTTGCTGGGGTCACTGGCTAATTCCTCCTCTGAATAACAGCATCGTTTCTCTTCTTTTGGTGTGAATCTAAGAAAAACAATCGTGCTCTGGAACACAAACAAAGGCTACCTGTCCCTTCTTTGGTTATGGAAATGGGGGTCAGTCTTTTTATTTTTGAAGGGGGCAGAGTAAAGGAGCTGGAATGCTGCTTGGCACACCACCAGAAAGGAAATCTCTGCTTAAATATTTGACGGGAAGAGAAAAAAAAAAAAGAGAGGAAAGGAAACAATGCAAAGGGGGATGGGGAGAGGCAACTTTTGTTTCTTGCGGAAGAAGAGGGCTGCACGGCAGACGAAGCCATGGCTCACCTCTGCTCACTCCTTCACAGAGTGAGCTTCTTTTAGTTAGACCAGTCTACTTCTCTTTTTTTATCCAAGCTTTTCAAGAACTAAGGAGTTTTCCTAGTTGAGGAAAGCTGAACAAAGACCACCAAGTGCCTCATCTGAGGCACATGCATTGACCTAAGTCACACTGATTTGTTAGGTTAAGGCTTACAGTCCTGTGCATCCAGCTGACAACATCCAGATCACATCAAGTAGCACTATGAAAAAAACTTTCTGAAAAATTTAAAAAAAAACCAAAACCATATATATTTTTTTAAAATGTACAGGAAACAAAAAAGACATTCTTTTGGAACTAAAGGCTGATCTGATAACATGATATTGTAAGGCTGATCATGATAACATGAGTGACCCACGTAGGATTTGGATTACAGCACCCAACCATCATCATTATCTATCTGAAAGCCACCAGAATAAGAGACCAGTACTTCTGCTTTCTCTAGTGTACTTCATCTGACCAACCAGCAGCATAAAAACCCTTTACTCAGGTCATGCCTGGTTAGAAAGATGCCCCAGACTACCTAACATCAGTTCCTGTTAATTTCATAACATCTGAGGAACCCCATGAACTCTCTCCGGGACTAAGGTGGTAGAGATGCCACAAAGTGAAAACCTGGTGGACAAATATTGAAAATGGTATGGCAAGAGTCCAAAAAGGTGCAGCACACCATTCCTGTCCTTTGAGGGCTAATGTGCAGCACAGCTTTTAAATGGAAGATGTAGGGGACTGGTTCAAGTCCTCCAGTTGGCTTCTCCTCTATTACACCAATGCAAACACACACATACCTTGTGGCCCTGTAAAATCCTTATGTTTGCTCATGTCACTGCAGGTCTAGTTTTACAATGTTGGAGGCTCCAAACAGGAGTGATCATAAACAGCTGTTTCTGGTTTTTTACTAAGGGGGAAATCTTTTCGGTTTATTGCTTTTGTGGCTACTGAGTATTAACACTGGAAAGCTAGTCATCTAAGTTGCCTTGGACTTATTTCTCAGTCTTTCTTTTTTTTTCAGTACATGTTTGTTTACCAATGTGGCTCCAGATTGTTGGCTAAGATTTGTAGACCCCTGGTGTAGCTACAGGAAATATTTCTAAAGTCTTCCTCTTCTGAGAAGTTCTGAAGCTTAAGTAACCATCTCTTTCCATGAGGCTTCTGCATCAGCTAGTTGCACTACAAGCGTTCTCTCTCTCCTTTCCCTCTTCTCCACCTCTCTGTCCTTCTAACACATGTTTTTGAGATAGTGAAGGTATCAACTCTGTAGATGTTCGTATCTTGGAGCTGTCTCCACTCATCATGCGTCAGACCCAAAGTATAAGTCCAACTTTCATGCTTGCAGTTCTTGAGCTGTTTCACTTGTCTCTTCCAGTTGTTACTCTCCATATATTTTTCCTCAAACAGTACAGAGGACAGGCTGCCTGCGTGTACTTGTAATTCACAGAGCAGGCATGAACCTCCTAATGAGACAATAGCTGTGGTTCAGAAAGTTCACCCATACATTGATAACCTCTCCAGGGCAACATACCCTGCAGCTGGTACTGGCCTGCAACTTGCCTGGTACTTCTGAGTACAGCATCTTCTGTGGTCACTCCATCCTTGGATGGATTTTCAGGAGAACTCAGGGCACTGAGATGCAGTGTTTGTAATTTCATAAAAGAACCTTTGGAAACCTGGCCTGTATTTGTGTACAAAGAGGGACTCTTTGGGAAATCTGGTCCTAACACTTACAGAGATTGCTGGAAAAATTACTTTCACTTCTTTTAATGTGAAGCATGACTTCTGCAGGTGCTGTAAGCTCTGATTTAGCTGTTTCATTGAAGCCTTTGCTCTTCAAGGTGATGATGAAAACTTGAATTTCCCTTTTTTTTCTGTCATACAAAGATGCAGGGGTTCCCTGTACAGAACTACATCAAAACCAGGAGGTTCCAACCCTAACTCAGCTGAACTTTCAAAGCTGCTTGGAAACCTCATTCATGTTAAACTTTATGGGAACTGGACATACAAAATTCCCTAGGTGGCTTTGCAAAACACAGCTGTAACTAATTGCAGTGCAGAAAGGTTTGGGGAAAAGATTTTGATCTAGAAAAAGAGGGAGAGATTGCAATGCCAAAAAAGCTTTTGCAATAGATCCTCACATGGTATCCAGAGTGGATTCTGGGCTACCTCTTCAATGAAGTAAATGGAGCCATTTTACAATAGCTAATCCTCCCTCTGTAACGCTTCATGCGCCTGCAGAGGTTAGAAACTAAGTGGGAGAAAGAATTCCTTTTGGGGAGTTTCTAGTAATCCCTGCTGCTGCAAACTATGGGGCTGAAAGGTTGAATAAATCAAAACGACTGATGAACAATTCACGCCCAACTCATTCCCATTGAAGAAATTGTCACATTCCATCAGTGAGGCTGGTAAAATCTGTGACCATCTCAACCCTTATCAAGCCTTAATTTTTTCTTCCTGTTTTGGCAATAATTTAACGTTAAAGGTCACAGAGCGAAATGCTCAGAGTCAGGAAGCGGAGGAGTTCTGATTTGATAACAACAATATTTAGCCCCACGAAGCCCCACTTGGTATTTTCTCCTCCTTTGTTCCTTTTCAAGACCACGATCCATCTTCCACTGAAGACAATGGGAGTGTTTCCACTGAATTTAATGAGACTTGGATCAGGCCCTAAATGTCAGTATTACTCTATTAATATTTATGCTGTTGGAAGTATGTCAGAAAATATACAGGATGTGCAGAGTGGCTGAGTGAGCTATGAGAATCATAAATTTTCCTGACTTAGTCATTTCTTCAAAATCCTTAACATTTCTAATCTAACCATGGTAATAATAAAATAGCAGGATTGTAACCTTCTCCTCTTACTGTGCAAACCTTTCTCCACTTTAATCTGTCCGAGTTGGCTCTGGTGCTGAAAAATCCACTGCATTGCAACTCCCTATCTAGCTCATGTCTAGTCTCTCTCTCTCTGACACACACACAAAAAAATTAAACTGTTATTTTTGAAGTTGCACATTAAGTGGTCAAAATTAAAAGGTTCTCAAAAACAACAAGCTATATGATTTACAGTCTTTAAAGATCCTTAGCTTAGCAGCCTTCACAGCCTTCAAGGGTGGGGAGCTGGGAAACTAAACCTGTTATTGCAAGGCCCCCACAAACATGACAAGTGGCAACCACTTTGAGAAGGTTTCTCCAGGCTGTTTTCCTCTTGATGTGAGGAAAGGGACAAGTACTGTGGCGACAAGGAGAGCCTGCTAGCTTACCATGGGACTGCCTGTCACTGCAGGGTGTGTGGCAACCACAGCAGTCAGACCCTCTTCACACAGCTGCTCCAACCTTCCCCATTGCTGGAGAAGTGACGGGCAAAACAGTCCCAAAGGCCTGGAATTTCATTTTCCCTTGAATAAGTCTCCAGACGGTTGGATTCCTCCCTGTGTTGCTGCCCTTTCTCAGTGGGCAGTGCTTGCCCGAGTGGGTGGAGGAATGCGGGCAAGCTCGCAGCATAATAGTCAACTGACCACCAGAGCTGTAGTGTAAGGTCACTGGGGAAAAACAGTCATTGAAGAATGCAGCTGAGCTATGCCCAAGATATGCGGGAGGAGGCTTTGTCTCTTTTGGCATGCTGAGCCTGGCCAGAGCCACAGACAAGATGGCAAGGGGCTGGGAGGCACTAAGATAAAGGCAGTATCTGCTTTAAAGCCATGACCTGGAAGTGGTGGCTGCCAGATACATTGGCAAGGTATCACCTCCTAACCCTGCTTAGCTACCTACAAGTTGGTCTAGATTGAAGTGTAGTGTTAAAGAACATGGTAGTTAGATACAAATGAGCTAGGTGGAACATCAAAAGATTACTACAAGGCAATTCTGTGGTACTGTTGGGGATAATGGTGCTTCCAGGATCCAGATTAACCCACTGCAGACTTAGAAATACACCCCAATTTAAGTGGCTGAATCACACCATGGTTGAGGTGGAAAGAGACCTCTTGAGGTCACCTTCTCCAATCCGCCCTGTTCAAACACTGCCTAGAGCAGGGTGCCCAGGACAATAAAGTGAACTTCAAGAGAAAGCTGCTCAATGTGCCCAACTGTCTAAAAAATAATAAAAAATTAGTAATAAAATAATATATGTATATATTTATATAGAAAGATATATCCAAGAGATTTTCAATGACTACAAGACACTTGTGCAGTATCTAGCAGTCATCTCAGGGAAACAGAGACACTGCTATGTGTTTGGAGAGCATGGAAGAAGTTGAAATGAAAAAAAGTTCCTCCTCTCAAGTGTACCAGAACTAGAAGATGGGCACACTTCTTTACCCCAGCTTGATATTTCAATCACCTTTATTATCTCCCCGTTTGTTTCCTCTCTAAATCTTTAGCTCTCCAACCTCCAAATCACAATCTTAAGAACACAGGAGGAGGAGAATGTGGGCTAGGCTGGAAGGGTGGCAATGTTGGGAGAACAAGCAGAAAACATGACTTTGCAGTGATTAAAACTTCTTCCTCAAATCAGCATCCTTATGCTCAAGGTTACCAGACCTCACCATCAGAATAGCCAGTGTTCTGCCCTCCCCAAAATTCAGCAGGTCAAAAGGCAGCTTTCTTCTTTTTTCCAAGCTCAGCATTATTTGTTGTTTAACTTGCCCTAGGAGTACATGAGTTTATTAAGTGAGGCAAGATTTGAAGGCAAAGGTAGTATATTTTATTGGACCAACAGATACTGCTGACCTTGCTACAAATGTCTCCTTGCTTACAACCATAGACAATCACAGCTAAAGCAACACTTTTCTGACAGTTTGGCTTATCAAAGCAGTCCCACAGTTTGCTGTGAACAGAAATATCACAGAAACCAGCTTTCCCAACTGGACCCACAGAAGAGCTCTATCTACAGAGGCCTGGGGTTTGGGAAACAGAAAACCAACTAAAATGGAGAAAACTACTCTAATCCAGTATCCTATCTCCCACAGTGACCAAGATCAGATGCCTCAAAAATGCCAGAAAATACACATCTGGGTGGATTTTACTTCTGTATCTGGGTGGTGATCTGTTCCTAGGGGCAATTTCCTCTGCTCCTGTGAAGCCAGCAGTCTAACTTCTCAGCTTGAGCCTATCAATCCAAAACCCCAAATCTGAAGGATCCATTCCTTGAGGGACATTTTTGTCAGTGCAAACATGACAGTCCCAGACCATTTCTCATGTTGCTAAAGAGCAGTCTATGTAAAAACAAAATCTGAGCATTGAGGCTGAGATTTTCATTGGAGCTTAAGAGATTTCAGACACTGAAACTCTCAAGATACTGGGCAGCTCACATCAATACAGTCCCTTTGAAATTCCCACAAAAACAGCTTCTGCAACATTAAGTTTCTGAGACTATAGCAGAGCAATCGGTTCCGCAACACTTTTGGATGGGTGTTTTATCTCTCTGGTGATGGGTGAAAGGGCAGGAAGCAGAGGGACAGGATGGAATTTGGAGCGTGACCCAAGTCCTGCCAGGACACAGGCGAGGGACACTTTCCGAAAAAAGGGAAGATTTGCCACGGGGGAAGTGGGCAGCCTTGCCTCCATATCCTGTGGATCCAAACTTCCCCCTGAGTGTGACATCTCTTATGAAAATATGCATGCAGACTTCTCCAAAATGCTTCCTGCTCCACTCCAGCAGATGGGCCAGTTCTTGACAGTTTGAGTTCTTAGCAAAAACATGTCTACCCCTGCCACTCAGACTGTGCTAATGCAGTGGAAACAACAGAAGAATCACACTTAGTATTATGGTTTGGCTGAAGATTTCCTGTGGAAATCTTCAACAGGAAGAAAATAAAGTGTTTGATGATGAGATGCGTCACAAAGTATCAGCTCTTCTGACTGACTGAAACCAATGATTCAAATAATGGCAAAAAGCCCACAATGGTCTTATCATTTGAGCATGAAGCTTTTTGTTGTTTCTTCTACACAGACAACATTTCCTTTAGGAGAAAGGATCCCCGACCAGTTCTCCTCACTGTGTATCTCTTAAAAGATACTGGTCCTTCACATAAGCAGTCTTTGGTCTTTTTCCTCTCTTTTTTTCATGGAAAATTGTAGCTTTATGGATCTCACTTTGGAGCATCTTACAAGAGATTGACTCAGAAAGCATTAAAAGCCCTTCAAAAGTCTTGGCTAAAACTAAATCAAATTTTGAGAAGCGCTTATGTGACTTGGGTTAGTATTTCAGCTCCTACAACAGTTTATTGCTTATGAAAAATATCATTCTCCTTAAAGTGATCTATTTAACCAAAACTGCTGTTTTCAGCAACAACAGTTTGGAGTTGTCCATTGTAGCATTGAAGGCCAGGCTATTAAATAAGTCATTTATTTCTTAGATGCTTTAGAGCCCACTCTTTCTAACCATTCACTAATAATTATTCAATTAGATAGCCCACATAAGGCCTGAAATTATAGCAAAAATTTAAATTTGAGGCATTTTTGCCAAGTTTTCAAACTTGTGTTGAGACAAACATTTACACTCTGGACCACCAGTAGTTCTTTCAGGCACATTTGTTGAAAGAAAACATAATACGCTAGGAATTTAAACAAAGGTGACGTATCAGCAAATGACCCTCAGACAGTGTGATCTCATCTCCCAGCTACTCAACATTTGGGAACAGGAATGAAGTTTGTTGCCCTTTAGCAACAGACCAACAAAGCAGACAGTAGTTAAAATACCCATACCATTTGAAACACGAACGTATCTTCTCAAATCTACCACCTCCCCTTCCCTTGCTTTCCCACTGCACTGAAGATAGAAATGGACTATTTGGCATCTAATAAAAGTTCTGTGAAGCAAGAGGAGGGTCATGGGCAATCATTTTGGGTTTAGACATGGAGGCAAATACTCAGCACTTAATTTTTGAAGCATTGACTGCAGGAGAGTGTCACCAGCATGATAATAGGCTCAATTACAATCTGAGCAAGCCTTTGGGGAGTTCTTAGAAGGGCAGCTAGAACTGTGTGGCCTCAAGGACTCTTGCTCAGCTGAAAGCAAGTTCAAAGCCCCCAAGCCTGGATGCAAACCTGGCGTGCGAGCTTGTGACACGGTTTCACTCCTTAGCCTGCATTTGATGTTTTAGGCACTTCAGACCAGGGATTATCTATTATTGTGTATGAGATGGAAAGCACCCAAGACAATGAGATCCTGATCTCTGTTTGGACATCTAAGATCTCTTGTAATACAAGTCAAAAAAATAAATGCTTTCCGTCTGTTTCTGAGACTGCTTCCATTTGGAGATTGAACCTGGACAAGCAGGGGTCCAGAGAAATGATACAAATAAGAAAAAAAAACAGTAGAAGTAATGAAACTTGGTATCTGACACACTTGCTGGGCCTAGGAAGCTCTTCTCATGGCTGAGGTTCTTCCTAAGATCTTCTCCCTGTGTGACCATGCATCTGAAATTCACATCCATTAGTGGGACATGTGTCCTCACCAGCTCCAAATTCCATTATATCTGTAGAAACTGGATTATCCTTGAGATCCTACCCCCTTCCCAAATGAGGATGAAATCAGCTAAAAAGTCTTAAGGGAGGAGATGGAGGGACAAGCAGAAGCACAAGTTCATACACAGAATACATTCACATAAAGCTTACTTTCCTTATGAAAATGGGTAGAAAAACACACAAAATACTTTCTCAGCTCTTGCATGCAGGAATCACACCTGGTCTGGTTTGCCTATATCCACCAGCCAGAGCAGCAGGGTCATGACCATACCCACTAATGCACACCAGAAGTTGTTGTGCCTGCTTATCTCCTTCAGAGAGGCAGTCAGGCCACAGAAGGGTAATGCTGATGTAGAATATAAAGAGTGGCCTTACTAAGCCAGACTGAATATCCATCTAATTCAGTATCTTGTCTCTAACAGTGGCCACAAGGCACACAAGGAGGAATGAAGTTCAGCAGACATATTTGATGCTTTCTTCCAGTGTCTTCTCCACTTCCAACAATTTTCGTTCAGCAACTTCAAGAAGAATGCAATTGCTGTTCACTTAGCAATCTCTAGGGATTTCTCTTTGATTAAATTCTTCCCTTGAACTTATGCAAACTTGTAGTTCAGAGAAGTGTGCTGGAATATAAAGCCTTGCAGGGTTTGCTGAAGACACAGGCCAGTTCCAAGACGTAGGTCTTCAGCTTGCCCACTTTTGAAGCCCTGGCAAGGAAGCCATGGCTATCTTGCCCCATCACAAATTGCTCCTGTTCTCCAGCAGCACACCAGAGAACAACTCACAGGCAGCCCAGCGCAGAGCAGCGCTAACAATCCTCAAGCTGGACTGGGCTAGGAAGCATTAAACCTACTAAGTCTTTCAGACACTAGACAATTTATGAAGAGAAGAGGTCTTGCCCTTTTGCATTTGAACTGTCTCCCTAGATTAGATAAACTGGTCAGTTAAAAGATTCTCAAGCCAGCATGGACTGCACCTACAAAGGGTTTCCCTGGCACAGCCAAGTTTGTCGAGACTGCGACTCCCTGCCGTACTTGAACTCACGTAACCAAGCAAGTAAACCTCTGGAGTGGAGACCTGGCTGTGATTCAGTCAAAAAGCAGACATGAGCTCTGAGCAAGAGACTAAGCACCTACGTTTGCTTTCTGCTTGTTTTCCACAAGCCTCTCCCCAGACAGGGCTCTGACCCAATTCCCACTGAAGTCCACAAAGGCGGCTGACCGGCTTTAGCAGCTGGATGCCACCCAGCGCCTGACTGAGTGAAAGACTATCCAGTGTCCCACAGCTCCAAGCCTCCTGCCCTTGCAGCTCAAAGCCACCAAGACTTCTACATTCTCCCCCAGCTTAGCAGGATAACCAGCGCCAGCCCTGGTGCAAACACAGCTGTTCAAATCCGATGTCACCATTCACACAGGGCATGATTGCCACCATCCCCTGGTACCCTGGCCTCTCCCTCCCAGACAGCCACAAGAGCATGCTGCATCTTGTGCCCACATTTTCTTTCCTAAGAAAGCCCCGAGGGGCTTCTTTGGCGCAGCTCACATTGCTGGTGAACAGCTCCCTTTGGCTTCCATGTTTACATCCTTGTGGTTGTTAATTTGAGAGAAGCCTTTTATTTTAGACACACACACCCCAACTCCCTCTGCAGGGGGGGAAAAATGTGACCTTTAAGATTGTTTATACCAATCAACAAGAAGCCCTCGCGCTGCCAGATTCCGAGAAACACGAGACCATCTTGGAGCTTGGAAGAGGGAGGGGAGCATGGGTGAGGAGCAGGAGCAATCAAGGTCAGGAGTTCACAGACAGGATAAAGCAGAAGGCAAGGCGAGCAGGCGGGATGGCGGGGCATGCCCTCTCCATTCAGAAAGGCAAGGCAAGCACCAGCAGCTCCATCAATGAGGTGCAGCAGACCAGATTCCTGGTGTGGGGAGCCAACATCCTGAGGTGATGCAAGGAACAAGCTGGTTGTGGTGGTCTTGGAGAATAAGGGTGGTTATTTCTTCCTTGCAAATCCTTCACGGGTCTTCTCCCACCTCACAGCATTTCACTGCAGACCAAGGGAGATCCAGGACAATGAGAAATTATGACAGTCCAGTGTTGCACTCTGATGCCCACTGTGATGAATAAAGTGGTTTGACAAGACCAGGCGGAAGATGAAAATATTTTCCCGCTGTTGAATGCAATAGTAAATAAATAAGTAAACAGACAGGCATTCAAACCCAGGAATTTCCTTTCATTGCCAGCATCAGCCGTCAAGGGAATAGCACCACAAATTTTTTCCTGCCAGTGTACTGAGCCAAAGTACATTAGAAAAGGTTGTGGCTTCAGCGATCAAAATTTCAAGTATCCTAATAGGCAGAGGAAGGACTGGCATGAAATCTTGGGCATTTTAAGCACAAAATGCCAGTACCAACAGCTGGGAGGACTCGCTTCAGCTTCAAAGGTGGCAACACTACCATCTCAGCAGGTTCAAGACCAAGGCATTGAGGAGAGAAAGAAAAAGGGTGAAGATAGCAAAAAATATAGGAGGACAAATGTGGTAGGACAGACGGAGATGCTGTGATACAGCACACCACTTTTGGGCAGCCAGCCCAGTTCAAGGCAGGGATTTTCAGGATGGAGGTATGCTTCTTCCTTTGAGCCCCCTCCCCACCCAAAACATCACAGTAGATGTCAAATTCAGCCCCAAGGTATCTAGCATGCAGTCTGGAGTTTGACAGTTTCAGTCACTTTTTTGTGGCCAAAGCTCTCTATGAATCTATATATTTACAATTATAGGACTGCATCTTGTTCTCATTTACACTTATCTTCTCTATTGGGCTACACAATATAACCAGAGGTGGTATTTGGCCTATGCATTGCCTTGATTTTTTATATTGTCTGTCCAGATGTATTATTTATGACCCATTAGATACATTTGTTTGTTAACTAATAAACCTCAGAAAATACTTGTAATGAAAGACTTTATTTTTAAACAATCACATCACTGCTCCTCTATTAGCACTCGAGGATTAAATAAGACTGTGAGTAGTTGTTAACTAACAATTGGTTACTGAAACACATGGACTGAGGTTTTTGTCTTCTCATTATTGAGGCTAAAGAAACGATGCTGCTACAACCACACTGAAGTTGCTGGCTGAGTTCTTGTTTCAAGACCCATGCTGAATGTTAAACCGTCACATGGATTTCTCACCCATACCTTCATCAGCATTGGATGTGATGTGAAGGAGAAAAGTAGATGGATGTCACAGCTAGTTGTGCAGACATCAAAAGTAATTCTCTTTTTAAAGACAATCAGATAGTTCTTCTTGGGGTTAATTATTTTTCTTTTTTTTCTTTTTTTTTTTTTTCCCCTCCTTTCTCTTTAGTAAGCAGTGCTACCACTCCAGTTTTTCTGCTGGGTAACCAGGGATTTGACAGCATCTGGGATTTGCGTGTTAGGACAATTACCCCACACAAGGCCTTCACAGCTGCACTGCTGATGGAGTAAAAACTGTACTGTACTCACTTTCTTTGCTTGACCAAGCTACCAGAAGTCTGCTGATGAATACAAGACTAGAGTAACATTTGTGGGCTAAGGTCAGCAATGTCATCTCTGATACTTATGTCCATTCATCTGCCAACATGCTGTCTGCAATCTGAAACATGCTTCTGTTTTATTCCTTCGTTGTCTCATCGATGAAAGAAATTTCCAGGAGAGAGAGAGCTGGCCTACAGAGCCAGCAGTTACCAGTTCTTCCCTGAGTCCTGTTTTCAATATAAGTCCTTGGTTTAGGTTATTGTTTCTCCTTTTTTGTCTTCATTCATTCTAGCATTCCATCTTGCCATGCAATTGGAGCTATTCAACTCAAAGATAAAAAGGATTCATGAAAATGCTCAAAGACCAAGCTGGGTTGCTCACTGACATGGACTCTGTGTCCTGTTTTATATGACTTAGGGAATACTAGTTCCTTTGAGAAATTATTCTCCATTCAGATCCTCAGGAAATGTGTCCTGATTGGATACAAATGAGACAAATTAAATGCAGATGGTTCCTTTTTGGCTACAGCTCCAAGGAGGCCCATGAAGCCTTCTTGGTCAGCTACCTTCTGATTTCTTCCAATTCAAGCATTGTTCGTACCTGCTCACCTTCACAAGCATCACCCATATTTCATTTGACTACTGCACCACCCAGATGGACAGTGAAAGAAATCAGGCATGTCTGCCTCTCTGGTTTTCAAGGTCTAATTCTGTCAAAACCCATTGAAAGCCACAGTAACTCAGTTCTAGGAGTTAGCTCATCCTTACAAATGAAAATGCAGACTCAGCCTACCTACATATTTCCAAACTCCACATACACAGCATTTCTTGTTTGCTGGCACTGGCTGTTTGGAAGAGCTTGTGCAGTAAGAAATAGCAGGCACAGAGATTTTGTTGGAAATCAGCAGCGATCTCGTGAACTGCCACTTCTGCTTCTCTTGCTATTTTGACATCTCTCACAACATTGGAAAGTCGAAAGGAAACAACGTAAAAGGAAAGAACACTGAAAAAACCACAGACATTGACACAGCAAAAATTGTGTTCCTCCTTGTTCCCCAAGACACTAAGATATCAATCCCAAAAGCCTACTCTTACTATTTCAAGACCAACATTTAACTGAAAATTTTTACTCCGTTCTATGGTGCTGAGCTATCATACCAGGAGACAGCGTGTAACACTATCAGAGGAAAGATTATGACAGAAAGCTCAAACGCCATCTTCTCTCTGACTTGTTATCCCATCCTGTTGGCCTCACTGATTTGGTAATGAGGAAGGAACACCAGAAAAACTTTGCTGCTGAACGCATCTTTTTGTTGTAAGAACAAGGATGCCTTACTCATAATCAATAAGACCAATCTTATAGAGGCTCTCTGAAATAAACCAATCTAAATAGAATATAAGTAAATCATAAAACCAAACCAACCAAAAACAAACAAAAAACCCAAACTCACACACACAAAAATAAAACCAACCCAAAACTAAAAATCAAAACTAAACCAAAAACAATCCACCCAAAGCATCACAGTAACACAACTATCCCCAAACCAAGTTTGAATTCCCTCAAAGCAGGACCATACAACCAGGACCAGACTTTATGGACTCCAATGTGAAGTTCAACCCACTGAGTCTGAAAGCATTTCACACAACAAAGATGGATAGTAGCATAAAATTTATATAAAGGTAGATAGATCAGCAGTTTGATTCATGGCCAAAATCTGGTTTCACCCTTGGAAACCCAAAAGCACAAAGGACTGAAGTAAAAAATATAATGATACAACAAAGCTACCCAATACCTCTCTAGGTCAATGATCTTTACACCCAGCAAAAGGGCTCAGATCTGTACTTTCTTTGTGGTCGTACTCTTAAATATCCAGTTTAGGTAAAAGAGTTTATGATTCCCAGGCTATGATGGATATCCTAGCTGCAACCACAGCTGAGAAGACACAGTCAGGATTACTTTGAGCATCCATCACCTACCCAACTTGAGCCTTGTGTCTCATGTCACTTAAATTGGGGGTGCAAATCTCATTATAACCACCAGAGTGAGTCATGTGTTATACCTTCTGCGCACGTCTGTTGTATTCCAGAATAACCTCTCAGCTCCTCCAGACAGGATGGCAGAGATGGATGGACAAATCTCTTTGATCTCGGGAGTTCTTCCTCTACCTTCAGTTTGTCTCCAATTGCCTCCAAGGTCATGCTGTCAGGACAGGGGCAGCACCACCCACCCTCCTTACATATGAATCTCATCTCCCCTCCTCCAAAACCACAATCTGCACATGTTTGCTGTTACTTCCAGATGTGTCCACAACTTTAAAGTGGTGATTTGAGAGGAAAAAACCCAACATTTAGAGCTAGCAGTGCTGAGTCTCCCTTCCCACCCCCTCCTTGTCCTTCAGCATCTGTCCAGGTCATCTATGCAGGCAACACCAAACAGTGCTAGGGGTCTCAAAAACGCGGCACAGAAACATCTGCATATGGACAGGTTAGAGAGACAACACAACTCCTCTTCTCACCAATATAGTTAAAGCCTCTCTCGCAGCTCACTGCTCAGAATTTACTCCTAGAGATCTTTGGTTAAAGCCCTGTTCAACAGATATCTAACAAGAAACTAGTTTGGTGTCCTTCCCCATGCTGGAATGAAATGGATGCCTGCAAAACAATGGAAGTGATGGCACTGACTAGGACTTGATTGCCTCGATAGATGCAACAGCACGTACAACACTAATATATTTTAATCCTACTGTCCTCACTCATGCAACCCTGGCAAAAGGCTCTGTCCTGCAGACATCTCCAGCCCTGGGTCTTTCTTCAGTAGCCAGACTGGGGGTCCCTTTTGGTGGTTGGTCACGTGGATTGTGGTGGACAGGCACACAATACGACTTTGTGTGGTACTGCAGGCTTTGAATTTTCCTTTGAAAATAACAGAAGGAAGAGGGAGAAAAGAAACAGCCTGACTCACAATAATACCTGGACCTTTTGCTCAATAGCCCAAGTGCCACTGACATGAGAAGGGTTCACCCCTGATTTTGGGAGTTGTTCTCAGAACAGCTCTCTTCCCCATCAGCTGGTGACAGCTTACCCCCTCCACACCCTCTGCTGTGGGAAGCTAATTTAGAAGCCAGCTTTGCCATCTGTGGACTACCCCATGCTGGGAAAACCCTCAGCTGGGGAGATCTGTTGTCTTTCCAGAGCAGCACTAAGAAATCAGAGCGTGGGAGAGAACACGGACCTATGAATCCTTTTAAGTCCTTCACAAATGTCTCTATGAATCCCCCAGACTCCACCTCTTCCCTCCAAAGTACCTAAATGTATCCCTATAGTGATGTCTGCTGTTGACATCAGAGCAGACTCACAGCAACACTCCTGCTGCTGCACTCAGCTGAGTCATGACTCATGAACAAAGGGGATTTAGACCATTGTTATTTTATTATTTTCATTATTTCATTCATCATCTTAATTTCCCCCTCTCACTCCTGGCCAAAAGAGAAAGACATACACACACATACACACACACACAAAAGAAAAGCGGGGGAGAAGGGAAAAAGCGCCAACATGGTCCACATCTGGAAACTGATTTCCCAACCCCAGAACAAAGAGCTCTGAAATTGTGGCTCCAAGTCTCCTGTTTGTGTTCTCCAATTATGTAAAAAGTCCTTTCATAAAATCTAATGGAGAAGCCCAAGAGTCGGCAAGAATTATTTGGAATATATTAGAGAGCAGAATCCATTCAGAAGTTCTTGTAGAACTGTACATTGGACTTCCAAAGCTATTAAGCTCATAAAAGCTGCAGGAGCATGACAGCTTTTGGTTCCAGAAAACTTCTCAGTCAATCAGGCTTGGCTTGGCTTAAATCACTTCTTTAATCCCAGCTAAACTACTGTACCATTTCTGTTACTTTCCATGTTCAGAAATATCACTCTTACCAAAGTGCTGTGCATGGATGGGGAAAAATTACAGAGACACAAAGAGATTGCTAGGGGAAGAAAAGGGAAGAACAACAATTTTAGAAATCATTATTTTTCAGCAAGGCAAATGGGGACGAACAGTTCCTAAGGGAGTTTAGGATGTCAGTCATTTTTAACATCAGGAAGTTTCTTAGAACGGGTTAAAAATCTGCTACTGCCACTTTTAACAGAAAAGGATTTTGCAAATCAATAGAAATGTTCATGGGGGGGAGAAATTTCAAAAACCTTCAGTTTTTAATTTGAAAAACTGTAACCCCATAGCATTTGAATGGGAAAAAAATACATGCATTGTTGAGAAATGGCACAGTGTACCCCACTGGGACAGAAAGAAAAGCATTATTAGTTGAGAATTGTTGAGGAGAGGACAAGTATTTGAGGGCTTCAAAAGAAGATGATCATCTGACCTGCTTGATCACATACAAGTACGTCCAAGAGCCATTTGTGCTACAGCTTCCATTTCCACCTCAGGTCTTCAGGTCTCCTGAAGGCAACATACTGGCGCTACATTGAAAGTCAGGGCTCATGTACAGCATGGATTTGTCCTTTAGCTCAAGCCAAGTGATCTAGGAAGAGACACCACAATTGGATGCACATGAAGGAGGCCACATTGTCCAACAGTCTCCCGGTCATAAGCCCTCCACCCCCCCTTTTGTTTGATGTTACTTTGCTGTGCTTATGTTCAGTGTTGAATCATTGGACCTAGCCTTTCATCCGGACCCTTGGGATGTGTTACAGGGATGGAAAGAGAAAGGCACTACTTAATAACACTTTCCAAGTACAAGGGAGAGGAGATTCCTGGAAAATCAGGTTAAGATCATCCAAAAAACTTCTTCGAAGAAATGTGGCAAACTGTATAGAGCTAACTATTTATGGTGAAGATGGAAGTTAGACTACCCTTGAAGGCAAGCGGCTGCTGTCCAGACAGAGGTCTTAATCATCATTCCAGTTAGTCACTGAAAACTAAACACATCATAAGTAGGTGGGGAAAAAGGGCTATTCCAAATAAATAGCCTCATTATTCTGCAAGAACTGTTCTAGCTCATATATGTTTACCTACATTCATATTTAAAAAGAAGGAGTTGAGCCAAACCATGGAACCAGAACTTGAATTCTGAAACCAGTCATCTTTCTCCACACGTGGAATTGCTCAAACAAGGACAAAATTAGTCAATTTTTTTTTTTTTTTTTTAATTAGAAGTGTGGGGTTGGTGGAGTTTTTTTCCAAAAAGAAAATTTATTTGTGAATATTTCCTTCTCCTGTGCCTCAAATTTTTCAGTAAGAAACAGAAAACAAGGAACTGTTTATCAGCTTTTTTTTTCTTCATTCTTCCTCTGTTGCCTCACTTTTCATGACAAAAAAAAAATAAAAGCCGATGGGAAGGTGAGGGGGAGAAAAAGGATACTTAAATTAACAAAACATCTTCATTTCTGTCTTTTAAAACGGAGCCATTCTCTGCTGATTTTCTGAGACGGTTTCCAATTTTTGCATTTTTATTCTCAAATCAAAAAACTGAAAATCTTTTTTTGAGTAGTTCTTAAAAGCACTTGCAGGAAACACTATTAGGAGACAATCTGTATTGCTCCTGCCTCCCTTAAAACACCCTATGAAATGTTCTTATCTGTGGATATACCCAGCTCTGAAACACAATCCAGATGTGGTCCAGTGGTTCAACTCACTGGACACCAAATGCTATCTGTTTTTCCATGAAGTATTTTAATACCAGATCTCAGAAGGAGCCATTGGTCTCTTTACAACACAGCCTCCATTGCCAGACCTACCTCTGTCATATTTACCCTGCCCAGAGCAATGCAACTCCAGCAGAGCGTAAGCTCGATCTCAGGCCTCCACAGCCTCCTCCTCTCTAAAATCATCATTTCTCTCATTTATGATTGGCAAGAACACATACTCAGCCTGCTGGTTTCCAGCCCAGAGACCTGAGTTAACCAGCTGGAAGACAGGGTCTTGCATCCCCTCACTTCCTTCTGTTATTTGTGTCCCTCCCAGCCTGCAAGTGCTCCCAGTTTTACCTCAACTGTTGCAACAGTCAACCCATTTCTCACACTCCAGGTCTTACAGTCAGGTGAAATGTAAATTTTTTGTTACTAAAAGTGGTTTCTAGCCTTTGTGCTTGCCCAGGAAAACTTGGGCATCAGATGTCATGAGATGACATCTGAACGTAGTTACAGGCTCACACGCCAGGCAGCAGCAGTAAAGAGGTAGGTACCTATTTCAGCCTTGTGATTTTTCATTCAGCTTCATGGTTTGTCAAGACTTGACACATGATTTTTGAACGCTGCAGAGGCTGATGATAATGACTGTGAACTTTGAGAGGTTTCAACAGTATACTGAAGGGGAAGTAGGGACTCAAGCTTGCGACACTGGTGCCTTTCAGAGTTGTGAGAAAGCCTGTCATACATCTCGGCAGAGCACTGTCTTGTGGAGACAACACACAGGAGTCCCAGCTCACCCACTCTTGTCTAAGCCAGCCCTCTCCCTTGAGGACACACAGAGACTACAGCAATCCTCCACTGATACAAAAGTAAGACCCAGTCCTGCTCCTCTTAAGAATCCATGAGAATTTTTGCCTTTAGCACACTAATGGAGACAGGGTCTTGCCCAAAGCACATACCAAGGGAATGAATCTTCCAGAAATATGAATTCTCTTTGCCTCATACCAAAACATTCATAGTAAGACCACGCAGCACTCCACAGCAAAACACTGGCAAGAGGAAACACTAATAAAAAGCTAAGACACTAAAAAAAAATCAAGAAAAACCTCTCAGAAGAAACAAACATAAGAATATGCTGCCCATTCAGTGAAAAAAAAATGTTAACAAATAAATGCTGTCTCATGATGATTCTGAAATATTTACAGGAAGAGAGCACAGAATTTTGGCTGGCAAACATGAAAAATATCTATCACAACTATTTTCTGTGTAGAACAAAGGGGAGAGGAAATAGAGGAGGAAAAGTGAGGGAGTAAGGGGAGGGGAAAAATAGGGAGAAGAATACAGATTAAATACAGAATAATAAATAAAGAATAAAGAATAAATACAAGAATAAAGAATAAAGAATAAAGAATAAATACAGAAAAATAGGGAGAAGAATACAGATTAAAAATAAAAAAGGGAGGGGAGGGGAGAAAAAAAGGAAGTGAGTGGGACAGGGGGACAGAAAGCAGAGTTCACAATAGGAGGTTGTGCTGCTCCCTATTTACCTGCCAGTAGCCAGATTCGTTGTCTGCCTTAGGTGACAAAAGACTCGTTCACTTCCCTCACAAGAGCAGCGGATTATTAAGGGAGCCAGCCAATAGCATGCACAAAATTTTATGCTGCCCAATGGGACAACTGGAGCCAAACAAATGGAAAGAATATGTGAATTATTATTTTGTTCTATATTCATGTCACTATAGATAATTACATGAGTTGGCCAGCAGGTCCAGAAAGGTGATTCTACCTCTCTACACTGCTCTGGTGAGACCCCACTTAGAGTAATGATTCCAGGTCTGGAGTCCTTAGAACAGGAAGGACATGGATCTGATGGAATGGCTCCATAGGAGGGCCACAAAGATCATCAGAGGGCTAAAGCACCTCTCCTATGAACACAGGTTGAGAGAGTTGGGGCTGTTCAGCCTGGAGAAGAGAAGACTCCTGGGAGACCTTATACCAGTCTTCCAGTACCTAAAAGGGACTGACAGAGAGATGGAGAGGGACTCTTTGTCAGGAAGTGTAGCAATAGGACAAAGGGTAACAGTTTTAAACTGAAATAGAGGAGATTTAGATTAGATATTAGGAAGAAATTCTTTACTGTGATGGTGGTGAGACACCATCACAGGTTGCCCAAGGAAGTTGTGGATGCCCCATCCCTGGAAGTGTTGAAGGCCAGGCTGGATGGGGCTTTGAGTAACCTGATCCAGTGGGAGATGTCCCTACCCATGCAAGGGGGGTTGGAACTCAATGATCTTTAAGGTCCCTTCCAACCTGAACCATTTTATGAGTTAGCTTCACAGCCTGAGCCTTCCTCAGCCAGTAATCTCCCTGATTCATGACTGGCAGTTGCATAATGCTGCTCTCAATGACTTCATCATATTGCACGGAAAATGCTGTCTAGATATACGTGCATGCAGTGACTCACTTTGACACCTTGGGTTGACATTTGCAGCCTGGGCCAAGCCTGTCAGTAAGACAAAGGCACTTCTTGTGAGGTTTCCAAGCCTACAGGCAGGTATTGAACAACAGAGCACACAGGAAAGGGCAGAAAAAGGTAAACCTCAAATATTCAGTTCATGTATGCAATGGCTGAGTGTACTGGCACAAGAAAATACTCAAAACAACTGCATTTCTCTGGCAGCAGCCAATGAGGATACAAGTGTGCAAGGCATATAGTCCATTTTGATGCTATAAGCCAGGAAAACAAAAGAAATACTCAGCACAGAGAAGGCACAAAGAGTTCCAGGAAGTTCTCAAGAACTAAGACAGGCCTTTCCATCTGGAGAGAAGATGATATTTCAGAATCAGCAGAGACAGCAAAGTGCTGCAGAGCAACCTGAATCAGAAGAGGAAACAAAAAATAGCATTCAGACGTTACTTGGTGTCCTGGTTTGAGGCAAAACAAACCAATTTTCTGTTCAGTAGTTTTACTTTTTTAGCTGGGCCTCTTCTAACTAACTAAAGTCTGAAACTAACAGCACATTGTTCAGAGAGTGTTTCGTCTCACAGTGATAAGACCTGATTATACCAAGGGATGGTATGCAGAGAGGCCCTTGCTTATACTTACTGCTAGAACAACCAAGGTCAGGTAAATTTGTCAGGTGACCTAAAACTGGCCAATTAGGGTATTCCATCCCATCTGCATCATGCTCAGTAAAAAAAGCTGAGGGATCAAGGGGTTGTTAGTTTTTTTCTTCCTTCAATGGCCAACGTCTGGGGAGGACCCTGTCTGTTCATCTGCCTTTGATCCAGCTCCTGCCGGTCACTGAGTCCAGCCTGGGACATTCACTGGTGCTGCTGGTGACGTGATCATCGTCCTGGGAGCCTGATACGGTTTTGTATAGACTGTATACTTTTTTTTTTCTTTATCCTTTCTTTTATATTCTTTTTAATTTTTCTTTTTATTGTTTATTATATTATTGTTATTGATATTTCATTAAAGTAGTTTAGTTTTTATCTAAACTCCTGAATCTCTTAATCCTTTCCTCTCCTCTCTTTTCCTTAGGGGGGGGAGGAGGGGTCATCATCTGTCCAATTGGTCAAAACCACGACACTTGGGAAGAATATACAAAACATACTGTAAATCTAGGCACATGGAATACAGGAACCTCCAGCAAGAGCCAGACACCAGAGCAGCTCTCTTAAGCCATCTACACTCTGGATTCACACTAGAAATGGGAGCTGTAAACAGAAGATGAAACGGGCTGAGAGAGTTGGGGCTGCTCTTCATTGGAGGAACTGGGACTGAGAAGGCATTGATCAATTTTCCCAATTCCATCTGAAGTCCTTTGTTACATCCTTAAGAAAAATCAAAAACAAAAGAAGGATCTTGGAAGTACAGTGTAGCATGAGCCTAGTCCTGCATGAAGAAAGGATGATGTACAGAGAGACACCTAGAGCAAGCACCAAGAGAAATATTTCAGGGAAATGTTTTCACTGAGCAATGGTTTTATACAGTGGATGAAAACAATCATCACACTCCTGATGGTTTTGATGGCTTGGTTCTTTCTGGAAGAAGATAAGCATGAGGAAGTAAAAAGCAAGCCATTTTGTTTTGCTGAGGAAAACCTGAATTCTTTGTTTGAATTAAGATTCTATCTTGATATAGTTGGGATATTTGGTGTTAAGTGTTTATCCCAGAACCTTGAATGCTTCATCCAATGTTCTTGCAGTTTTCAGTTCAACAAAGAAGCCAGAAAAAAAAAAGTTTCTAGATTTCTCCCATCTTTTCTGCCCTTCCAGTCATCCACCCAACCCAACCCACAGTCATTTCTAAAAAGGAGGTATCAGCTTCCCAGGCACCCTGGAATTGAGGCACCCACAGGAGCCTCTCAACCGCAAGACAAAAAAACTTCTGGCAACTGTGTAAGAGGCTACATGTATCACCAGGACCTCTAAAAAGCTGAGAGTTAATGCCAGAAAGACAGGAAGAAGCAAGGCCTGTTCTGGGATTTGCTGCTGCTCAGCTTGTATCACCACAGATGTTCACTAGCAACACAACAAGGATGTGCTGCTAGAGGACACATATCTCCTGAATGAGTGTGTACAAGGACCCTGCTGCTCCTTCATAGGCCTGCTATTGGCAGCAGCCAGACTTGCAGTTGTCCTCAGTTTGTCATGTCATAGCTATAGGGAAATATCTTCTTCCATCTGACTTTGATCTCTTCCAAGCTAGCCTTGACCCCGTGGGAAGAGAAATCACAGCTGTTGATCAGGGCACCTATTTGTTCACATTTTGCCAAGCTAATGGTGAGCCAAGGGTGATTTGTGGTCATATTGAGGAGCCTTAAATAGCACTTTAAGGCTCTCGCACCTTCATAAGGGCACAAGAGAAGGCATGACAGAACCAGATCTCCCCTACTGTCCCCCAGGGAATACTCTACTCACCACAGCCATGCCCATTTCTTCCTGCATCCCTCTGGCCCTGCTGCAAAATGTGACACCCATTCACGTGCCAGGCAAACCATGCTGCTGCTCCCTGACTGGAGCTACTTCTTACCTTAGACCAACACCAAAGAAAAAAAAAGCTCTCCCTTGGGTATCATGCAGTGCATTCCAGTTCCTCCTCAGTTAGTGTCTGTGCAGTGTTTTAAATACATGAAGAGTTATATAAATGCTAACTATTATTATAATGTTCCCCTCCTTCCAGTCAACTCCCCGCACAGACCCACAGACACATTCCCCACCTCCCGTTTTAGCACGTTCACAGCATCAGAAATTACCCTGTTTTCATTTACTCTGCCCTTTGCCATATGATCCTGGCCCTCAGAAGCTTTAAATAGTCTGCATTATGAAGGCTTGTTAGAACTTGTCCCTAATCACTCCAGGAATAATCCTTGATGACTTGTCTCAGACTGTGTGTGTGTGAATGTCTGTGCAACAACAGGGTTCTGGCTTGCTTGGGTCCCTCCTTCGAGGGGAGCTAAAGCTTCATGCCCAATACAGAATGAATGGCACACTAAGGGGGGTCACACACAGCACTGAACTCGTTGTTTTGTCTGCATATGCTAAAGCTCTTTTCAGCGAAGACCTGAAATGAAAACCTACATTTCAGAAAAGAACAGGCTGACCATATTATGTGTTGATAGATGCCAAGCAGCAGAAATCAACCTGCCCTTTAAATGCAGGGACACTAAAAATGGTGCAGTCAATGCTTTTCAGAACTGTGCTTGTTACAGCTGGTCCCAGGGCTCATACCGTTTGTCTGGTGCACAAGAATTCCAGTGTTAGATACTGAAATATAAGCTCTTTCTGTGCTGGGGTTACAACCCCTGTTGTCTAATTTATGACGGTGATACAGATTGAGAAAATAAAGAGAGAAATCTGGTGCTTAATAAATCTGTTTCTCAAAGGCTGGCAAATGTAATTTCAACATTATCCACAGGAGAGAATCCAAGGCAGAGATAAATCTGCTTTTCTGATTTGGGTTCCACTGCAAACTTAGAGGAAAACAAATTACACAGTAGCATGACAACACTGAGACTCATGCCATGTAGGTTACAACAGCCTCTACCTTGAGGTTGAAGTAGTATTGGACAGGGCAAAGAGATTGACAGACCTTTGTTTACCTGGGATCAAATTAGCCCACCAAGGTAAAGCTTGGAGATTTTGCATTCATACTGTGCATTGACAAAATTACCTATTACCTCACCCATTGCATTCTCATGACACCATACATACCAAAATAATAAGCAAGAAGCAGCTGAGAAATGCCTGCTAAAATAATACCATGACATATTTGCCCCATAGCTCAGCATCCAGTCTGCCCAACCATGTGGTCTTCATGTTTTCATATTATCTTGGAACATTTTGCTGAACATCTCACCATCTCTAGAGCACTAGGAAGGGTATCTGAAGGAACTAGAAACAAAAGAGAAGGGTTTGGTGCTCGCCTTTCATTTCCCAAACTCTTCACAGGTATTGAAGTAGAAAAATATCGTACCAAGTCTTTTGGAATCAGGAGATGCTGACCATCACATCTGCAGGATGGTTTGAGGATTTTAGCTGAGATTAATATGCTGTAGCTTAGTGCTTTGTCCAAAAAAAACCCCAAAGGTAGGCCATTTGCAGCACTTACACTTACTATGTGGGCTATCAAGATGGAATCAGTCTTTCATAAAAAGAGAACAAGAGAAGATGCTTAAATGCTTGGGTGGAAGAAGGGCAGCAAATGGAAGGAGGTACTATACCAAGCCCTATGGACTGGAACTGAGATAAGTACTAAAGCCTTAGGCAATGGGCACAAGGGGTGCTCATGCAGTGTGACTATTGAGGGGATCACAGTCTACCAACAGAGACTTCTGGAAAAGCTTCCAGTCACGTTGAAGATGGTCCACCTTCTAGATGTGGAGTTAGCTCACTGACAGGAGTGGTCACCTTCTAATACAGGTACAGCAAACAAGACTACAAAATAATATTAAGAAAACTCTTTAAAGGGAAAATTCTTACAGTGTTGCAGTCCGTAGAGGACTTTGTGAAGGAAGTTTCATCTTTCTGCGCTGCAGACAGCCACACAGAGAGAGGTAGATATGAATTTATCTTATCGAAGAGCACCTGGCAAAATCAGTGACAAAGCCAAGTTTGGAGGAGTTCAATATTCTGGTTACAGAGCAAAACGTGGCTATTTAGTCCCATTTCATGCTTTGCATCCTAGGCCACAAACCTGGGATCACAGGAGTGGAAATACTCAGACTCTAGGAAGCCAGGAATTTACGCTGTAAAATGAAGTCAGGCTCAATTCATGTTACTGCAGAATATGGACTTGACTTCCTGGTGAGCAGAACCATGCAAGGGCCAGCACTGTCTTCCCTCTTCAAGTAAAGGTGTTGCCGAACAAGGAAGGAACTCAAGCACACTCAAAAGTAAAGCGTGAGACATGTGGCTCCAAGGTGCAAAGTCAAATTTTGCACAAGGATAAACCCAGAGCAGAGACCAGATCAGCTTGCAGCTATGTCTCCCCACAGAGATGCAGGCTCCTTTCAATGCTGCAACAAGCAGGCACTTACAGAAACTATAGCAGCAACATACTCAAGAAAACAATGTTCTTCAACACATGTGAGGAGAACCGAGCCTGAAGAGGAGGGAGCAAACAGCTACCCATAAAATACATACGTACATAAATAAATCTGCAAAATCAGGTCCTACTTCAAAGTTGGACCTCAAGATGAAAAATACAGTAACAACTAGCCATTCCTAGAAAAGCTCCCCTCAAAGAAGAGCCTGAGGACACTGTGAGTAAAGCCTTATTCTAATGGATGTTCAAGTAAACACGCCAGGGGGTCCTTGCAGTGTTTCACCATGTAGACCCTACTGAGATGTCCAAATTAGAAACTGAGGCTCCCTGCAAACTCCACAGAGAGAAACAGACATTTTTTTAACATGATTCAGAGCCCAGAGGGTAGGAACCTAGCTCCTGTTCTACTTATGTGGTCCAAACCACCCCCAGAGGTGCCTTCCCCTCTTCTTAGTCCACACTCAGTGTAAGCAGCCTGACTTAGGTTGCTGTGCTAAACGGCGAATATTACACAATGACAGTGAATCCTTGAAATCTCTTCTATGTGGCAATCATGGCATGAGCCCAGGGGGAAATGACAGAGAATCTGAGACTGGGAACCTGATTCTGCCTTGTAGGCTGGAATGGTAGAGCCGTGGCAAACTCTACTTTTCTTTATTATTTTTATTTATCTTAGGATTTCAATGAAGTCTGACATATGCTAAAAACAGAAGAAGAGGAATCAACTTCTTCCATCAATAGGCAGCATATAAACCAGAGTCCTGTTCTCAATGAGAGACGATAAAAGCTCAGCTAGACCAGATGATAAAATTAAATCTTCTACAGAGGTGCTACAGAGAGCATACAATAACTGGAAACAAGAAACAGAAAATTTTACTGAGCTCAAAGACTGAAAGGTGCACATGAAAACCATGCAAATAGTTGTGGTGGTCGTTGTCAAATATGATTTTTAAAAAAGAGCAGTTTCAGCTCTGGATGCACTGAGCATCAGTTGCCACTGCCACACAGAACATTAATTATTTAGTCGTAACTATTGTGCTCTTGACAGGTTGTCAGCCAGGAAAGGCACATTCTCTTCAAGCATAAAAAGAAAAAAATACAGGAACGGGAGAGGTGAAACTGCCGAACAGGATTTTGTGTGTTGGACATTGTAACACCTTATCAGGCCTCAGACGCATGAGATCAGAAATGCCAGTTGGAACCCACAGGGCTTATCTGGGCACTCAGAAGTGTAGGAAGAATGAGAGCCAGAGGAGTTTTATTCTATATGAATCCCTGAATGCTGCCACTGTAGATAAGGAGCGAAGTCCTAGGTTCCACTAAGTCAATGACAAATCTCAGTTTGAATTCATTTGGGCTGGGATTTCCTGCCCAGAATCTAAGGGTAAAAGACACACTAAGCACAGGAAAAAGGCAGCAGAATCTACTGAAGCCATGCACCACAACTCCTGGCTGCATTTGTTTTGAGGCCAGCATGAACATACATGCATTAGGTGGGAAAGGTGGCTGAGTTTTGGTTGGTTGGGGTTTTTTCCCTGCAGCCATTACCCACCTGGTTTTCTGAGGTTTAGGATGGGGCTTTTGGGAGATTAGGGGTTTGTTTGGTATACAAGGATGCTTCCCTATGTACAAAGTGATAGTGTTTATTAGCTCATCTTCTGCCAGAGGCAGCCCTCAACTCCCAGTGCAGCAACCCATGCAAGCTGGGGAAGCATCAAATCTCAGTGATATGCCAAGAAGAAAGAGCCATTGGTCCATGAACAAATAAGAAAATTAATAAAGCAAGCAGCAATCTGCCAAAGCAATAGCCTGCCATCTTACACAAAGCACTGATTTGCCAGAAAGAAAACCAGGGTTCCCAGCAAACTGACAGACTCAGCCTCCAGCAGGTGAAGGCTTACAGCATCACTCATGGGCTGGGGCTTGGCCACGGACAATTCTGTCCAGTGGGAACAGAGGAGGTGCTCACACAGAAATAAGGAGAACAACTTCCCTGTCCTTTCAGGGCATCCAAAATGCTGCAGGCTACATTTGCTAGTAGTAAGACATAGCCATCAAAGACAACAGCAGAAACAAAATGGGTTCCCTGCTCTAAGTATTAGAGAAAAAAAAAACAAAACACCTCTCATTCAGTGCTAATATGCATCTGCTTGGGAAGCCTTACCTATTACCACATGAGACAACGCATAAACTTCAACTTGCTGTTGACTTTGGGGCTGAAAAGAGTACAAATTTAAAGGGAAGAAGCAGCAACCACCTTTCCAGTTTCTTCTGCCTGTTTCTCATGGAGTAGCAGACCTTGACTCTCCTGTTGTGACTGACAGCAGAAGGAGCAGAGGAAGGAGGGACCCCACAAGTGTGCTGCCCATTAGCTGTGCCAACAGAAGCCATGTCAAAGCCAGCAGGGATCTGGGGAACCTCTCTCACCTCTTCATAGCGACCATGGTGACCTCCCAGCCTGCTCCAACCACCTCAACCCAACACCTCCCTGGAAGGGTGGTCTCCCCCGGCCACATAACAGCTGCCCAGAAGGAAGCAGGGTACTCCAGTGCCACTGGGAGAGATGGGCAAGGGCTTGTTTCCACCCTTCATCAGCACCCCTCCTTGCGCTGGGTGTGTGGGCTTTTTACAGTGCCAATTAAGTGCATGCTGGGGCCAGGGTGGAGGCACAGCACACCGAGCCCCCGTCTCGCTGCCTCCGTACTGTCACCTTCCATTAAGCAGCTGGCGGCCAGGAGAAGGGGAGGGAGAAGCCAGCGGTGTGTTTGGTTTGCTGTTTTTGTGGGCACTTTACAACTTCAAAGGCTTCCCTCTGGTTCACAGGGGGCAAGGGGCAGAGGTCAGTAGGCACGGTTTGACCTCCCTTTCACCTCCTCCCCAAAAGGGAGAGGCGCGCACACACACACACACAGAGGAAGAAGAAAAGGAAGACGAGATTGATTCAAGCAAACACTTTTATCCTCTAAACCTTTCTTTGCCTTAGTGCTGTGGAGGCTTTGTCCAGCAGACAAAGTGCCTTTCGGAGTGTCTGATGCTTCCGTGATGGACTCTTCCTCCTCCACCTCCACCAGGAAATAAAGAAAAACAGGAGATCCTCAAAACAGAAAAATTTAAAAAAAACCCCAACAACAGAAGAAACACTGCTCCCAGGGGCTGGGTTTTCTCATTTTTGATTTTGGGTTGGTTTTTTTGGTTGTGGTTTAGTTGGGTTGTTTCCCCCAGCTAGGTATCTATCTATGCATGAGCACCGCTATTGCTCATGATGGACACAGAAAACAGGCATTGATTGTTCAAGATCCATCACAGGATGTGAAAAACACATTTTCATGTCTTTAAAGGCAGTGCTGTTGTATTTATTTATTTATTTGTAATAGCAAGGTCACTAGCCCTGGGGCACTGAGGAGTAAGTTCGAGTTTCAGAAAGCTCTCCACAGCTGGTGATTACATCCCTTCCAGTGTGTACAAAGACATTGAGAAAGCAGCAGAGAAAGTAAACAGTATCACTTCTGGGGACGGAGGAGGAGAGAAGGAGGGGGTAGAGCAGGAGGAGGAGAAGAGAAGCAGATGAAATTTAAACTGGCGACCAGCCCAGCCACCAACTTAAAACAATACAGCAAGAGGAAGCCAAAAAAGAAAGAAAAACAGAGGGGTGTGCATGGAGACACACTCTGTGTGCGCATGTGAGAGATGGAAAGAGTGTGAAGCAAAGCAAGAGCAAAGAAAGTTAGGGATGAGGTTGGAAGTGGATGTTTCAGGAGCCATTTCTGGGTGTCCATCACAGAGCAGAAGGGCTTGCATGAGGAGGTTTTGTGGGCACAGTCATCATCCCATGTGTAAATACATCTATGAGCATTTTTAATCACGCTGGCAAAGTGTAGTTGTTCACCTCTCTCAAGAACAAGTGGAGGAAAACCACTGGGTCTGGAAACACCACTCCCAGCCTTGTCCTCTCCTGGCATCCTCAAAACCAAGGGGGACAGGAAAGGGCAGGCAAGTCCAGGCTGAGATCTAGTGACTGACACTCTCCAAGTTGGCACAATGCAGACTCAGCCTGTGCTTGTCTTTCAGCTGGCTCTGGGAATCATGCTCCTACTCATCTCGATGCAGTTTCACTTTGAGCTAGGGCCTCTCAAGCATTTGGTTTGACAGTACGGGAGAGAAAACAGAGTCACGACACGGTGGTGTTCTGGAGCACACAAAGGTTTTGTCTGTTTACAGCGCAGGGCTCAAAGTAGATGCAATTTGGTCCAAGCCTGTATATGACTTCCTCACACAGACTGGTCCTGGATGCTGGCTAATGCTCAATCCTCACCTTCCAGAATAGGTCTGGCTGTGTTAGATCTCTGGTCACGTTGACCGTGATCTCACTGGAATGAGGTTAGTCATCTTAGCACGGGGGAAGGGAGAGGCAAGTTTTTTTGGAACATCCATCTGCCTGGGAAAGGCTAACAAGCCCTCCTTTATAGATGTCTATATGTGGACCTCGGCAGAAACACAGTGGGAAAGTCAGTGTACCTTAAAAGGATCAGGCCAGCCTGTTCTTCAGGCAGCCCATCCAGCTTTCTGCTACCTTTCACACCAGGAGGTCAGGCATCCTGCAGGTTGATGTGTCCTCTAAAGTGCTCCAGCAATCACACTCTCCTCCGAGAAACAACACTAAGCTTAAAGCCACAGCTGCAAGTCTCAGCAAACCATGAAGCTCACCTCCGATAGGAGAGCAGCAATGCAGCTATGCCTCTGGCTGAGCACGAGTACCCTCAGCGGTATTTCATAGGCTGGGTTGGTCAAGTACCATGAACTCAGAGTGCTTACTATAGTGTATTGCTCCTTTGAATTAAAAGCCTCCCCAGACAAGCTCCTCTGCTAACCTCAGTGTCCTCCTGTGCATCAGGACTAGCTGGCACAGCCCTTCTCTGACTGGTAGTTAACTCTTCACTGTCTGTCACGAGTTTGGGGAGAGAAGATGCACCATAACAGGGGTCTATTTGTGCTATACTTTGCAATTTCTACATAAGACCTAGAATGGAACCAGGCGAAGATGACATCATTGATAAATAAGGCAAACAGCCTGCACTCTACAGAGGATTCCTCAGTTTCCCCACCTCAGGTCTTTGTGAAAATTTGGTATGGATTCAACTGATCCTGCAGCTTCTCCAAGATTTTCTTGCACCCTTCCTTCTTGAAACAAGGTGCATTTAAAATCTGTAGAAAAAGTTTCAGCTGCTAAAAATGACACTTCAAGGTACAGGGTGATGATAAATTAGCTTCTTAGCACCCTATTAGGAATGGCAAATAGTTACAGACCTAAGTGACTGATGGTACTGAAATGAAATATCATTTCGTTTCCGCCACAGACACTCGATAAATTATACACTGGTTACTCACAGGTAGCTTTGTGTTTGAATGGTGCAAGTTGCAACAGGAGAAAATCTGGTTAGATATTAGGAAAAAGGATTAATATTTAAGGTTAGTCAAGCACTGGAACAGGTTGTCCAGAGTGGTTATGGGATCTCCATCCTCAGAGAGGGTCAAAACTGGACTGGGCAAGGCAATCTGAACTTGTTTGGCCCTGCTCTGGAAGTGCTTGAACCAGCTGTCCTCTGGAGGTCCTTTCCAACCTGTATTAGACTGTGATCAAGAAGGCCGCGTCAGAACCTGCCCAAGATGCATACAGTACCTCATGTTCAAGTACAAACATCAGCATGGAGGCACCCCTGTTGTGGGGTTTCCAATACAAATACTGCCATGGTTACCTTTTGATTAAAAAAACCCTTAGTGCTACTTGCCTGGTTCCCAAGGGTAACTATGCAGTCAAACTGAAATAAGAGATCTGAGTGCATGAAAGTTCCAGGTGTTGAGTCTGTGAGTCCACAACCACTGTATTCATCACCAACTGTACCCAGACCCTGCAGAGGAGGGGGACAGATGAACCCAGCAGACCAGCACTACCATACTTCAATTGACCCTGCTACACCAGACGGACAGAGCCTGGTGTGCAGATGACGGGTAGGAGCAGATCAGCAGCCTCCTCTCCATTCAAGCCTTGACCAAAGGCAATCTCGCTGTCTAAATGACAACTCCATTCCTACAGTAACAGCAAATTGCCTTGGTTTCAACCAAATGGGCCCGTGTTCACTTTCCTTTCTGGAACTGCACTGAAGTTTCTTTGGGGGAGGGGGTAGATGATAAAAAAAAATATAAAGATTTTCTAGAAAAAGTGGTATCTTCACCTACCTGGGCATGTGGGTAACATACATAAAGATCACCATCTAGTGGCTTACTGGAAAGATACCATCTGTTGTGTGGCTGCAAGTTTGATGACCAATAAAGCTGTTGTTACAACATATTACAAATGACTCTTGCATTCAGCTCTTAGGCAAGCCAGGCACCTAGACAGCCATGGAGATGGTCGAGCTTCTGACCCACAGAAAAATTATGTCAATCCCTTCCCCCAGTTAAACATTTACCCCTTTCCCATCATTCTTTTCTCCATCTCCCCTACATAGGACTTGGACACACAATAAGGGATTTGCAATTTACTTTAAGGCCCAGAAATTAAGTATCTAGTGAGACTAGGTGAACTCCTATGGTAGTTAATACAAGGAGTCGGATTCAACCAGATGCTGCTACACCCCATCGTTTGTATGGGGGAGAAGGCATATAGGATGAATCCTATTTATGAGATCCCACAGCTTGGCTAACCAGCAAACATGAAATTCTCTGGAAAGCTTAGCCTGTGAGCAGCCCATGGGATAGTCTATGCCAACTCTTTTCCATTTTCCTCACTGGAAATCATTCAGGTTGAAGTATTCCTGAAATACTCCCCAATGAAAAGACAGATCTGCAATTTCTGACAAAATCTGTTTCACTGAAATCATCCTGATGAACTCTACTCCTTGTTTTTTTGAGAAAAAAACTGTGGAGTCTCATCATTATAAGTATCTCACTAAAGCCCTGCTTGGCCCAGGGAATGTACACTAACATGACTGTGATGTTCCTAGTACATGAGCTAGCTCAAGTGTTTCTTCAAGTCTTTGTGTTGGACTGTGTCAACCATCCCTAAAATTTCATATGACCGTTTCCTTCAGAGACACACAAAGAAATTAAATACTACAAGTGCATGGGTCAAATATTCTAGTGGCACTGAAAAACACCAAGCAAGGCCAAATCTGAAGTTAACAGAACACAATTTAGTTCCAGACTGCATTTTCTAGCTAGTCCACAGAAGCAACCCACCACATTTTTACCAAGACAGCACAGTGTCTTAGTACCAGAACCAAATTATATATCCAAAGTGCCGTTTTGGTACAACTTTATGTCAACAATAATTTTCCAGGCTGTCAAAACACACACTGCTTTGCTCTGGAGAAAGGAGAATTTCTCTACACAATCTCAAGCACAAACTGTAGACTTGTACACACTTCTGCACACAAACTCAGTTATGCATCACATTTCTAATGGCCTCCTTTAAAGCTTTAAGCATACTGGAAGCCTTAATACAAGTAGTTGGCATCAGTCCACTGACTTCTTTGCATCACTCAAGATGAAAATTCAGCTACCCATTACAAAAAGCTGCGGTTAGCTGGACATAAAAGAAAACCAGAGTTTCCAAATCCATGTTCCTCTGTGAAAATACAAGATAAGGAGACCTGTGATCACTAAGTCACAAGAGAAACCACGTACAGAAGCCCCTAAATTCATATGGCATTCTTCACATCTATCTCAAAATGTGTATCGAAATCTATGCTAGCCAGTGAGTCTCCTGTTACAAGCTCTAGAGGAATTAAGTCCTCCAGAAGGAAGTTGTCTTGGACACTTTATGTAAGTTAGGACAAACTAGCCTTATGGGGTGTCCATCCCTTCTCCTTAGAGGGTAGAGAGTCTAGACAAGTAACTTCAAAGGTTGAGGTTAAAGAGGAACTCCATGCTTTGAGCTTTGAAAGGGATATGGTATCTCTTTGTGGTCTTGGCATCTGAACAGCCTTCTTGTTTGTGCTGATTGCTATGTCACAGTTGATCAGCACTTCTAGTGGCTACAGTGGCCTCCAGGGGGCTTTGCATCCGGCCCAAGCGATGGACAATTTTCCATAGTCTCAGCAATAGCTTTTGTGGAGCTTAAAGGCAGGTCCCCTGCAGACCAGAAGGAAGAATCAACCCAGTAGGCCAACAAACCACTGCATGCCTTTAGCTAAAATTGGCTGCTGAAGGGCAACTCTACTGGAGTGAGGCAAAGAAGTGCTATTTTCCCTCAGGAAAGTTAGCTTTATTTTCTAAAGGTTAATGAGAAATAGAAGAAAATTAGGCTAGCCAAAAGAATGAAAATAAATGTTTTTTTCTTCTTCTTTCCCCCTCATTTTTCAAAAAAATGCATGGCTTTGGTTTTTCTGCAGGCAGTTGCTTCATATCAGTGTACCATGTGGTGACTCAGACATTTTATTATTATAACCCAAGCCAAAGGGGAGATATATTTTATGAGATCCATGTTTACCCCTTGTGTCTCCATACTGTTTGTTTTCCTGAGTGAGGAGAAACACAGTCAAAACTTTGAAGGTGGTTCATAGTGCCTCTTGGCAGGTTGTAGTCTGCATCTGCTTTCAGCTAGCAAAGTTAAGAGAAACAGGTTTGCAGGGAGCTCACAAGCAGCATCAAGGGCAGAATTTGTTTCTAAGTCCCATAAAGCAGGAGTGGCAGATATACCAGTAAAATGTTAGAGCTCCTGACACAAACCTAAAGAGGACTGTGGGGCAAGCAGCTTTAATGCATGTAGTCTCACAACTGGGGTTCAGTTACCCTTGCTCATCTGACAAGCAATAGAGCATTTAAGATGCAGTAACTCCAATGCACTCAAATTACATGTCCAGAAGAGCAAAGACCACCAATCAGATTGCTCCTCCTACATTTCCCCCTCCTAGAAAAGCCTTAACTGTGTCTCACAGTGTTGCACACCCACATAAGAACACCAAAATCTGGTTATATATCCTGAAATCACTCCATGAAGACAGCCAAGAGTTTGCCCCAGATCCAACCGTTCAGTGTAGATCCACAGTAAGTGTCTACTGTGCAAAAGTGATCCAAGGCAGGGGAAAAAATCTGGCCTCCAGCTGACAAGTTTGTTTCCTAGACCCAGGTCAGGCTTGCAAACTCTGAAACCTTTGACCATTGTAAAGCCACCAGGCCCCAGGAGTACATGGAATAAAAATAAATAGAAACCTTGAGGTATATCTGGTGGAGCCAGTGATTTCAGAGAGAGGTTAGACAGGAAACGCTTTGACGGTGTTCAAGTGCTGCACAAACCAAAAACAGTTAACAAACACTCATCTCACACACAGGTGGAATACGAGAGCTTTTAAAGTTTAAAACAATCATGGGATCAGAGGAGATACCGGATAGCTCTAAGTAACAAAAGACATACTCCCCTGAGTCAAGTTATGAGTAGCATTTCATAAAGGAATGCACTATGAAACATCTGATCTACTAGATGTTTGTGGTACTCACAACAAGCTTTATGTTTCTTCCCAGAGATGATGTTTCTCTGGCACTAAGGACATTGTCGTTCTCTGCTGCTCAGCCCATTCTGACAGCACAGCTGTATAAAAATGAAAAGAAAGTTCAATAAAAGCCTAATTCCCAGAGAGAGAGGAGAATGAATTCCCATTGCATTTCAGGAGGGCTGGGCATCCCAGCACATATCCACACAGGCCAAAGATTTTGGATAAAGAGCAAAGGAAAAGTTTTGCATTATTCCAGAACTCCTTCCACTACCTCACTTCCAGACAGATATGAAGTGACAACACCCTGAAACAAAGCAACACAACCAAGGAGAGCATTATCAGATTATTCAGAACAATTCCCATTGTTAGTGACCCAGAATTCCTCACTTAGAACAACCTAGAATTGGGATCTCAGAAAATCCTCAAAGCAACTTAACTCTTTCAGTGGTGCCTTCAACACCACAACAGGCAGACCTTATTAAGCAGGAACATAAAAGGAAAGTATCTCTTATGACAACTGGAGACAGACTAAAAGGAGGGAGTAATGACTTCTACTAGATATCATGCATTCTCCAAGCAACATCACTATAACCTGAGAATGAGGAAAAGCCAATGATTCAGGGCTTGCCAAATTATTTGATATTGAATAGGATCCCATATCATGACAGAGAGTGATAGATTATACAGAGCTCAAAGACACAGAAAGAAATACTGTAGGTTTTAAGTAACTGGCAGGAGCAGATTCCACATTTCAGTGTTTTGGCAGGAGAACAGAGTCTTGTTTTGGGACTACGTATTCAAACTCCTCATTGATTTAAAGATAGAAAGCATTGCTAATGCAACCTCAACGCGAGGAGGACGGTTAGCAAAGCTATCAACAACAATTTTTTTTTCTTGCTGTCTTTTGCATAAGCACACATACCCACTTTTTTTTTTTTTCAGATTATAACCTTCAGTTAAAACTCAATTAATTGGAAAAAAAAAAACCAAGTGCCTCTGATTTTCAAAGGGCCAAGCGTTAATGTGACATCCGGCGAAGAACTAAGGTGAAGGCTGGCAAAATTGCAAATTTGATGTTATTCAATGCCAAAGGTGAAGAGCAAGGAAGTCAGCTGCAGCAAAAGCAGCCTGTAGCGACCCAGAAGAATGCTTGAAATAGCCTAGTTTTTGGCAACACGTCTCTCTGTGCACAGGAGAGGGATCAGAAGCGTGCTTCTGTGATTTGCGTGCTACTGACCTATTGAGGAGCAACAGGTTTTGAATTCCAGCCAGGACACCTGGACTTCAACACCATGATACACATTACAAATGAGCACTGACTGACACAAATAGGGTACATTACCTCACCTCTTTGAAGACTAGCATAAAAATCTAAGTTCCCTGGAGACTCCAAGTAAGTGGATGTATTCATGACCTACTTGTAGGTAACAAAACAGTCACAGCTGTTAGCTGAACAAGCTTGTAGAGTGGCATGTTTTCTGTTGCATCTATTCAATTCTTTGGTACAGAGGAAGTTAGTGCATATTTAAAGCCAGTGGGTCCTACCCAATTTGGTGCTCAATGTATGTGCTTGAACATCCTCCTCAATGCTAAACCCAAAATCCACAGGAGCTTTAGGTATGGTAGGAAAATTTCATGTAAGCCATTCTCAACCCATCAGTGATCAACTCAGATGCAGCTGGGTACTTGGCACACACCCTGTGTTCACCTTCAAAATGGTTTCCAGCAGAAGAGAAAACGGACCATGAAACACCAAGCTCTCACACCAAGATCTATCCTGATGAATCACTGTAGCTATGTGTCCTACTTTGAGCAACACAGGACTAGCTTCTCTTCTAATACTTGGGAAAATTGTACTTTTGGAAAACTGCTGCTTGTATTTATGAAGGTATTTACTTTATAGCCAGCTATGGTATGTGGGTTTCAAAGTATCAGTGTTTTCAAGATAGTCATGTGCAGGAATGAAGAGGAGCAAGATGGGGCACTTGACCCAAGCTGGCCAACCAGATTATTTCATAGCATGAACATGACATTGCATATAAGTTAGAAAGTTTGCTGAGGAGCTTTTTGTCTTCTGTGATGGCTGAAATCCTGAGACCTTCTTGGCCTGGTGCCAGACCTCTGAGCCCTCCCCTTCCTCCCAAAGCCATAGCACTCCCAGTATCCAACATCTGCTCTCCTCTTCTGAGAGTGCAGAGTTTCCTGCTAATAGAATGGGCTGCATATAATCCTCACATATTTTGTATTGGTATCAGGATCAATATTAGTTCTTTAGTATTTTCAATATTAATTATTTAGTCTTAGTCTATTAAATCTGTTTATATTTCAACCTTCTGGTTTCCTTGTCCTTTCCTCAATTCCCTTTCCTGGGTGGGGAGGGGTCATTGGGTGGTAGAATGATTGTCTGAACAACATTAAATTGTTGTGGGTTCTTCAAACCATAATACTATGTAATAATGCTACAAGACAATCACAGGAGATGCAATACTATGAGCTGATCTCAGAAAAACCCTCAAAAGATGGATTCTCCCAAAAAATCCTTCCCACTTCCCATAATTCTTTACAACATGCTAATGAGCAGGCTCGCTATTACTCAAATATGCAGAAGACACAATAGACATGGATGTACAAGACAGAGGAATAAGTACTTGATCCAAGCCATGGCAGCCACCAGTAATAGCTGCCAAAAGCAGACCACTCCACTGTGGCAGATGTCTTTGTCACACTCCTCTGCTAACAGTTCATGAGAAATAAAGACCTTAATGGAGAACAGCATTTCTATCACTATATAGGACTGACTCCAGGTCATGTATTTTATTAATGCAGTTCCTCAAGGAACCAGAAAACAGCAGAAAATAACAGAAACCTCTTCAGAAAGATTAGTGCAAGAAGTTAAAACACAAATGCAGCACAAGTGCACAGCAGACTCCTGCTCCTCCACTGACACATGCTGCACTCACATGAGATCTTTCCTCACCCAAAATGAGTTGATATGAGAATAAATAATGACAACAACTGGGACCACATAGGCAAACAGTGGCTGCCTAATGGATTCCTGGATTCCTCTAGTATTCTGCCTCCTCACAGTAGCATCATGTTGTAGTAGAGACCTTCCTCAATCAAAGCCAGAAGATGCCACAACTGCCACATTACAGTGATACTTGGGAAACACCCCATCATCTGTTCCTCACAGAAGGCCAGTGTGAATTACTATTCTGGACCCCTTCCTGGAGGGAAAGTTTCTTTGTGGTGAGTAGAGTAGAACAAACTGCTCTCTGTAAGAAGTGCCTTCATCTTCGTACAACCTGATGAGAGACTGTCTGACTTCAAACAGCTGCAGAGTGCCTGGGCCACTTACAGCCATTTCAGATGTGGGGTACTGAGTCACACAGCAAATACATACCAACTGGGGACTTGAGAACAACTTTTGTGTACAGTTACAGTAGAGCTGAAGGTTCCATATATTTATAAAGTGACTGCTAGCCAGAGAGACTTCTGAGCCTGCCTTGCTGCCCAAGGCTAAGGAAGGATTGCAGCATGCGATGTTCAGCCAGGGCCCCCAGTGGATTTTATTTATGCAGCTCTGCTTCCATCTCTCCCCTCATACACAGTAGCTTAAACGTTGTCTCTATCCTTAACCATGCAACTTGCATATTTACAAACATCTCTTCATTTTAAGACTACAGACAGGCAGACTGCTCTTGGGTCATTAATTTCAGTCTTGTTGTATGAACCAACTATCATATAACACACACACATCCTCCTCCTCCCTTCTTTTATTTTATGAGGAACAAACAAAAAACTGTTTTTTGCTGTCAACAAACACTCTCAAAACCTGATGTATTGACTGTTTAGGAAACCCATGCATATCCTTTTGTCTTAGGCAAACATTCTTCATGGCTAATTAGCATATGCTTTTTCCTTGTGTGTTAATTGAAGCCCAGAAACCCTTCCACGGCCCTCTCCTCTCACCTGAGGCACAGATTCCCAATAGTTGTGGTCTCCTGTACATGGAGAACTCCATATCCAAGTGGCTGAGCCCTTTAACCCAGCTTAACATGGTAAGATGAGAAATTCATCCTTTGAAATCAGTAAACTGAGCTGCAAAGGTAGCTTTATATAGTCTTCCATTTCCTTTGAAAATTACTTATCTCATAGTCACTAGCCTTTCCATAGCTTTCTAGTATCTGTACTAAAAAGAAGTAGTACCAAGACTGACTGAAGGAGGAAGAACTACCTGAAAAAATAATTCAGCAACCATTGATACTAACAATTTATTGACACTTTTCAATCTATATCTGAGAAATCAAAGCCACCACAACATATCAAACGAGTCTGTGGCCTATGGAAGGGTCTCATTGCTAGAAACTCATTGCCAAAGGCATTTTTACAAATACATGAGAAAAATCCAACCTTTTTTCATCCAACCCTTTCCAGTTTCTTCACAGAAATTTAGCAGTATTTCTACATACATGGACAAGGCTGTATTCCAACTCTACCTCTCCTGAGCAGCCAATCAAATTCAACAATATTTATGCTTCACTGTCTCTTTTTTTACCCCAAGATGCTCACTTTTGCACCTAGTATGATTAATCTGAGTTCCTACATTTCATTACTTACTCACAACGTTTTACTTAGATATAGTTCAGCTTTCTCTTATTGATCCAACTACATATCCCAAACAGGTGAGGCACTATCTTATCGCTAACATATCACCCACTCAAGCAAGCATCCATGCTTTCTTTCTCCCATCTACCTACTCATTGCTATTTATTACCACATGCTTTTGTACCTGACTTTCTTTCCTGAAGATGTAGACATTCTCCTCTGTCTCCAACATCCTAGTTTCTCTGAGCCCTTGTTCCTTCTTAAGCACCATTCCTCAGCTATCACTGTGGGCTACACCTCCCTTCGGGGCAGGGAGTGGGAACGCTCTTCTCTTTACTAACATCATTTTTATTTCTGTCACCTCTTCAACAAAACCAACATTATATTTAGGCCTCATCCACTAGTAATCCCATTTCTCTATTCTCCCTGCATAGGTACACAAACATAGGTCCTTCACTGTAGGTGGACACCTGCCCTTTGTAGTCTCCTGCTAATTAGGAGAAATCCATCAGGCATGCAGCCTCCTTCCCCCTTTAAACACACCAGCTGAAGACAAGTGGTCTCAGCTGCAGCCCCACCCTTCAAATCTTCTCTCCCATGTTCTCCAGCTGTTCCAGGCCCACACTGCCCCTGCCAGAAACCCTCAGTAGGATAATGTCTGACCACAGCACCTTCCTCCAGTCACACTCCTGTCCTCCACCAGCCTTTGAACCTTCCCAATGACTCTGACTATAATCAGTTCCCAAGCGTAAGTTCCATACAGCCCCCTTCCCAAACATTACACCACCTGCTAACTTGCTTGGTGGCCCTCATGGATTGGAGCTTTTTCTACCTCACAGTGTCAGAGAAGGGACAAGAAAAACTGAGACTTGCTGGAAAGGTATAGGGGAATTTTCAGTCCTTTCTCACAAGTGAATATCTGTTTCTTGAGACAGTCCACAGGCCCTTCTGACTGGGGGAACCAGAGTGGTGGCAGTACCCTCTGTGATGGAGACACCTCCTCTCTGAGCAAATAGGCATAAGTCTGCTGCTCACCATGTCTCTCCATGGGCTTCAGAGCTGACTCTGTGAGTGAATGAGGACAAATGATACCAGCTCTTCCTCCACTAACAGCTGCTGTGTAAAGACCAGAGAATATAGCGCCATCATCCAATATGATCATTAGCTCAGAGCCCATCCACCATCCAGCATTTCAGAATTCTTGTTTGTTTACAGGGATGAGGGGAAATGACTGCCTCCAGTTCCATGGTCTTCTTGACTCATATTCGTAATTCAGTACTATCATCACAGTCAGTACTTCTTCCTAGTTTCTCCACGTGGAAAAGGAGAAAGCACACACACTGGCCCCACATTCCTGGTATGGCCCACCACTGCCAGCAGGCTTGTTTTGAGCAAAAACTTGACTGAGAGCAGACAGGAGCTTTGTCCATTGCTGCATGAAGACCCAGGAAGGAATCAGAGGGCAAGGACGATGTGATGAAAAGAAGCTTCATAGCACAAAAGTACCTGTGTCTATTTCAGTTTAGTTAATCTAGCATCTTGCACTGCTGAATGCAGTGAAAGGATAAAGAGGTAGATGAAAACCAGGGAAAAATTAAGAAAATACAATACAGGTGAAGAAACGAACAAATGGAAAGGATATAAGAATGAGCCAGAAATGCTGAAGGTGTCAGGGATCAGTGCACCTCAACGCATCACCCAAATAAATAATACATTTTTAAAAGGATGGCAGATCAGAATGAATGTATGTGTTAACAAAAGGAGGTTTTAGGAGGAAGTTCACTACAATATCACCATCAATTGGGCAAACATAAAGGGTCAGATTCTCCACTGATCTTGCTCCATTGACTCCAATAAAACTACTATTTTGCACTGCTCATAAGATTACCTGACCCTATATCTAGCTAGCCCTTTTTATGATGTAATATTTACCAGCGAAGTCAATTGCACTGTGCTGCTATGCATTTACACAAGGATCCAGCCCAAGTCTTTCCCTCTTTACCTGGAAAACATAGAAAATGCACCACTTTTGATAGTGAAGGGACAATCTGAGGAAATTTCCTCTTTTCTGGTGTAGCTGGGCTATGACTGTTTTCTTCTCTACATCTGGGTTATTGCATTTCGAGTGAAGGCTTTCTAGCCAGCAAGAGGAGGCCCTGCAAAATGAGCTAGAGGAAACCACAAGTTTGGCATCAGAGCCAGCATCCTTCTCTGAATCCTCACGCCGAGTCTGGCTGTCTGAAAAGCTCCTCTTGAAAAGGAGCGCAAGATTTCTTCACATGCGTGTGACAACAGCTGCAAATATTTCCCCTTGGTGCACATGAATCCATGCTCCATTGAACTCACAGTTATATGAAAAGCCAAGCCATGTTAACAGATACAACAAACACCCAGGCGCTGAGGAAAGCATCCGAGCCCGTAGTGCCTTCTTGTGAAGACTTATACTCATTTGCACATGGAGCTCTCACCTCAGATACAACTGGCAGTCCAAACAACGAGCACATGCACAGCATCTGTGGAAACCAGACTGGACCATGACCTCTGTTGCAGCATAACTTGCACTACCCAGGTGGAGCTTCCATCCTTCTGAGGGTAGCGGGGCGCACAAATGAGGCTACAGCTACTGACGTAGGAAAGGATTTCAACTTCCAGCTCTAACAATAGTGGCTTGTCCTTTTGGATCCAAAGGCTCCAGGTTCAGTTCCCACAGATGATCCACCCAGAGCGGTTGTCAGAGCAACCCTGGCCTTCGAGGTAGGGACTTACTGGAAATGACTTTGTAATTATTTGAGCTCACTCAGGGGAGCAGTCCAAAGTTGTGCATAGACAGCCCTCTCCAGAGTGGAGACGAATGATCTGAAATCCCACCTGGCCACCTATCTGCATGAGCTATTACACATACCAGAGCCAGAACCAAATCCTGTGCGATGAAGCAAGAAATCTTTCCTTGGCACCTTCTGTATCCTTCACCACTACCACCCCCTGCTTTTACTTAAGTGAATGCTGTGGTGGTGGAAAATGCTAACCCAGCGGCACCGACATTTTGTGTTTATCCGCACCAAGGGGAGCTGCTGCACATGATCTTAGGATCCTCTGCTCCCAACATCCAACCTCTTCAAGTGGGGAGAAAGCTGGGTGACCTCTAGGACTAGACAGACACTCACCTACCATAAAAATAATGGAAGGAGCTTTGTGAGGCAAACCAAGCTGACTTAGGAAAACAATGGACAATCTCTCAAAAGAAGACAAGCAACAATACAACCAAAAAGACTGGGGTTAAAAATCACTTAAAAAACCATGAAACTCCTAGTGCTAAGCATGCTGTGAATCTGTTTACCATGTATTTTAATCATGTAACTGATCAGTCCACTGTAACATACACCACATGTTAAGATAGATGCAGCAGATATAAAACTAGTCTGATTTCACACAGTAAAAATGTGTACATGCAAACAGAAATACATTAAATGCATTTCATACAAAGCAGTTCTTCTTATCATTTTAAATACATATCCCAATTGTTTTGCCCAGTTTGAAGCCCACTTGAACATTCTGGGCCTGTCCCAAATCCCATACGGGTCAAGAGCTCAGTGACTTCAGTGGGTGTTGGATCAGATCCTACAAGATCAAAATTCCTGTAAGGACTAGTGTTTCAGTGTGGTTGGGTTTGCATTCCATACAGAATATACTGTAGTTACACCATCCTCACAGTGTAGCTACAGCATAACATTAGAGCTGAACTGCTACAAACGTGGACTGGCAACAAATTTAGCGGTTTGGATGATGAGTAAATCCAAAATACAGTATATCTGTTGTCCACCTCTGCTGAGGCTCCTGTGAAGCGTCACCAGTGAATATTCAGCTAGCATGTTTTGGCCCCTTCTTACCCATTCGAGTCATTAATCATTCATCTTAATTATCTCAGTGGTATTTAGTGCTCCTCCCCCACCCACGCCGCCTGTCTGTTTGTGGTATCCATCTGTTGTTCCTAATCATATACTTGGACTGCAAGATCTCTGGAGAAAGGGCCATTTACTCATGACGTGTGCACAGCACTTCATGCGCTCCAACCTCGGCCACCAGTTGAGACCTCACATTATGTCTCACCACAAATCACAGTAACTCATGGTAACCGTCAGATACGCTGCGCATGCACAGAAACTCGCGTGCTTATATATGTATACACACAGCCCATATACTTGCATGTGTACTAGGAATGCACATGCACACGCATGTAGAAGTCTACTGGAGGCAGATCTGTCTGCATTTTAAGGCAGGTGCCACTGAGACCAGGGAAAGGAGGAGAGGGGCAAGATGAAAAGTTTCAGATGCAAAATTTTAGCTAAAACTATCTTCTGCCTGCTCACCCCCTCTAGCTGCAGTCCACAGCCTTGCAGCACCAAACGGAGCAGGAGCCACTCGTTATACCTCAGTTACAACACAGCTGCCCGGTGCCTGAAAATACCCTTCTGAATTGTACCTACTGCATTGTTCACAACGCAGAGAAACATCTAAAGTGTTGTGGGATCTGGTGACAAACACACTAACACTTCTGTGGACTTCCACGGGAGCAGGGTTAAGGAAATGTGTGCTTTTGCAAAGCTCACCATGAGCACTGTGGAACAAAAGGGAACAACAATGTCAATGTGACTGAACGACTCTTCTCTGGTTTTAAGGTACTTCTCATTTCAAAACCTCCCTTTGGTTTGTTGGATATAGCAAAAAATGGCTTGAAATGTTACTGAAATGTATTCGTATGGGATCTGTACCTGAACTGGAACATTTAGCTGGACCTGGCCTGGAATGAATGATTAGATGAAAATTTCCAGAACTAGTTGTCCTCCACTAATGCCATTTTCTTTCGTGTGTTGCTCACTGAGATGCACTTCTCCTGCTCTCCCTTATTCACAGACACATAGATATCAGGACAGGCAAAAACAGAGTGATGTTTTTTCTTACTCACACTGCACATCAAAATAAAGCTCACCTATATATCCTTTGCCAAGTCCCAAGACTTAAGTCCAGCCCAATATTTTGAGCAAAGACAAGCAAAGTCTAGGAGACATAGAGCATCAACCAAGTTTAAGTCCTTGTGTGCACTGAAGAGGAGACATTCCCACAGCTAGAGCTAGGTGTGCCAGCTCCCTTAAAAATCCTGTGCTCCACGTCAGCCCTATCTGGGACATGTGTGCTCAGAGTTGGTGGGACATGCTATGTTTCAGCATTTCAGCTGGGGCTAAATACCTAGCCAGTGCTCACAGCTCAGTTTGATGAGTCTTCCCTCAGGAAAGGATGTTGAGGCCTCTCCATCACTTGTGGAGCCTTCTCCCATGACAGAAAAGATGACTGAAGGAAGGATCTCTTTTGGCAGGAACAAGGAATCAGTTCCATTCCATGAAGAGACTCCCTGCATGCTTTGAGAAAAAACAGAAGGCTTTACTCTGAAGAGCTGCAATTGTCCCTCCAACACTAAAGTCACTTCAACAGAGATGGACGCAGGGATTTATTTAAAAAAAAAGAAAAGCATCAGGGCAAGGCATATACAATGGGTCTGTCTGGTACATTGCTAATGACTATCATCTGGGTGCAACAACGATAGGATGAGAAACTATTTCTTAATGTACACAGAGCAAAGGAAACCCCTTAAGCAAACATACCAGCAGAACAATTAGATGGTTAATCACAATGCTGGCCATGAGAGGTTTTCTCCATTTTTCCACTTCAAAGGAGCAGTGATTAATAAACAGTGTTGCCTCTTCTGGAGGGATGAGTCAGCCCCATGCCCACACTGGGGTTATCCTCACACTGCTGCTGCTGCTGTTCAGAGCATGTGAGTGTTCCCTGGGGAGGAGAAATGCTTCATTTAGCTTGCAGAGCTCCACACCAGATCACACAAAATTGCTTTCCACGGCCTCCCTCCTAGCATTCCTGGGAAGGTGCCATGCATGTGGATGAGGAAGGATCTCCAGGAGGGAATTCTCCTACACAGTGAGTATTGTCCAAGTCCAGGGAAGGACAATGGAAGAAAAGCCACCAGATGGATCAGAGGAGCTATGGTACAGTTCAGAGATATTTCTACCTGTACCTGGCTTTGATCTAGGACAGTAGCAAGTTGAAAGGCATGAGCATTCACCATTAAGCCTGTTAGATGAACTGATCATCTCCTGCTTTTTATTCAGGTCAGTTACAGACGTTGCACAGATGCTGGGTAACAGAGTGGACTAGCAAGTCCCTCCTTTGGTCATGGCTAGCCCTGAAGGAACTTTCCCAGATCCAGGAGGTGATCTCAAGCAGCTGTGCCAACAGGGCATTTTACACAACTCCCACCTAATACTTCAGAGAGAAAGGTCCAATCACAGATGAGCTGTGATCACAGAAGACAGACAAGTCCCACTCTTCTTTCCACCACAAGGCACAAATGTCGGTCTATGGTCTGTATCAATCTCTGCCTTTCTCTCAAGGAAGGATGGAACTACCTATAGGGAGGATAGTACCAGAAGCCCAGGCAGCATCGGCAGACAAACCCACAGTGTTGCTGTTGTCTGTCTCAGGAGACACATCAAAGAGCTGAGAAATGGAAGGGGAAGTATGCCTGTCCCGGGAGATCAAAGTCTGCATGTGTATTTGTGGGAATTTAACAGTGGGCAGGGGTCCCATAAAGTAAACGCTCTTCCCCCATCACAATTCCTTTGCTTCATTCTCTTTCACAAGTGGTAGTTACAGAATCTCCCACCTGGGTTTGGTCATGACACCTACGTGAGCTACACCACCAGTGTGTGCCCATTCCCTACCTTTGTAAAACCACTTCTACGTGTCCCTCACTATCCATTGTGCCAAAGGCACAGCCACCAAGTTGGCACACCCTTCACAGCCCTGTTCCTGCACTGCCCACACTCAAGGAGTCCTACCTGGTCTAAGGTGCTCAACAGGGTGCTGCCAACTAACCTAGTCCTCATCCGGTCACTCCCACTGTAGAACTATCACAATCAGCAGAGAAACACCAGTTCACACCAGCTGCAAAATTTGCCTGATGTTTTAACACACTCTGCTCCTTTTCTGCCCACAGTAACTGGGAGATAGACATTAGGTCTGCCACAAGTTTCCTCCCTGCCTCTGCTATGAGGGCCCTCAGCTCCCCTGGGCACAGCTGCCCAAAGTGCACTTGCCTAGCAGCTCCCTGGCTCTCCAGAGGACATTGCACTGTAATGACACTTGTTCCCTTCAGCTGCTCTCATTCTCTTAGCAGAGTTTTTCTTTCTCTGCTGGAGCTCCGGGCGGGAAGGAGCAGCCGCAGAAGAGCTGGCTTTGCTCAGCAGGGCCTCTACTCATTTCCTGAGCACTTTTTGACGTGTTCCATTTGTGACCAAGCTTGGGCTGGGATCCCAGCTGATATTTTAACTTCAGCCTCAATAGATTTCAAGCTTCAGCCACTGTAAATAACTCCCTGACATGCACTCTGCCTGCATTTTGGCACTTTTAGCTGTGTACAGTATATTTAATTATTTTTTTTTTTAAATATTTCTTAGCTTTCTCCATGTCAGCTGTCAAGAAGAAAACAGTGTCTTGGTGAAACTACCTGGGCTTGATGAATTCTAGAGACACCAGATTAGTTTGACAACTCTGTGCATAATAATAATCACATTCTCTACTTAATGAGAGACAGATGAAGTGGTGTGCCATGTTCTCTGAGATGTTTACAGGACCGAGAACATTGGAACAACCACATGGCTTCAAACCAGGGAGCAATCTACATGAGGACCAGGAACCCAGCAGTCTGTAAACAAAAAGGATGCAAAAGTACTTTGTTGTAGTAGTCAATAAGAAATTTTACCCACTCAGGCTGCTTATTCCTAAGTCTTCTCAGAGTTGGCTTATGTCTTAAGACATCAGAATTCCTCACTCAGCCTAGCAAAGCACTTACTAAGCATTTATTACACTTACGCTTAATTTTACGTATGCAGCCAGCTCCAATGGGATCATTAGCGTGTTAAAAGTTTATCGATTCGTTGCTTAGAAATCACCGAGGCTGGATTTGGCTTAACATAAGTGAGAGAGCTCTTGCACTGTCATGTCTTGTGTTTCTGTTGTGTCTCCTAGACAATAAGGAATCTTCTCATACAACATGCAGATAAATACAGACCACTTAATTTCAGTCTAAAGGCTTTCCTGTGATACAGATCACTGGGGAAACACAGCACTGAAGAGGTTAACAGATATTGGCCTTCCTCATTGGCCCTCCCCTCCTAGCAATCATAAGGAGGGACAAACTCCCTGGAAATAAGGACTCTTCTGCAAAAAGCCATCAGAAGTGTTGTACCCACCCCTTGTCGGGTGTCATCCATTCCACTGCCTTAACCTTTCATCGGGGTTCCTTTCACAGCGTTTAAGAGCTGCACAGACATCTGAGGCATCCTTCAGGCTCCCCCTTCTTCTGGAGCTTCATCTGACAGCAAAGAGTGGAAATTCAAAACAAAGAGTAAACAAAAACAAGCTCTCCTAAGTGTAAGCCACACATTTTTTTGGAAGCTCCTTGGCTAATTTTACTCCCTGTCCCCTGCTCTCTCTGGAATTTCTTTTTTCTTCTTTTTTCCTTCCCTGCTTCAGTAACAAGAAAAATAAAAAGTAGGAGGGTTGGGTGTGTGTGTGAAGGAGAAAAAGAGAAATTAAAAAATTGCTCCCTCAAGAATCCTTTCTCGTGTGTCAGGGACCTTTCCAGCTCTGCAACAGTAGAGTCAATGGACAAGGCAGGGTGGTCTTGTCTCCTGCTAGATGCCCATCAGGTGTCTGATGGGAAACCACTTCAAACATTTCTGCTTTCTCCAGATTCAGTAGATAGATCTGTTACTGGATGGCCCAAACTGAAGCCCCAAACATCTGGAGAGATTGGCTCCAAGTCAAGGTCTGATCTGAGCTATCCTAGAAATTCCAGTTTTGTCTGGCCCAGAAGTTGTTGGCCATCTGCAGAATGGAAATGGGAGTGGAAACCTGTCATCACAAGATGGGGGGAGTCGGGAGTGAATTCTAGGAAGGCTCCTTTAAGCTCTTCAGGCTGGCTTCCCAGCTGGCAGAAATCTAGCTTAGCTGCAAGACAGCCAGTGGAACCACACGGATTCACACCACCCAAGAATCTGCCCTTCTTCAAACAAATGCACGGCACTCCAGGGTTTAATGGACAGCTGACAGAAATCTTGACATTTATTAAATTGCAATAGCTCTGTGTCTTCAGTTTACAGTGGGAAGACATTCCCAGTACCCATGAGAGAACTCCAAGATATCCTCCAGCAAGCTCAGATTCCTGACACCTGTATTGCTCAGTTGCCCAGGTACATCATCTGGGAACTCGATCCCTGTTGTGCTTAGTGTGGCTCAAGCAGAGAGCCAAAAAGGTGATCTTCTTCAGAGAGTCTGAAAAACCCAATTTTCAGGACATTTCCTTGTACATCATAAAGAAGCAAAGATATATACAACTTTTACACTTGTATCAGTTGCATTACTTGAGAGTCTTGCCCATGGTATTGAACCATTCCCTCAAGTGGATTGTGAAGAGAAAAGGAAGACTTCAGAGGCAGCTATTTTTTAAGCTAGAACTGTGCTCCCCAAGACTTTGTTGCTTCCAATTTCAGTCAGAGGTCAAAGCATTTTGAAGACACTTTTTTTCACATCTCCTAATGCTTGTGCTGCTCCAGATGAGGCTGGCACTACCTTCATGCCTTCTAGCCTATATTCGTCCATGATGGGCAGGATTATTTGGATGAGGATTCTCAGACAATGAAGAAAATCTCTAAGGTAAAAAATCCCAAAAGAAAAACAAACCACAAAACTATACAAGATGACTCTCCATATATGTTGTAGTCACTTGAATAGGTTAAAACATCATTAATGTACAGGAGGAAAAGAGCTCTCATTGAAATGAAAAGCCCAGAGCCAGCAACATTGAAAATGAAGGGGAATCAAGTATTCAATGCTTTTTTGTCTGGGGGCAAAGGGTGAGCCAGCAACATGCAACTATCATAGGTCATCCAGAATATCCTTCACTACATACTTTTGTGTCCATAACTTATTTCAAAGTTTGGTTACCAACAAAGAAGTGCAACTATTTTGGTCTGCCTTAGTATTGCTCATGGATTCTGAGGGAGAGTCCTAGTTAAGATCCATTAAGTAACTAAGCCTTGAAGTTAGCACGAGCTGTTTTTCATTAGTCCTGGTTCACCAGCGGGGAAACTGAGGCAGCAGGAGGTAATACACAACACAGTGGTAGATGAGAAGAGAATGCATTGCCCCAGACTTCCAGCCACTTGGCTCTGCTTACCAGACAATGTTGGCTCGTAGGTAAATAATGGAGCTGTCACACCCAAGTGTTATTTTTAAACTGCGGGTACTGGCTTGGCACAAACTCCAGCAAAGCACAGCACGACCAAGGGAGTCCTGAGGAACAAGTGCCCTGCACAGATGGAGCTGCTTTGGGGAAACCTTGTTGTTCTGCTACATTTATGCAAGCAGTTGAATAGGAGCCCAGACTCCAACCTATCAGCTGCACAAGAGCACAGGGAGAGCCTGAATGAGGAGGATGGGGTAGGACAGTGGAGCTGGCTCCACCAGCCACCACCTCCTCCACCCTGGTGCCCTGGCCCAAGCCGCACCAGTCAAATCCATAGGGGGGCAGCAAACCCTTTGCAGTCATGGGATGTTATTACCAAAATGATCCTCTTCCAAACTCTGTCCCTGAGCTGCTGGAGAGTCCTACACATACACAGCACCCTTGGGAAGGTCAGCATGGACTCTGCAAGCTGAGAAAAGGGAAGATGGGCCTGCAAAGTCTTATTGAACTGGACATGGGTGGACAGTTCAGCTCAGCAACCCAGCTAGTGGGCAACACTCTGTGTAAGCCCAATGATATGGCTATCAGGGCTCTAGGAAAGCAGGTGAGTTGGACAACACAGATGGGTTCAGGTTTCAACGTGAAAAGACATCTTCCATGTAAGACTGAGACTCCCAGAACACTCAGTGTTCAGTGTGGTTCAGTGGATGAAGGCTCACTTTGAGAGAGTTGGTGCATACAAGGTCCAAGATGCCCGAGGCTTTTATAGCTGCATCAGTACGGTAACAATGCAAGGACAGCCACGTTGGCTCAGAGCAAAGGTCCATCAACCTCCATATCCAGTCTCTTCCCACATGGTGAACAACAACAGAAATGGAGGAAGGAGCACAAGAGAAGAGCACACATGGACTTATTCCATCCCAGGATGCTCCCCTGCCTTCAGAGATACACAGCTCTGGCCAACTTTGTGATACCCCACGCCCGTATTCTTCCCTCTTGCAGTTGCAGCTTTGGCACAAAGTGAACCTGCATTTAAGGAAGGGACCAGAATTTGCATTTAGTCTGCTTGTGTAGACAGAGCTCAGATGCAGAAGCAGGTTAAACTGTACTACAATCAACACAATTCCCTTGTCAATTGTAGAATCATAGAACGGTTAGAGTTGGAAGGGACCTTAAAGATCATCAAGTTCCAACCCCCCTGCCATGGGCAGGGACACCTCCCACCTGGGCAGGTTACTCAAAGCCCCATCCAGCCTGGCCTTAAACACTTCCAGGGATGGGGCATCCACAACTTCCCTGGGCAACCTGTTCCCGTCTCTTACCACCCTCACGGGAAAGAATTTCTTTCTAGTATCTAATCTAAATCTCCTCTCTTCTAATTTAAAGCCATTACCCCTTGTCCCGTCACCACACTTCCTGACAGAGTCCCTCTCCAGCTCTCTCCAGCTCTCCAGCTCTCCCTTCAGATACTGGAAGACTGCTATACGGTCTCCTTGGAGCCTTCTCTTCTCCAGGCAAATTAGCCCCTGAGTTACCCTGAATCTCACGGCATAAACTTTGTTTCAGAATCTGTGCAACTGTGGTCTCTCAGAGGTCTCCAGCCAGGTATCTCTTAAAACTTCCATTCATGCAATGGAGAGCAGGAGGACACCGTTGTTGCTATGTGTATTGTGGTGGTGCCAAAAGTCCCAGCACAGGACTGAACAAAACACTTTGCTACACCCAGGTGCTCAACAAAACTGAGAGTGAGAGCAGGATTTGCTCTCCAAACAGGCAATGGAGAACATTTTAAGGCAGCACACAGGTGACTTACCCGATATCCCACAGGCAGCCAGTGATGGAGCTGGAATTAGGTCACAGCTTTCCCCACTTCTCCCCTCCCAAGCTCCCGCCACGCTGTCCCTTTCCTGCTAGATTTTGCTTCTCTCCACCCAGCTGTCTTTACTGAACAGGCTTCCTACAGTGCCTTTTAGGCAGCTGTCAGGTTTGGATGAGTGTCTCCATTCCACCAAATGGGCTGTCCCCCTCTGAGCTGTCCCTGTGCATGCTGTTAACCCTGATTTCCCACTGAAGTAAATGAGAAAAAGGCAAGACAGATAGCTGCATGGCAGCTGCATGGGAGCTTGCCTCTCCTTCTCTATAGGAGACAGCTTTCTCCCTCTTTTTCTCTCTCCCTTAACAGCTTTCCTCAGAGACCCTTTTGTCTTCAGCTCCCTCCTAGGGAAAAAAAAATAAATAAATTCCTCCTTCTCCCTCGACCCTCGTGAAAAGGAGCTAGTTCCCTTCCTCCCAGCTCCAAATCCCTCCAGCATGCTTCAGACACAGAGTTAAACTTCGGCAGCAGTGGACAGGTGACAAACGGACCCACTTTTGTTTCTACTTTGCTCTTAGCGAGGGAAAAAAAAATCCCCAAACCCAGTCCCACCCATTCCCTCAAGCTGCTCCATCTTAAAGCAGACGTTTCCCATCGCTCAGCCCCTGAGCACGCTCTCCGGTTGCTGCTCGTCTCCGCTAATAGCATCCTAGACTAAACAACTCTATTCCCCTTTCCGCAGCTCACCTGCCTGCTCTGGCTACTGCTTGCCTGAGATCAGAGAACAGATGCAGTCGCTACACCAGTTCCTAAGGGAGGGGAGAAGAAAAAAAAATAACAAAATCCTGGGAGGTGAAGAGAAAGGAAAAGGGAGAAGCACTGGGAGAAGTTAAGAAATGAGCTTGCAGATGCAGGGAGATAGACCCCTAGCAGAAGCCAGCCTCGTCAAAAGACCTCTCCATACTAACGCTTAGCAGAGGGGTGCCTGCCATCCCCAGATTTATCCCAGCTCCTCTGCAGTAGTAACCTACCCAGACATACCTCCCACCTCCCTCTACCTTACACAGCATCCTTCCCCCAAGATCCCAGATAGCCCCCTGTCTGGACCAGTTGTGCAGATGTGCAGGACAAACATAGGAACAGCGGGGAAACCACCTGATCCTGATACAAATGTGATCGGTGCTGCACTACGTCAGACTAAATTACTGTCATGGTTGCTTCTGGCCAAAAGGATTTAAGCACTGGGGGTAGCGATAAGAGTCTATGCAGAAACCTTGCAAAGCATTTGCGTGAAGATACCTGAAAGTTCAATTCTCTGAAACTTCACAAGCAAAAATCTGCCCTGAGAAACAGTAAAATAACAAATCTTGAGCTCTGAAGTTCAAATAGCGTAGATTGATATAGATAAGATTTTCCTTGGCATTGCCCCCTGCGGTGGAGAATAAGGCTACCTTGTGGATGGGGGGAAAACAGCCTCCAAACCTCAACTGCGACAAAACCTGGGGTTAGATCCAGGAGGAGGGTTGTACAGAGTCCTCTGCAGGAAAGAAAGGTTTATCAAGGTCTTTCCTGTCTACTCCAAAGCTGGTTTTGATTAAAGAAGGAATTACCACCAGTTCCCTTCCCTTGCCCCAGTAACACATAACACACCATCCCCATTTCCTTTGCTGCCAGTTTGCTCTAATAAAAAGCAGAATTATGCCTGAAAAGCATGTTGCACAAAGATGGACCCACAAAGCGCTCAAATAGATCTATTTGCCAGCAGTCGGGCCGACGCATGCATACACAAATCCCTTGCTTGCCTGTAAACAAGACAGATCGCTTTCTCAGCTGCTGTATATGAATTTCAAGCTGCTGAGGAAGTAACTGTTCTCTTCATGGGTTTTAGGGCTGTGTGCAAGGTGAACTGGAAAGGCAGACTTGTAGAGCTACCTGCCTCTGCAGATCCAAAGTCCTGACACCTACTGGTCTGTGAAAGCTCTCCACGGATGTCAGTGGTGTTAATTTCAGACTCTAGCATTTGAATGGCCTTTGCCTTAATGACCAAGCAGAGATAGCCCCACTAGCATCAATGTGACACCTGGCAGAGTCACCCCTGTATTAAGAGCAGCATCCCAAATGGTGCAGCAAGACCTTGCAATCATTTGAAGCAGGCTTAGTTAAGTTAAGCACTTAAAATGTCATGCTTCTCAGACACCAGCTATTTAACACATTTATTATACAAAGAATTGTAAAGGGGCTGAAAGGAATGTGAGGGATGGTTTCCTCTGGGGCTCATCTAAGTAACTACCAGCAGAAAAGCTTTGACAGAGTCAGAGAGATAGAGTAAAAGCCTTGACAATAGCCATTTCCACCATGCTGCAAGTTTACAGCCCAGGGTATAACTTCTGAAACAGAATAACTTCTAAACCATTCAGGAGCACCTGCCAGGGGGACAAGAGATGCATTAATCCCACTGAATCCAGACCTGGTGCCACTATAATGCATGGCAGGGAATCAACGAGGCAGAGACCAGCCTCTAAATTATTCATAGCTCTGTGGAACACAAACATGGAGCAAGACAGCCAAGTGGCACGAGACCTCCCTTGCAAGGAACATTTGTGCAGGTGGCAGCAAGTAACAGAAAAAATTGGCAGGACAATTGATGCTTCTGCTCCAGCCAGGCAGAGGGAAAGGTGAGGGCTATGAGCAGTGCATGCTCCCAAGTGCCACTTCCAGCTCAGGCCATTTCTTCTCTCTGGTCACTAATAGACTAGAGCTGCTTCAGCAATGCAGGGGAGATGCTCCAGGAGCAAATGCCAGCTGAATGGCAGAAGGACAGCCTCACAGGAGCCGTGCCTTCTTGCTTAGGGCAACCTGTAGTTCCCAGTCCTTCAAGTGCCACCAGCAGAGAAATAGCTGCCCATCACATGGAGATGGGGATGAGTGGCTAGAAGGGGCAGCAGCTTCCATGCAAGAACACCAGCTCTAGGCACCACCAAAACCCGAATAAAATGAAGATTCAGCGGGCAATTTTCCCTGATCCATCCTCTTGCCCTGGACCTCAGCCCAGCCACGGCCAGCTGGAGAGTAAGGGAGGAAGGTTGGGGCAGCCCAGCTGCAGGCTGGGGGAAGTCCAGGCAGCTCAAGAAACCTGGTATAGCTCTCCCTTCCCTCCCACCCTTTCCAGTTTCCCTTCCCCAACTCCTATCCCTCCTCACCAGTAAGCATATTTCAGCAGTCAGGAACTGATCAAAGCCCCCCACCCAGTAAACTGCCTCTTCCCCTGTGGGACAAGCCCTGAGGCATGCTGCAAAGGGTGTTTTTCCCCTCCAGCCCCCCTTTTCTGCAAGCAAGCGGAAACATGGGTTCTTCCCTCTCTTTCATCTCTCAGTTTGATTTTCCTTGCTTTGGTTCTTAGAGCTTGAAGTCAGTGGACAGTCCATTAAAAGAGAGGGAAAACAAGCCATACTGACATTTGAATAGCTCCATGGCAAGATTCCCTTGTAGAAAGCATGAGTGAACATAACAGGAAGGGGGCTCTTCTGAGAGGCTTTTTAATCTAGCTATAAAACATAGCTGAGGGTTATACCCTGGGTTTTATTATATTGCCAGTAACAAGGGATGTTCTAGGGAGTGAACTAGGCATTTTATAGGTGCCTGGTCGGCATCACCAGCGCCGCACATCCAAATATCATGAGATGCATTCAAAACATTGAGGGACTGACTTCAAATAATTGTAGGCCTTTCATTATTTAAAATCCCAAAAGACAGACCTTCCTTTCTTTGCCATCTGGATTGGGTGGGGTTTTTTTTTTTTGATGTTTTAAGATTTATGCCACCAAACTCTGCACGTATAAAGGCAGGGTTTGGTGGTTTTATTCCAAACTCAAACTTACAGGTGTCATAAATCCTGTGACTCCGTGAGCTTAGACTTTGGAGAAGAAAAAACACCGAACACAGTAAGATTGCTACCTTCCTTCCCAATAAATTAATTTGCTCTAATCATATAGCCTCGGCTACCTAGAGAGGGCAAGCATTTGGGACAAGGTTTTGAAGAGGAACATTCATGTGTATATACATCAGAATAACAAAGCCAACGTGTTCACCCAAATCTCTCTCTCCTTCTACTATTTCAAGCCATGTCATGCATGATAAGCCACATCCATCCTCTTGTACTTGGGTGTGCATAATTTTTTCCCAACATTGTGTTTACACCACTGATAACACCTCATACCTGGTGCTGTCCTACCAGACAGCTCCACAAATTGTCCAGCCTTACACCAGTGCAACAAGCATTAAATCCATTCTGAGCTGGGAAATACTGCTAAACTCTAGGCCACAAACAGGGCACCAGAGTCTCTTAAACAGGATAAATTGTTGGTTGACCTTTGCAGTCCATCTTCAGAAATTTAGGGGCAGAGTGTTATAACAAGAGCTGGACAGCACAAAGCAGTGCTGGGTGGTGCTTTCTTACTCCATAGGTACAGGATCCTCCCCCCCAAAAAAAAAGAAACCATCAGGGCACACACCACTGTAGTGATACCTAAACTTAGCACCAGTCGCAGAAAGGAAAGAAGCTGCGGCTGGGCTATTTGTATTCCCCTTTGATCCTTGCCTGACTCCCCAGGAGTCACTGGCAACCAGAAGTAATTTATAATAAGCTTTAGGCTGCTCTGATTTATTCTGGGAGCTTAAGCCAGGTGCAAGGAAGCTAAATAGCCAGCATATCTTGGCTTTCATTGGGGGAGCAACGTGCTAAACATTAAAAATCCCCAGTGTGGCATACTTCAGGCTTTGCCTACAATGGGCAAAGAGAGCTCTACTTAACATTAAAACAACATGTAAAAAGAGATCATCTTTTTTGCAAGCAGGATGCACCAATTGCTTCTGGCGAGTCATTTTTCCAGCTGCAAATACTGACCCTGGAACAGCACTCAAATCATACTGGGGCGGTAGCAGCAGCAAAGTGAAAAGCACTGAAGAAATTAGGGATAGAAAAGAATAACTTTGATGACTTTCAAAAAGAAGAGAATGAGCGTTTTTTCCCCCATGTATTTTTAATTTCCTGAAATGACATGTGAAAAAACGGACAACCCAAAGTTTGTTTCAGAAAGCAGAACTGCAGAAGTTATTCATTATCAGTAGGACTGATTGGAAATTCAGCCGCCGGCTTGGTTGTTTCTTCCACTTACAAATTGTTCACAAACTGATCCTAATTTTTCCCAAGTGAATCTGCAACTTTCAAATGTATACCCCTGCGGGTGAGGAAGTCCACAAACATAATGGGTCAGCACTACCTAACTCCCTTTGACTTCTTCGAATAACTCAGCCTTCACCAGCCCATTGAACAAAACCAGCTGCTCTCTTGGAGTTACTCACATGCTTTCTACTTGGATTTTCACTTTTTGCTCTTCAGGGCATGTGACTGCTCATTCACTCTACATGGTTTGATTCTACAGCTCGACTGGATGACCACAGGCTTTTAAAATAAGAGAACGAGCAAGGCTGAATGATGAAGAAGTCACTTACAGTTCACATTTTTTTGGACAAAACAAGCTTTTGTGCTAAAGTTTGCGAAGCCTTTTAGATTCATAAACATTTTCCCTACTGCCCAAAGGTCATTCGCATACTCGTAAATAACCAATAATATAACTCTTTGGAGACCAGCGAAGCCAAGTCAAACTGAGAGTTTGACAACATGTTCACAATACTGTTTATTCCATCAGTGCACCAGACCCTGCACCAGAGCACTTGACTCTGCCCCTTCAAATTGAAATGAAAGAAATGAAAAAAAAAAAGAAGTAGAAATCAAAATCCACCCGGGTGAGTCAGAACATCACATGATGGCAGTCCCCTTGCAGACCACTCTGCAGCCTGAACTTCCATCAGTCTGTATGTGAGATGTCAAGCCATTCGGTCTATAAACACCTTAATTTTTATGATCCCTATTTTTTTAAAATTTCTAATAGAAATACTAACATCCTGTCTCAGTGGATTTAAGGATTTTTTTTTTATTATTATTTTTATTATTTTTTTTTTACGTTTTAATTCAAGCCTAGCTCCATCCAAGCAGCAATATTACAATATTTCGGAAGTGAGTGGGCTTGATTCCAAGCATGCCAAAAGACAGAGGGAGGGAGATAGTGAAGGGGAACAGATAAATCTTTTTCTCTTTCTCTCCTCAGCACCATTGCGAAATCTTTCTCCAAAACATAAGAGTCAACTCAAGTTGCCATGTTTTAAACAAATCACGGTGTGTTATTGGATTACGCTTCTGAAAAGGGGAACGTAGGTCAAAAACTTTTGGACCTCTCAGGTTTTAAGGTATACAAAGTCTGGCAGCACTGCTATCTGCACTTTCTCTTTTCTTTTCCTTTCTTTTTCCCTCTTTTCCTCTCTTTTTTTCTCTCCTTTTATTCCTTCTCCCCCTCCTGCTCTTTTCTCTACACTGTGTTCCTTTTCCCCTCCCCTCCTCTCCCTTCCCCTTCCCTTCCCCATTGCCTCTTGCTTCCTGTTTTCCCCTCCCCTTCCCGTTTTTTTTCTCTCTATCCTACCCTAACACCGGAGAGCAGCTGCAAGCTGCAGCTTCAGATAAAATGCTCTGAAAAGTTCCATTATGTTTATCAACACATTTTCCATTCTCGGGTTTTCATCCAGTAGGACACAAAACAAGTATTCAAAAGATGCATATGTGTGTGCAGACAAGCATACATAAATATATGCATGCACATATAGTATATGAAAACAGATGAAAAGCATGTTTATGTGCATGTGCTTTTGCTTGAGTGGGGTTTTCTGTTTGTTTGTTTGTTTTGTTTTGTTTTTTTCTTTTGCAGCCTTGGGGAAACTTTGCAGGCTGGATGCCACAGGTTGGCTCTGAGCATTACGAACCGTGTCAGGATGAATAATGGGGGCAGGCGATTCTGCCAGAGGGTCATGGAACAGCAAGTGCGTAAAAAGGCAAGATTGTCCAAGAAGTACACGCAATATTGGCTGGGGTTTGAAGCATGCTGCCAGACAGAGACCAAGATCAAGTTGTAGACTCTTAGGCCAGAAGAAGGACAATGCCCGTTTCTGCTCACCCCTTGTGAGGGCATGAATTACAGATTGCCACTCAGGAATCCCAGCAACTGAAAGTACAAAAGCACTTGAGCAGGTGTTTAAAGTCAAGCTGTTCCTCAGACCTTGTAACAGACTACTCTAGGTCTCACTGAGCTGGAAAATAAGGGCCAATTATTCTGCTGATGAAGACTCCTTGATTTCAACCATTTGCCGGGTTATCACTTAGACAAAGCCCCAGGCATAATGCAAATATCCAATACAGGGACTGACAGCTGGAAGGGAATGCCTATATCCTACTAAACACATAATAGGCTCTTCCTCAGACTTTCAAGGTTTTTTTTCCTGGAAACCATTTTCTTATGTATCTTTACTCCTGCTAGTGAAAGATGAACACACTTCACTCAGTATTTCAAACCACTTGAACAGCATATGTTTGAGAGTTCAGCTTAAACCTTCTTGGGCACAAAGTTTGCATATGAAAGGCTGGAAAAAGCAGTAGAGAAAAACACCAAGGAAAGGTTAGCACAAGAAATAGAGCAGAGAGAAAAATCCAGATGAAAAAATACATTAAGTCTATACAGTATTATGCCCACAAAGAATGTTATATGTTAGGAGCTAGAAGCCCTGCAAGTGCCAAAATCCAGGTTATTCACACAGCAGTAACTGGTTCCCCTGAACATGGTCGTTGTGACACAGCCAGTTTTTTCCACAGGACATCCCAGATCATTCTTCCCTGGTTCCCATCCAAGCCTGAATTTTTCTGCCTGACTCCTACAGCCTGTCCTTGTTCTGCCTCTTTCTGCACTGCTGCCTTCACAACTGAGTTTCTTGTTCTCTTGGACTTGGTCTTTCATGAATTTTGAACGTCTCCTTACCACCCTGACGTTCTTCGCCTCGTCAACAGCCTCAGTTGCTTTCCCTTCTCACATGCTCTCAGTCTAACTTTGCTTACCCGTTCTTCCAGTTCCTTTCCCAGTATCAGCCTCCTCTTTCTGCTGGCTTTCAGTAGCACTTCGAGTCCCAAACCTCTTGCCTGTCCTCACTTTCCTCTTTGTCTTCCCGTGCTAGGCTTCTTGTGTATATCCACTCCCTTTGCTGTCTTCTACACCACATTCAGCTCCCAGCATTCCCTCTGCATTTGAAGTCCGGTTGTATAGCTCCTCCCTGCCTCCGAGACACCAGCAGAACTGAAGTCACCAAGGCTGCAGGAAAAGCAGACAACTTTTTCACCCTCTTCCTAGCATAACGGTACCATGAGAGTCATTAGGAAGGTTCACAGATTAAATACACCCTCTTGCTTTTGGGATAAGCACCACAATGATGCACTATTTGAATGGATTTACCAAAACATTTACCAAAACATTTAACAGACTCTCACCACAACAAGCAAGCTGAGATAGCTTTTTGTGTTTCTTTTCTCCAACATATAACACAGCTGAAAATAATGAGCTTTTCACAGGAACAACAGCAGGCTCTTCCTCAATCTCAGAGTCTAAACAATTTTCCTAAACTCCCAGGTTGCAATTAATTTCACTTCAATTAGGTACCTACTTTCAGATGGGCTGATTGAACAACCCCATCTTTCTCCAGAGAGGATGGAGAAAGCTCAGCTTAGAAAAAATTACCTGGAATTAATGCCTAAAAACCAGTCAGCATTAAAAAGGAGGTGATCTCCAGCTCCCTGTGGTTCCTCAGTGACTCTCAGTCTCTCATTCAGGAGGAAGAAATCAGGAAAGTGCCTCAGTGAAATGACACCAAAAAAATCCAACACCCACACACACTCCCCCAACTCAATCTTGCTTTTGTTCTTTTTTCAAACATGGAAGAACAAAAACTGTTTTTCTCCTCATTTAATTCTTGGACATGGCTGAACCATTTCAGATAAGACCATCCCAAGAAAAATCCAGCCTGAGTCACATGTATGGCACCAAAAACATCACTGGGAACAGTTAGAGATTAGCAAAGTCATCAGCGACTGAATACAATGTCTTATGACAGGAAGTGTTGAACCACTTCCTGAGAGGTACTAGTCCCATCTACACCTCAAGTAGGAAACAAGGAGGCAACTCCCCCTTGCCTTAATTTGCAGTTATTCTTCAATGCACAGCATGTGACCTCCATTTCTCTCCAGAGAGGAGAATGCAGTGTGAAGAAGGTTGTATCTTCCTTAAATGATTGTCTCTGTTTTGTTTTTTTTTTTGAGGGGGGAGGGGGACGGACGGGGAAGAGAAAGGGGAGGGAGAGTTGCTTGGAGCTCAGTTACAAGGAAAAATGTGCCTGAAAAGCGACTTTCCAAAGCCAAGAGCTTCACAGGATTCAACAATTCTTCCAGCACTATAGGATATATAGATACATATCACTCTCAATAACATTCTGCAGGCTCCAGACTCCACCGCATTACTGGGCAGGCTTTCCGACAATTAATGAGGGGGCTGTCAAGTGTTTAAAACAGATCATAGCGACTCCTTCCAACACAGTCTGCAGAGATGCACAGCACATCTGTGTACTTCAGCATGGGGAAAAGAGTGAGCTTTGTTTCTTATATGAAACTAAAAGATAGTAAGACCAAGGAAACAACATTGCCTCCTCTTCCCTTCTAAGCTAAGTCAGTACTATAAGCAATGAAACGCAGCACTGCAGGCTCAGCCCCTGCCTTCAGCTTCAATGGGAGAGTTTCAGCCTTAACCTCAGGTGCCTCGGAAGTGATGGGTTTACCAGATACTTGGCATTAGAATCATAAAACCATATACAAGTCTGGGTTGGAAGGGACTTTTAGAGGTCATCTTGTCCAACCTTCCCCACAACAAGCAAAGACATCTTCAAGTAGTTCAGATTGCTCAGAGCCCTGTCCAACCTGACCTTGAATATTTCCAGGGATGGAGCATCTGCCTCCTCCCTGGGCAACCTCTTCCCATGTTACACCACCCTCAGTGCAAAATATTTCTTCTGCGTACCCAGTCCAAATCTACCTCCTTTTAAAGTTAAAGCCATTACCCCTTGTCCTATCACGACAGGCCCTGCTAAAAAGTTTTACCTCATCTTCCCTGTAGGCCCCCTTTTAAGTACTTAATGGCCACAATAAGGTCTTCCTAGAGCCTTCTCTTTTCCAGGCTGAATAATCCCAACTCTCTCAGCCTACCCTCATAGGAGACGTGATCCATCCCTCAGATCATCTTTGTGACCCTCCTCTGGACATGCTCCAGCAGGTCCATGTCTTTCCTGTACTGAGAGCTCCAGAGCTGGACACAGTAGTCCATGTGAGGTCTCACCAGACCAGTGTAGAGGGGAAGAATCACCTCCCTTGCCCTGCTGGCCATGCTTCTTTTGATGCAGCCCAGCATACAGCTGGCCTTCTGTGCTGCAAGTGCACATTTTCAGCTCATTTCCAGCTTCTCGTTTATCAGTACCCCCAGACCTTCTCAACAGGGCTGCTCTCAATCCCTTTGTCCCCCAGCCTGTATTGATACCAGGGGGCTCTAGAAGGATCTGTTCCATGATCCTCTCAAGCATAGAGGTGAGGCTGACAGGTTGGTAGTTCCCAGGGTCTTCCTTTCTACTCTTTTTTAAAATGGGTGCAATTTTTTCCTTTTTTCTGTCACTGAGGACTTCACCTGAACACCATGACTTTTCAAGTATCATGGAGAGTGGCTTGGCAACTACATCAGCCAATTCCCTCAGGATTCTGAGATGCATCTTGTCAGTTCCCAGAGACTTATGTATGTTCAGGTTCCTCAGGTTCCTGATATTCTCTTACAGTGGGAAGGACTTTGCTCCCCTAGTCCCTATCCTGTGGTCCATTCACACAAGAGGCGTGGAGAGAGAGGTTGCCAATGAAGAATGGGGCAAAAATATTGTTGAGTACCTCAGCCTTCTCTTCATCTATTGTTACCAGTTTGTGAGGCTTGCTCATCAGGAGAGGAATGCTTTCTTTGACCTTCTTTTTCTGTCTGACATACCTGTAGAAGCCCTTCTTATTGTTACTTTGCAGCACTTTGGCCCATCAGCAACAAAAGCACTAGCCAGGTGGAGCCATGGGAAAACTACTACTAGTGTCAATGCAAAAAAAGAGAGACTGAGAAAGAGCCCACTTTGGTGCCATTCTGCACACGAAGATGTCACTAGTGTTATCCCAGTAAAATACCCAGCCATGATGGTGAGTCCCATCTTTGGTATTCATTTCTTGTTACTAGTAGGAAGCAAAGAGAATAATTTATCTACAACTTGGGAAGCCCACAATATGGCAGGTGCTTCTGGATAGCACCAGACAACACCAGAAAGTTTTACACATGCCTCACCAAGCCCGAACAACCTTGATCTTCAAAAGCAGCTGCCCATGAGATGCTCTGGCAGTCAAGACTTGTCTCCCAGCCCTCTTACACCAACACTGTCAACTGTAATTGGTCTCATTCAGTAGGAATCACAGAATCTTCATGGTTGGAAAGGACCCCTGAGATCATCGAGTCTAACCATAGACACACAAAAAACCCCTACAATCTTGGCCACTAGAGCATACCACTAGAGTGCCCTGGAGTGCCACATCTACACGTTTCTTAAATACCTCCAGGGATGGTGACTTAATTCCCTCTCTGAGCAGGCTGCTCCAGTGCCTAACCACTCTCTCAGTAAAGTAATTCTTCCTAATAGCTAATCTAAACCTCCCCTGCCACAACTTCATACCATTTTGTCTGGTCCTGTCATTATTCACTTGGGAGAAGACGCCAATACCCACTTCTCTACAACTCCTTTCAGGTAGTTGTAGAGGGCAATGAGGTCCCCCATCAGCCTCCTCTTCTCCAGATTAAACATGCCCAGTTCCCTCAGCCTTTCCTCATATGGCTTGTTCTCTAGACCGCTCACCATCTTGGTAGCTCTACTCTGGACACACTTCAGGCACGTCTTGTAGAGGAAGACCTTCTCTGTAAGAGTGACACCTAACATCATTATAGGGGAAGCTGAGGAGGCTCAGAAATTCTTAGGTGCTGGCTCACAGCACGTTTGAGACACTTTTGCCTCACAATAACAGAGCAAGGGCAACAGGTGTGTGGGTGAAGGTCCTGAGAGCAGTGTTCAGTGAAAGCAGTTGCTGTCAGGAAGGGAGAGCCCACCAACAAGACAGGGTAACAACAAGTGAAAAAGCATTGCATATAGCAATATTGTCAAGAATCCCTTTTTGAAGGAATAAAACTGTTCTGTTAGACTTCACCTAGCAACCTCAGCCATACCCTGTGTGTCCACTCTGAAGTGTTCACCTTGGAAGCTGTGGCCTTCTGACAATCAAAATACCAGACACTTCAGGTTTTATTCCAAACCCTTCTGCCCTGGAAAGAGCTGATGAAGGTCCCATTGTGCTCCTGGGCCTGAAAGCTCCAAGACCTCATGCCTGTGGCTTGGTGGTACATAGGTCTGCCTATAGCAGTCATGCTCCTCCCTTCAACCCCTCTCCCTGCAATCCCACAGCCCCCCAGCAGAGTCCTCTGACTCATGGAAGTCACTATTTTTTCTCTCCTCTCTCTCTTTTCCCCTGTGTAGTTTGATTGCTGATGTCCAGAAAAGGCTTTTTACCTCCTGGAAAATAGACAAGGCAACTCCCAGTGGCTGCCAGATGCAAACACGGGATGATTTGCCACCCCCCCTCTTGTCAACCAGTGACACGGCTTGGGATGTTTTTTAGGGGGTATGGGGATAGGAGAAAGGGTGGAAATCAGGCATCAGGATGCAGCAGCAATTCTTCAAACAGTGGGGCAAGCTCTCTGAGGCTGTGTCTGGGAGGCACATGCAGGTGCACATCCTGGGGTTTGGGAGCTGACTAACGCAGCACAGGCACAGCAAGAGAGTGCCTCCAGATCACAGCCTTCAGGGCAGCCTCCAAGGCAGTACTACCCCATGCTCATCCCAGCTCTGCTGGCCAATTTGCTCTATGACTTTGGGAAAGATGCAAAAGGGCTAGATCACCGCTACCTTGTTCAAAGTCGCTGTCTGCTCACCTAAAGCTAAGTCCAGACCTCCCTTCACTGTGCTGTAGGAGCTTCCTGGAAGGCACAAGATCTGTGTGCTGTGTCTATGTCCTACTATTTGACATCCTCAAGCCTACCAGTCCTCGCTCTGCTCTGGTTTTTACCTACTCCTACACTTCTGAGGAATTACCATTATCCAGGACCAGGGCGCTATGGGAAAAGCCAAGATACTAATTTTGAAGGGGAAGAACAACATCTTTAAGTGTCTTTTTTTTTGGTTATCAGTCCAAACTCTTCTTTGTATCAGCTCTGGGTTAAGGCCTTCCTCCTTCACGTTGCTGAAGCCAGAAGACCCTCCCAGGAGCTGTGCAGCTGGCTCCTCACATCTGTGCTGGGGAAACTTGCCCAGCTAAGTGGACAGAAACTCAGCAAGGGCCAAACTGTCACAAAGGGTAGGCACTCACTGAGTTTTGCTGCCAAACTCCATCATGAATGTCACAGGGGTGGCTCATTGTCCTGAAGATCACCTCTCAGTTCTGTTCCATTGGGAGCGTCTGATAAGATGGAGGTATGAGATCTCCCTTCATTCTCATGGGGGCTTCATCCCAGCCCCTGCCCCATTCTACTAGAGGAGCACCGTCTGCACATAAGAGGCTGTTGGGAGATGGCTGACTGACTCCCCAACCCTGTGGTGTGGGTATCTGTACCACAGGGTGGCTGTCCCTCCTCAACAACAACCACCCAAAAAAAAAGAAAGGGGGTCATTTTTCTTCTTCTTCCCCTCCCCTCTACCCCCTCCTTCCAGAAAGTCTTGGTTTCATCCCACCATGGAACGAAAACAAATGCTCTAAACCGCAACATTTTTCACGAACCGGAATTTCTTGCAGTCTAGCCAGCCTTAGTGGATCAATACCAGGCATTTCTTTCCTCCTCTGCTCTGGCCTTTCCCTTCCAGCCTCCTCCCCCCGGCCCCACTCACCGAAGGGAATAAGGGAGCCGGAGGTGTCGAACGGAGGAGTCGGGAACACTCCAGCTCAGTTTTAAAAGGGACAGAAAAAACACTGGCGTCAGCTGGAGCACCAGGGCAGGCGCTCAGACCTTGTTTTGGATTTCACAGAGACGGTCCCTAGGGAGAGCTGTCTTTTTTTTTTCTTCTTCTCTGTCTTTTTTTTTTTTTTAATGCATGGTTTTGTTTGTAAGTTAAAAGTCTCAGGATTTGCAGTCTTTGAAGCGTGGTCAGCCTGCCAGATGGAATTAGTCAGTGCTTTTCGGTTGGAAATCCCAGGCAGATGAAGCAGGATGGAAGGACAGTGTTTTTCTCATTTACCAGGAAACTTCCTGCGTCGACCCCCACAAATTCAGCTGCAGAGCTCCCCGGGACCCCAAAAGCAGGCAAGGCTGAAAGCAGGAAAGCAAGCAGAGGGCCAAACTTTTCACGTGCATAAATCAGTGTGGCACTGCTGAAGCCAATGGCCCACAAGCAGATTTATACTGCTCTACATCTGGGCTCGAGATCCAGCCCAGATGTTTTTGCTGGTACTTGCCTAAAGCTATAAGATGTCAGCGGAGTTTCCTTTGCTTAAAAGTAGTGCTGAATTTGGCTCTTCTCACCCCTGACTCATACCATCTTTCCATCTCTTCCCACCATGGCCTGTCTCAAATCTTCCTATCCATGGACTCCTCAAGGTGAGCACTCCCTCTCCCAGGTGAACAGCCTCCTTCTTACATGTACCTGAGTGAGTCTTTGCCTTCCTTCACACAACCCCTCATCTCACATCCAAGCCCAGGAATACAAGTGCAGCCTTTGAAATTTACCCATCTATTTTCTCCTCTCTTCTTTGTCTTTCTCTCTTTCCTGAGCTCCCCATGCTTCTGCTAAAAGCTTCGGGTCATTCCTCAGGCAGTCCCCTGACAAAATTACACTTGGAGAACATCCACTTATTTCCACATCATCCAAGCCACCACCCAAGAGGAGAGTTAGTACCGCTTGTTCCAAACATGCAATGTATGGATGACAGCCCATCATAAAAACACAGTGACATCAGAAGATGTGGGAAGAGCTCACAAGTGTTAGAATGGAGCTGACAGCCTCCTTGCAAGAGACCAGCACTAATCACTCACCAGCTGAGACTTCAGCTTCATTTCTGACAAGGGATGGAAGGAGCAGAGAGGCTATGCAGTTGGTGCATTGTAGTCCTATCAAAGCAACCATGCAGACCCATGCACAGAAACAGTCCATTTTTACCTTTGGACTCTCCAAATCTCTCAGCAGCACAATGGTTACAGTAACAATGAGGGGCAAGCAACACAGCAGTAAAGTGGCCAAACACTTGAGGAAGGGACTAAATAAGGTGTGATGGATCTCTGAGTGAGGTCTTTTTCAACAAGGCATAAGGCAATACCTCAAGAGAAACAAGCATGAGGCAACAAGTACCGGCAAATTATTAGTAACTGAACAACCGAAATCAAGGCCAGTTTTTGGAACCCCTTTCAAAAGCCTTGCAGTCTGCAAAGGCAAAGGTGCGTGGAGAAACAGAGGGGGATATAATCATACTGCAGCTGGGTCCTAATGCCAAGAGCCCAGGCTGCACTCTATCCCCCTAGGGGGGCGACATCCCTAAGGGGCTAATGGCACAAGTTTGGGAGAGCATTCAAGCAAGAGGTGTGAGCCTCAAAACCTGGCCTGACAAACCAGTGGAAATTACCACTTAAGGATTGTGGATGAGTCAGTATAGCATAAAATGAGTCCAACGGATTAGTACTCCAGATTAATAGGAGCACAAGGAGAGATACATAAAGTCCAGCCATCACCTGTGATAACCGCAGGGAAGCCAGTGTGCAAGCAGACTGAGAAGTGCATATGCTCACATAAGAGTGAGCAGCATGTACCAGTTGCATTAGACTGCGGGTTATTTTGGGTGCCAGCTGAAGCTAAAATTTCCACTTTCCTAAGCAGGTGGACAGAAGGGACATAGACACATAACAACCCAGAAATCCTGAAGTAGATGTTCTCTTCCCCACCTTCTGATGGCAATCCCTGTAGAAAAGACTCACCTTGCTACCATGTGAACCAAGATACAACTCATCTCAAATAAGAGCTCAAAATGGTCACAGGGACCTTCTCTACAAAGAATAAGATTTTGCCCACCTTGTCTGAACTTCATTATCACCCAATCACCAACAAACAACTCCATTATCATGCTAGGAGCAGCCAGTCTGTAGGATAAATGCTGGGTAACTGCAGGGATGAACATCTTCCTTCCAGCTCCTATCACCCTCCAATACCAGGTCCCTGGAACTCCCTGGCACATCCGGAGTAACACTGTCCTGTGGTGATTAAATGCAGCTCCAGCCAGCTGAACTGCCACACCACAAAGTCACCTGTACCCTTGAGAAGGTAAAAACCAATGCCAAAGAGCTAGAACCAGCTCACAGCCATTGCCAGCACCATTCTTGCTGTTGGCAAACACCATGAAAACCACTAGAAATCAAGACCAGTCAAAGCAACCAACCTTATTTCCTCTGCTCAGAATAGGTGACAACTCAAGAGCTCCATCCACCTCATTCTATTAGGTCTACCCATAAGCTCAAGCTGCTGCTTCTTCACTTTCTTGCTTTTCACTGTACCTTCTCTAAGACCCTGCTGTGCCATTGCTCAGGCCTGACTAGTTCTGGATCTCCAAATACTCACTCCAAGCACAGACAACTGTCTAAGGAAATTACAGAGTTTAAAGAAGAGAAAGCAGATCTCCAGAGAGACAACAGCATGCAGTTTTCAGCTAGGCTATTTGCTAGTATAGGAGTAATCTCTGAGGCTTGCTCAACTGAGCAAGCAATGCACACCTAGGATGGATAGAGCAGAAGCTGGACTCCCACCTTTTCATCACATCTATGCTACTCAGAAAGATATCATAGAATCATAGAATGGCTTAGGAATATACCATCATGGAGCGTTTGGCTTTCACCCACCTCACACCTCCCCTGCACCCTGCAGCTTGCCAAGCAGCCTGGCTCCAACCACACAAGGAGTCCATGTGCACACAATGGGGAAAACCGCAGCTAGGCAGGGGCTGTCCCCACCAGCCAGCAGAGGAGCCCGCATGGGCTATGTTTTGCCCCTGCAAATAGAAGGGAGAGAGCAGCGGTGATTTTATTTACTGGAGATCTGGCCCTATGATGTTCTATTTTGTGCATATTTAAGGGCTGCTATGAAGCTGCCAACACGGCCCAGGGCTGGGCAGAATATGAGTAACCCTGGTTTAGAGGAAGAGGCAACAAAAGAACCTAAGAGAGGTCTGAAACCAGGAAAACAGGCTTGTTTATAAAGCCAAAAAGAGAGTGTAGCATATTCCAAGGCCAAGGGAATTTTTCTCGCAACATTACTTTGCCTTGGCTACCTGGCCACTCTCACATAAACAATGGAGACACACCAAGAAAGCAAGGAGACTTCACAGAGGTTATAAAAATATCACTTGTGCAATTAGACTGAATCAAAACTCATGACTTTTTGGTTGGAAGGAATGCTTGTGTTTCCCCTCTTATTTCTTTTTCTCCTCTAACTTTTTTTTCCTCGTAAAAATCTAGATAAACAAAAGCCCTAGGATATTGGATGGTTCCTTGCATATTGTTTTAAATGCAGAAACAACAACAACAGCAGCAACCACTATGGTGAGGAGGAGTGTCTGTGATTGGTGCTGTGTAGGCTCTGTTTTTCTCCATTTGCAGGAGCAGCTCTCAACCTTGCTCTGCCCCATGCAACATTCGTCTGCCTGTCCTGCCCCAGGACACAATGAGGCACCATCATCATGCTAAGTACATCCTGACTTCTCCCACAATCTACTTTGTCAGTAGGTCACATAAATAACTGCAGCAAATTGGATTTACCTTCCTACCTCTCTCCTTGGCTTCAGGGGCGATTTGCTTATTGCCTTCTTATAGACAGGTAACTGAAAACCAGAGAGGCAAAACCAGCACTTTAAAAGCCCTTGCCTACCAGGACTAGTTCATGAACTCTACGAGGCAAGGACTGCATGCTGCCATGCACAAGGAGTTCACAGCCCTGCAAAACACCCCCTGTAATATCACCAACACACACACACATTCACGGTAGCCTCTCACATTTACGCACTTCATAAAATCCTTTGGATAAAAAGCATGAGTGTTGCCAGCTTTCAGCTTTCAAAAATGTTGTGTGTGGCCCTAGAACAGAACGATATAGGCTTCAAAATAATAAGACTTAACCAACCCAAAGTATTTGGAGTATTTTTCATCTGTTTTCTCATTTGGACCCTCGAGGCTTCATATTTTCAAGTGAAGTTGTTTTCTTCCAGGATCAAAAGAGCTGGAAATGCTAGTTTAAAAAAAATAAAAATAAATAGAAAGCTGAGAATCTCATTCAGCCTCTTGATTCCAGGAGCCCAAATAAAGACCACAAGTCTCAAGTAAAATCCATAAACATCACAAGCTTCGTGATGATATTCAACAAGAGATGGCAATGTTCAGAAGCATGAAATGATAATTCCCATCTCACTGGATCTGGTTTTATTTTCTTTTTCTCACCTCAGTTCCTGTGGCTATTTTTCTCTTCCTATAGGGACTCTATTTCTGGGCAAACAAAATGATTTCTTACCATACAGCAGAGGGTGTAATCCTATCTATCTGTTGATTGTTTTTAAAATTCTTCACTGCTGGAAGTTTCATGAAAGCCAGTGGTTCAACAGAAGGGAAAAATGTAATGGTCTTAATGAGAAAAGCTGTATCAAGAGTCCTCTGTTTTTCCCTTCTGTTGGTTTGCTACTGCTCAGTCAGGTCCTGTGCGCCCCTAGCTTGCCCTCGCCTAAGCCAGCAGATGATGGATACAGATACAGGGGATTGGAGGGCAGATTCCTAGTAAATGAAGAGACCCTCAGAGGGAGGAACCACAAGCCCAATACCACCTTTGGGGGCTCAAAACAAGACAGTGGGGTTTAGTGGGAAGTTTCAGGGCTCTGAATCCTGCACAGGAGATCTTTTTACTTTTAAGCTTTTTATTTTTTTTTCCATACTATCATAGATAAAGAGAAAAAAATAAATCAACCCACATTTAGAACAGAGACGAAGGTTTCTTTGTTTCTGTCACAAAACCAGCAAAAATTCTTGTCTCTTAGAAAAGAAAATGACTTATAGAAGTAGCGATTTCTATCTCCCTTATATATTTGCAGTAAACACACTCTAAGATCATGCTATGTTACTTCAGGGCACATTTGTTGATATACAGAAGCTCATAGGTAAAGGACCCCCCACTGAGAGGGACATAGAAACATACATTTCAGTTGGGTGACTGTATATAGACATATCATCACTGCCTTCTAGAGGTGAAACCAAGAAAAGATAGCAGGGTGACACACTGTCTCCAAGTATTCAAATACAAGCAGCTTTAACTGCTCTCAAAAGGTGTTGATCCAACAAAAACATGAAATAGAAGTCAATGGATCTGAGTGGAAAATATTATAGCAGTCAAATAGGCTGCTCCAATAACACTACCTCTACCCACAGGTATGTTTGAAGGGGATGGGGAGAGAAGGGAAAAAGAGAGAAGGTTCTGTGCTGAATATCTGAGAAGTTTGGGCTTGTTTGGGGATGAAGGTTTTTCTGGAGAAATCCCACCCACTACTAAGGAACTGGGCAAGTCCCAGAAACTGATGGGTGATGGAAATATCCATCATGTACTGCTACAAGCAGCCACAAGGCCTTCCCATAAATCACTGCAAACTGAAATTAGGGTCATTAACATATAACAAGACCATGGCCCAACCATTTTTGGGTGATGGAAGAGCCGTGATGAGTAAAGTCATGCAGCACCACACCTCACATGCCCACCAAACTCCAGTCTCCTGCCAAGAGGCAACACTGGGGCAACACAGCAAAAAAACCCTTCTGTTGTTTCACAAACAAATCAGAAAAAGTTTTAGGCCTAAAAGCATGGTTTACGGGCTCGATCACTCAAAGGAGCAATAAAATGAGTTTTGCAACCCAAAGAAGTCCCCCTTTTTCAAGTACACTCACACCCACACTTGCACAGAGACATCCACATCCAGCTAGACAGTCAGCAGCATGTGTCTGCATGAAGGTGGCCCAAGCACAGCCCTACAACAACCTCCTGGATCCCTTGGCCAGCAAAGATTGTTAAGGCGCACTTCACAAAAAGCGAAACTGCTTGTGCAGCAAGGAAACACAGCTGCTGTGGCAATGGCATTTTAGCTGGCTAGATTCAAGTTGGAAAAACAACACTCTGTCTTGCTTTGACCCCTCCTTGCCTGGAGGGTTAGAGTTCACAAGAGACCTGGTAGTATGAGGCTGCAATGACGGTGCAGCACATCTGTGTTGTTATCTCAACACAGGACAGCTCCCACTAGTACAATCCATCCCTTATTTTTACATGCACCAAAATACACCGAATTCCTGCTTTCCCCTTAGAAATCCAGCACTGGCCTAGCTCGCCACCTCCCTGTTGGACAGCTCAGTCACACCGAGTTCGTCACATCAGATTCATCCTGCCAATGCTAGGGAGAGACGAAACCAGATCCTGGGGCTCCACGGCTGGTCCCCCTCCAGGTCCCTGAGAAATCCTTTGCGGTTGCAGAGACGTCACCGCTGAGGTGGGCTCTACCTCAGACAGAGGAGTGCTGCCTCTGGTTGTTATTAGTTGTACTGAGGATTCGAAGGACAAGGAGGCATCAAGCCAGCCTACTTGTCTACTCCAAAATGCAGCGATCCTGCATTTACAGAACATGCATCTGGCCTTCATTAATTCTTAAATGGTCCAACGTGGGTAGAGGAATCAGGGCAAGGGGGGAGGGGAGAACTAATGTGCTGCACACTGAATGGGGCAGTTGTGGGGGACATTCATGCAACAGACTGCTTTGTGTTGAAGATGTCTGTGATCAGGAAGCATCTTATCCAGCATGCACATGTCATAGAATTAGCAGGACTGTACATGGACCTAGGTGCATGTGTGGGACAGACAGCCTCCAGCAAGGGCTTGGCCTTGAAATTTCTTATGGTGGTCACCGCAATTATTAGGATGATAGCCTGGGGCAGGGGGTGAGGGCAGACCTAGAAAGGACACTGGGAATTCAAGCCATGAAATGATGACGGCATGTTTTTTCACTGCACCAAAAGGCAGCACCTGAGTTAAACATGCTGGCATCCTTCAAGATCAGATCTCAGAGCAAGGGTAGGCTGGAGAAAGGAGGTGTCAGCATTCACCCTTTCTCTCCAGATGGCTGGAGGCATCACCATCTTTTACCCACGGCCTTCAGAGTACATGGGTAGTTAAGTGAACACATTACAAAGATATATGTTTCCCACAGGAGCGAATAGCATCCCTTGTTGTAAGGACACACAGGCAGCAGATTGAAAGACAACTTCAGTCTGGCTCATGAAGATCAGAGTCCATCTGCAAGCGTGGCTATGAGTGTACATCGAAGGGTGATTCAGCATGTATGAATATCTAGATAGGTGGGTCGCTGAGCATGCAGCTGAGTGTGCTTGTGTGGGCAGCGAAGCACATGGCAGAATAACAGGGTGCAGGCAGCTCGTGGATAAACAAGTGTGTCAGAAATGAAAGGACACAGCAGGGCAGGGGATGTGTACAGATGGACAAGTCAAGAGCTGTGCCAACTTCTGTTTTCCATTAAACCTGGGACGTCCCATTGCTTTGCTATGGCATTACAGCATACAGCTAATGGAGAGGGAAGTGGTCAATAGCCCATGCCTCCTGGGTGGCATCAGATGGAGACACTTGCACTGGTTTGGTGCTCAGACATGGGGCAGACCTTGGGTTGACCTAACTTCTAAGTGAGCAGAATGGGAGCTGCAGGAAAAGACACTGTAAACAGGAAGGCATGAGATAAATAAGAGATGGGAAGGAAAGAGATCTATTTAAAGTGGCAGTTGCTTTTTAGCTCCGTTTCCCCTCTTCTGCTCAACTAGAAATGAAGGCCCCCACCCTTTTCTGCTCACCTGGCAAGACAGCATATGCTTACCACTTACAAGTCTTACCCAGCCAATGCAAAACCTGCTGCACACCCACTGCTAACACCACTGCTGAAGATATCCAGGGAACTGGGAAGAATATAACTACGTACTCAAGCAACCTGAAGGAGAAGACTAGGTGTAAGGTTTCCATCTAGCTTCTATCTTAGGTGAGACAAAGTTGTTACCTGCAGCTTGGCACTGCCCCGGGATCTCCCTTCCACTTCCTCAAGTGGAGGTTGGATTGATGCTGCACAATAACACAACGTAAGTTGGTGCTGCCTCCTATGCATTTAGGATGGCTAGAAGCAGCAATGTACATCAGGGAAAAGTGACCAATTCCAAGTGATGCAGTGGAGTAGAACAGAGGTGACAAAAGGGAATAACCACCCTTCTAGCTCCATCCAGGGCTCATTGTCTCTAGGAGCTAAACCTTGCTCAGCATCTTTTGATCTCAACTTCTGCAAAATCCAATCTGTGCCCTTTCAGGGCATTTCTCTGCCCTGGTGGTCTCAGAACAGTAATCAGCCTTTAGCTTCTGCAGTCTGAGGCAGCTCTAGTTTTAAGCTGCTTTAAACAAATCAAAACTACATTTAGATATTTGACATCCACAGTTCTGCACTCCCACTCCCAGGTCACAAGCGCACACTTCTCCTTTTCTGATGCACTAACAACAATTTAAAAAAGGCTGGGGGGAGGTGGGGTAGGGAGTGGGGATGGTGGTGAGGTGGAGGGTGGCAATCTTTTGGTCAGCATAAGCGTTCTTGTTGCATTCTCAGAACTGGATGTTCCCTGCCTAGAATGAGATTTTAGCACTGCAAATTCTGATTGCTCCTGTTGGCAACTTCCTTTTCCTTTACTCAGCTCTCCCCTGTTATATTCCATTAGGGAAGTGGCAAAAGGCTATGCCCTGCATTTCCAGGGCAAAACAGAACTGTCCCAGGACAGTTCCCATATAGAAGGGATTGGTCCCATTTACCTGAAGAAAAAAAAAAAGAGAGAGATTAAAAAAAAAAAAAGGAAGAAAAGGAAAAAAACAGCAACCAACCCAGTCCTATTACAGAAACCCAGTTAAGTAGACAAGCTAAACAAAATACAATTAGGTTTCCTTTGGCCAGCATGGAACATATGGTATTCGTCAGCCAGTCGTGTTCCTCTCTCGATTCTGGCAGGAGATAGGTAACTTGTTCCAAGCACTAAGAAAGCTCCTGGAAAGTCAGCATGCTGAGCAAACTTTTGGAGGGGGGCTAGCTGGGGATATAATAGCTCACACAGACACAGATTTGACAGCATTTCTTCCACATCGTTCAGCATGGCTCTAGGTTACAATGCCTCTGGCTTTAGTACATTCCTAGTTCACATTGTTCCCTGTGGTATTGCATCTGTAAGTCCTCATTTGCTAAGTGCACACACAGAGTTCTGGGGTTGAGGGCTTCTACCAAGTAGGCAGATGAAGGTGTGGAAGGAAGAAAGGTTCCTGTGTATTTGAGCTCATAAAGAAATCCTAAAAAGGTAAATTGCATCAATAAGCAGCGTAGCAAGCCCTTTATTATGCTACCTTTATAGGGCAGACTGAAAATGGCTCCTGCCATCCCAGAGCAGACCAACAAGTACTTCCCCAGCAAGAAAATGGCCATGAGGACCATAGTGTCATGGAGATCAGTTGCTGCAGAAAGGAATAGTCTCTGAATTTGATCATCAACCAGAAAACTGTCTGAGGATTCTGGCTCGGAGCTAGGAATATTCTGCTCTACTTCAGTTTGCAAAGAAGTTAGCAAAGAGCTGATTCACAGAGAAATGAGCCCATGCTTTAATAGAGAGAACTGGAAATCATGCTGCGGCAGAGGAATATCCGCGAAGAAATGCCCCAGCAAAATCCGTTATGTATATGGGAAAAGGAAGCTGATAAAGAACTGTTGATTTATTCCAGTAACAACAGAGGCTTCAGACTGGAAGTGAGCAGAATGCTTCCCGTTGCACACTCTAAGACTGCATGAGAGTTTCAGCTGCTTTTTGAGTCTGCATAGTTCAGGCTCATCATTGGCAGGGCTGGTTTGACCTCTCTTGCATAGGTTTGTTTGGTCTGCTATATGCCTTTTTTCAGCAAGGAAGCCAATTTATTCCCTTCAGTGCTGTTACAAGCCAGCACTGCCTCCAAGTTTCTGCCTTTTATCTTCCCATATACAGTTGGTCTTATTGTGTATCTGTTTATCCCCTATCCCCATTGATGGACAGCTTGGTTGGCTCAGGCCACTGCAGCCTCAGCCTAGTTTTCCTTGGGCAGTGAAAAAGTGGGAAATGTGGTTGCAAAGAAGAGCAAGAGGATTTCTTTTGACCATTCCTGTGCCCTTTGGTCTACCTGTTTGCTGCCATAGTCAGACTTCCTCTTTCTTTTACCTGCTGGGCACAGTCACTCTTGTTCCCTCGTTGCAGAAGACCAGGGTATTTCAACCTCTGTAACACATGATTCTTCAGCAACCTTCTTGCCACATCAGTAACACTTCAGAATACCTTGACCTTTTTTACTCCCTCCTTGTAATCCTCTACTCTTTGTAGCAGGAGGTATTCCCTGGCTTCCATTTCCAGCTTTTTGGCATTCAAGACCTGGCTCAGGCAATCAGCTTCTCTATGTCCTCATTGCACCCACCACAGACCTGCTTGTCAGGTTACCAGCATTAAGTGCATTGGGAAAGCATTTCCCACTCTTCTAAGTTGCTATTATGATTCAGCAAAACTTGCCGAGATCACCAGCAATGTGCTGGAGCACATCAAGGACTGAAGTGCTCACAAAAAAAACCCTTTATATCTCTTTCCATTCCTGGAGTATTTAGCCCCATCACATTCAAACCTCAGCTTCAATGCACAGCTCTGATGCTGCATTTTTGGGGGGTTACATCTACGCAGTCATTCAGCTCACCTCTTCTGCACACAGGTCTATCAGACGTGTTATTCTTGCTCTGCCTTAAGATTAAGGGGAGCGATTCTCCGTCGAGGTTAATGGGTGTAGCACACTGCTCACAATCGTTTTTGGCACGAGCTGCACTGACGCAGCCAGACAAGCCGCCTGTCCTTTGCAGGGAGGGACCAGCTGAGTTGTGCTTTCAGGAACCAAAGAATCGACTGTGGCTTCGTCCTTCAAGAACACCATCCATCACCCACCCAGGAGCCCTGGAGAGTGAGGCAACAGTGCATCAGCATCTCCTCCCCACGATGTGGAGCCGAGTGTGGCTTGCTTTTGTTCTTACCCACATCACACAGACTTCAGCAGTGCCTGGTCACCGAGGGCCATTCATCTCTTTTGCTCTCAGGTCCTGCTCAGCAGTACCCTACTGGGCTTTCCTCATCCATCATTACTGGCAATTTAATCTCTGTCTCTTGCTGGGTACTTCCTCCCTGCGCCTTTGAATCGGAGGGGTTTTTTTCCTCCCTCAGAGGAGTTTATAACATTTACTGCATGGTATTGGAATCTCTGGACTGAACTGAGTCATAGTTCAGCAAAATTAGACTGGTTTCATCTTCCTCACAGTAGGAAATAGGACATACTGCAGCTGTCTCTGTTTTCCTGTTTAAACCACCCTGTCTTCCTGCGACTCTGTCCTCAGTGGCAGAGTGGCTGAAGCACATGACTTCCAAAACAGGAGATAAAATGGACATTGCCAAAGGTTGTTTGCAAAAGCATTCAAAGCAAGACAGGACTTCACAAAGTTTCCAATCGTTAAACAGAGTTATAGCATTTGGCTCCTTCCTGCAGTCTCCCAGTATCTCTCATTAACACTGGCTTACTACTGCTGTTCTGGGAGGCAAGAGTGAAATTTCCACTGGCTTCCAGGACAGAGGATGGAGCTTTCTAATGCAAACCCTATGCAATGTCCCTGCATGCCCTATGCTGGGCTGTGTGACTTCACCAGAGGCCACAGCAGACCACAGCACCCTCTCGGCGTGCTGCTTTTAGCAGTGTAGGACTCCATGCGTTATTTAGGTTATTTCACACGTCGGAAAGTAGCATGCAATATTTTAAAGGTCTTCAAAACCATGCAACAGATAAACAACACAACCACACGTATGCAGAGATCTCAAAGGGCACCCTTATATTGCCGAAGCCTGTGCTGATGGTTTTCAACCTGCTGCACATTCAGGGTTCCTCCCCTTCCCTGTTAGCTCATTGAAGCCACACAATTTTACGTGAAAGAGCAGAGTGCCAAACATTCAGGGCTGCCCAGCACGGGTTGCCCATTGGCAAGATCCAGCAGGGCACACTACACAAAGCTGCTCTTTCATGCAGGGACCCACATTTCTCTGCAGCAAGTTAGGTTAGCTTTCCAAGATGGGCATGTGCAAACATATGCCACGTTTGTTTGGTTCCTTGTACCAGCATTACTCAGTAGTATCTGCTACAGGAAAAGTACTTACATTCTGTGAAAACACCTAAGCACAAATATTACATTTATGTACGTGAATGGAAGAATTTGAGAGCCTGTGTAAGCCACTTGTAAATGACTGCCCACCTTGCTTTAAAAACTGGTGCAGCATGAGAGTAAATGTAAGTATAATAAAAAATAATAGAAAACAGACAGGCAACAGAATTAAGTGCAGCAGCCAGCTGGGATCTTCTAACCAGTGACATCAAGGGATTGCTGAGGTAATACACTGATGGGTTTTAAATTAACTGTAACCACTCAGGAAAAAGATCTAGGCGTCACTGTGGACAGCTCAATGAAAACATCTGCTCCACGCACAGAGGCCATCAAAAAGAAAAAAAGAACCCAAAAATGTGAGGTTGAATAGGATAAAGAACAATACCAAAAATGTTACAAATGCCACCACATAAATCAATGACATGTTCACACTTGAGAAGTGAGGTGAAGTCCTGCCCTGTTTCAGAGCAGGAATAGCAAGAACAGAGGCCAGAGAAGGATGCCAAAAAATCATTAAGAGGCACAGAAAGGTTTCCAAGGTCGTCAGGAGGAGAGATTAAGGTCCAAATGGTTCAAAATAGCTTGCTCTAGAAGTATATAAAATGATGAGGGAGAGAGTGAAGATTTTCCCGTTTGTCCTTTCTTATGCTGAAGAAATAGTGGCCACCTAAACACTCCAAAAACTTTATTACAGCAGGAAAAAGAAAGCTCGCCAATGTTTTGCAGATTGCCCAGTTAACACATGGAACTTGCTGCCTCGAGGTACCAGGTTGAGAGTTCAGCTGGTATCCAGAGAGGGATCTGCCATCACACAAGATGACTGTATATGATACATATGTGCCTGCTGGCTCACGTGCCTGGGCGGGCACTGAACTCCTGGGACTAGGAGGAGACATAGAGTAACCAAAGACAATGAAGAAAGCCAGGGAGGAACCTGAGACTGGCAGGACTACAGGAAGAGGTTGAAGCAGAAAGAGGCACCTGGAAGAAGAAAACAGGAGATAAAATGCTCATAACAATCTGAAAAATCATAAGGGAGGTGTTTTGTGGGGTTTCCTCCTTCACTCTCTACATGAGACAGTAAATGAAGACTCTGCTTGGCTGCTGCATACACTGGCATGCACCCCAGTCCCCTGGATAAAAGCAGAGATGGCAAATCCTGGCCACAGGTGAATGTTTACAACCACAGCCAGCTGGGCTGTGGACACACCAGCGTCCCCATTAAACACTGCCATGCTACACTCCAAACACCAGCATCCCAGCCCATAACCTTCGCATAGCGGTTCACCATCCAAATCTCCAAAGTAAACAGGCAACATCTCAGCATCCTGCAGATGGGGAAATTTTGGGCGGTGTTGCATATTTTCAGTCTACAGTTTGATTTAGGTTGACAGAGAGATCAGTTTCAGCACTTGGCCAGCAAGAAGGGCCAGCCAGCAGCAGCAGTATGCATCTTGAGCAGCATGGGAAAGGAGAAACCTTTTATTCTAGGTTACCCACACAGCCTCCAGCTCCACCATCCAAGGATCTCACTCATGGTCTTTGAGTCTATCTGATGGGTTCAGAGAAGCATTTCCCTCTACCACCAGGGACCCATAAGAGCACAGAAGTGCTCTGCAACTCATGAGATACCTCTGTTAGGGCAAAGCTTGCACTTCACTGTGCACAATCCTAGCCATTACCTAACTACAGGAGCCAACAAACCTCTTCAGAGAATGGGCTCTGTGTTTGTTATAAAGGTCACCCCAAGCTGCATATGGCTCTGACCTCTTTTTGTAGAATGAGTGTATGGGCAAAGATGGCAGGCCCTTATGGATGCTGAAACAGAGCAATTTTTGCTCCATGTTCAGGGACATTCCCCAATTTCTCCCCAGCTGCAATAACAAGAGCCATCGGGGCAATACTGTGAACACATGGGAAGCATTAAAGCATGGCACTATGCAGCACTTAGCCCCAGCCACATGTTAATACAGAGCACAAGGCCGCCTGTTCCCCTATCCATCAACTTGCCTGTGGGATGTCCACATTAGGGCTTTCCTCCACTCATTCAGGCCTGGCAGTGGGCTTTTTTCCTGCATTGTGCATGTCTAGTGGTGTGGATGCCCACCCAGGAACACCACCATGGGTCTGAACTGGAAACATGTCACCAGACAAGCCATCATACAGAGGTATGGCAGTTGATTTACAAGCATGTAAATCCTTGAATGAAACCATCTACCCCAAAAGGTATGGCTCTTGTCAATCTCTCCCCTTGGAAATAGCAGATGGGCAAGAACTTGTCCTATGGTCCTGGGACAGTGGGATCTATTTTCCTCCTCCCCTCCCATGTGCTCACCTCTACCTACTTTTCTCCCAAGGAGCACTGAGCATCACAACCACAAGAAAAAACAACAACTCATGCAAAACCCCCAGACAACCCCACAGCTACATACAACCTTTGGCATCAACCTGCTTAATCCTGGCTTCCACTCCCAATCTAGGAAGCAGGACCCCCAGCATGGCAACCTGCAGCACGTATCACCCATTGCCCAAGCCACTTTTCTCCACCCCTCCTACTTCTCATCCCACCTGCCCTTCTTCCCCAGCACAGGTCTGCCAGTGGGCAATCCCACCACCAATTTACCACACACACAACATAATAAAGCAACAGAGTCCAGTATTAAGCAAGACTTTTATGTGTAGCCAGCATTTCAAAAGGCACAGTACATGCTGTATGCTCAGTGCCGTCAGACTCCAAGGTTGAATTCTCCAGTGTTTTAGGAAAAAGGTAGGCTAGGAGGAGTGTGTGAGAGGGGGGAACAGAGCAAGCTTTGTGGAATTCTTTTTAAGAGTGTATGCATGACTGTATAAAAGGATTTTTTTTTTCCTGACCTCAAAAAGACAATATTATTTCACACAGACCTATTCCCAAGAGTGGCCAAGCTATTTCTACATGAACCAGTGCCTGGTTGAGGCAGAGGCTGTGAAGGGGAAACCCTCTCTCCAAGTACGACATGGAAATTCCTTGACCTCAGCTGTGAGGCTGATCAACACACATGCAATGGGCCAATGAAAAAGAAATTGAAATTCCAGAGTGGCCAACGCAGATGAGGGCAGGTGTGTACAGGAGAAGGCACAGCCTGCTTTTTCCAGGCAAAGGGCCGGACAAAAAAAGAAGGAGACGTGCCAGACAGGGAAGAAAAGGAAAGCAGTGCAAAAGCAAAGGTAACTGAGACATTGGTCAGAAAAGCAAAGACTTAAAATGCCAGACAAACAGATCTGATTCATACCCTACAGCCTGAAGATAGAAAGGCAGGGTGAACAGGCATGGAAGGCAGAAATAAATATTTATTTTAGGCCACGCTATCATTTGGTGTGCTTCACGGAAAAGGTTGGGTGTTCACTATGACTGCAGACAGAGGCAAATAGGTTCATCGTCAGTCTAGACCCGGTAACACACCACAGACCCATACCCTCCTCTAAAGCTGTGTTTGCTGCCTCAGGAGGTCACCAGGGAAAATGGCTCCACAGTGAACCTAGTTTTTATTGACCAGCATTGAGGACATGCCAACCTACTGTCTCCAGCAAGATTCCCACAGAAAAGTCACCACTGGATAAAAAACTGCACAGCAACAACTGACTGGTGTCAATTTTCCAAGTCAAGACAGAGCTCTTTAGTTTCCTTCTGGGAGGACTGGATATATAGAATTAATGCCTCTGAGCCCTAAAAAACACTTGTGGATCAGGGCTGAACCATTTGGGTTAGGCAAAGCACATTATTTCTCCCCATGGCAGAAAACTGGCATGTCCCACAGCCATTCTATGGCTCTGTTATGGGACTGAATATACTACGTGATCAGGTCACTCAATGCATACGTGAACTCACAGCACTTCTGTAACACACCAGATACATAGTCTGCTCTCTCCTGGGGTAGATGTCAGTCAGGAGGGATCTCCTGCTGCCAGAATCATTTGTCTTTTTCACGGCCCACTTCGAAGTTAACAGTGGGAAAGAGGACCACAAGGTCTGGGCCACAGACCTTCCCAAACTCCAAGGAACCTGCATGAAGCAGAATAGCAAATGGAAGAAGCTCTAGTGGCATCCATAGGTCAGTTTAGGTGCACACAGAAGGATGTACAGAAAAAGGATGCCAATCTTTGTCAGGGACATGACCCTCTTCTAAGATCAGCCATGGCTGTAAGCCACAGCTACAAGCCTTATTACAAATATGCCCATATTTAGGAGGAAAAGTAAGTAACAGCAGTCTGTATACTTCCATTCCCTTTAGAGTCCCAAAAAAACAACAAGTCCTTAGAGGAAGACTGACACGCATGGCTAGGAACAATTTCGCCAGTGTTTAGATCCTCTGCATTAAGAATAAAAGCAAGTCCAATACAAATTAGACCTGTGCTCCAAGACCTAAAATTGGGTCAAAACCCAGCGGATTTTCAATGAGGTCTCAGAAACCACACCAGACTGCTCTGTTGCTCATTAGCTGTAGTTTCAGCACCATCTGGGTTTCTCCAGTGAAAGACAAACCCTTGAAAAACAAGAGTGACATCCAAGGATCTTGGTTCTTAGTCTCCAGCATGGGCTTCTTCAAATGCAACACCTGTTTGGGACACACGGCCATTCCTATAAGGCACCTAGATGCATCACGGATACCCATCCAGTCTCTCCTTTTCTCCCCTGATCACCTGCACCTTTTCTGCTAACGTCAAACTTTCCAAGGTCCCCCAGTGTTCCCAGTCTAGGACAGAAATGTATTTATTAAGGAAAATGAACTGAGTGTGTATGAATTAGAAAATGAGTCCAGTCTGTTCAACTAGGGTTGGGCAAGCTTGTTTTGCCTAATTTAGAGGCCATTCAAACATTGTGGGTTTGAACATTACTGCATTAGTGTTTCACTTAGGAAAAACTGTGAAAAAAAAAAAAAGGTGAAGAGAAGGGGAAAAAAATCCAATGGAAACATAAATAGCATATAACGTATATGGGGCACCCACTTGTGCCAGCACAGACCTTCTAAGCCCTAACACATCACACAGACTTCCCTTCAGCTAGAAGTTCCCTTTAAAATACTTTAAAAATAAAAATCTTTTAAAAATCCTGAATCACCATACAGAGGTGGAACAGGTCAAAAGAGATAGATACACATGCCAAGGACAGTTGGTCCTAAACCATGACAAGTCTTCATTTATACTTTGAAATCAAAGTCATGTAGACAGAGAACTAATTTGCAAAGCTCCAACCTCCTCAGGCTGTCTTGGGTGAATCGCAGCAGCCCTCTGTGTCAACAGGACGTGCTGCAAACTCTCCGTGGATCCTGCAGTTGGTTCACTAGCTTTATCCATACCTCAGCTGCACTTGGCTGTGTGCAGGACTCCCAACAGCCCAGCTTTCTGGAGATAAGTAGCATCATTCACTTTACATCCCTCTTTATCTTTAGTTGTCTCTTGGTTACAATAATTTGTGCCTGGGTGACCACTAACAAATTGGGGGCCCCTTCCTCAGGCAGATTAAATAATTCATTTTGGTGACACTTTATCAGTGCCCACCAGCTAAAGAATAAGGCCTTCAGATTCAATAGCAAACTCTGTCTGAGGAAACAACTGTTCTTTTCCCACTCTGCACCTCAACAGAAAGTGTGTGGAAAGATGTGAGACATCCTCAAGGCAAGGAGTAAAAGTAAGCAGAGGACATATGGTGAAAGAGAGAAAAATGATCACGAGGGAAGAAACATAAGGCACTGCAGAAACAAGGCAGGCCATTTCATCTGTCCAACATCTCTTGGCTCAAAAGCCAAGAAAGCCACAAGAAACCAGGTGGAAGTCCAAATGAGAATAGCCTGCCTCCAGAGGAATTTTCTTTGTTCTCATCCTAAAGGTTGCTTTAGGTAAAAACAGAGATAAAAAAGAAAGAGATAGGGGGGCTGGCAATAAATGGCAATATGTGCCTGTGAGCAGGACCGAAGGGCAGAAAGCATGGCCTGATCAAGCAGTTCTCTCACCACCATCAACCTACAACCCTCACCATGAGGTCTACCAGCACAGGAGAGATTTCACTCAGGTGAATTAACTCCACCTAAAACACCACTCCCTTCTGCCTGCCCTCTTTCTAGCCCAAAAACTTTAAAGCCAAATCAAATGGTGGTGGGGGTTATCCTCTGCTCCCATTTATAAGTGGACTACAACCCTCCTCACCAGCAGGTCCCATAAGCTGCACCATTTGGGAGAAATGCATTGTGTTTTCACCAAGAAACTGCAGATGAGATACAACCATCATATTATATGTTACACCATCCTTTCACCCTAGTTCCAGGCCCTTCATGCCCAGGGGATGTCTTCAAGGACGAAGTGCAGTTACATGGATGTCAACAGCGCTGCCCCAGACCTGCCTCCATCTGCAGTGCAGAGGAAGGTGCCGTCAGTCCTGTATGGCGATGACCCCGCACCAGAGAAATCCCTTTTCTTCTCCATAACATCTCTGACTTCCCACCCCCCCACTCTCCTAATCTATATTTTTTTTCCGGCCTCAAGTATACTTTCCAGCTCGTTTCCTCTTGCGGTTCTCATTTCCCGCTCCTAGGAGGTGAGCTCATGCGTTTCTCAATTACCAGCCAAAGAAAGGGAGAGGGAGAAAGCAATCTTATGGAAACAGATGAAGTCATGCCTCTATAATGCCATATTACGGCTAATGCTCAAAGAGCCATGATGCAGACATCACTGCCCCCCAGCACTGGCAGGGCAGCCCAGCTTCCCAGTCCCCAGCTCAAGTTGTTCTCCTCCTTGCGCCAAGGGAAGATGCTCCACTGACACGCAGGGAAAGCAGAGCATGTTTGTCTTGCCAGCTTTTCCCTCTCGTCCCCCCTCCACCCCTGCTTTCGATCCTCTCGCCCTTTTGTCCACCCCCAGCAATCCCCACGGATCTTTGACTCATTCACAGCACGCCACTGAGTCAATAGCGAGCCCACAGACCATGTGCAAGGCTCCCAGCGCTGCGCACTCTGCCTACAGCTATGTGGATGGCGGGGAAGTTACACAAGGGAAATCTAAAGGCAATTAAAAGCATAATACAAGTGGTTGTTTAGAAAAGGTGGTGGGGAGGAGAGAATAAAATTAAAATAAATAAAGGAATGTTTTAACGAGTGCGGCAGTGAAAGCGGGATTAGAGGTGCCTGAATGGCATCTCTATATTTCCCGTATGGAAGGGAGGGCTGCCCAGCGCAACCAGAGCTGACAAAAAAAATTAGCTGGGCCTCAGGCTCGAAGAAACATTTGGCTAGAAAGGAAAGAAGGTAATTGCTGCAAATGGAGACTAATTCAGGAAGCAGCCAGCCCTACACAGGGCCGGTTCTTCTGCTGTTAGAGAGCTACGGATGTTTCGTGAGGGCTGGGTTGAGGGGCAGAAAAAAACTCAGGGAATAAAAACTTAGGATAAAAACAACACAAGACAGAAAGATAACAAATCTCTCCTTCCCACAGTTCACACGTGCTTAGCATTTCTCTTCCTTCATTCCCCAAGGATGCCTAAACCCTGTTGGGAGTCCTACTCAGCCTTGCCTTCATCAGTCTATCCAGTGGCCGTGGAGGGAGTGAATTTAGTGGCTCCCAAAGTGCGGATCATACCCCTACCCCTCCCTTCCCCCTGCCCCAGGAGAGGAGTGGGCTGGAAGGTGAGGCACAGGGCACAGAGGATGTGTTTACTCTCATAACACCCCTGTGAGGTGGGGAAGTCATAGCCTCATCTGTCAGATGAGGAACAGAGGCAAAGTAAGATTAAAGGATTAGCCCAAGGTCAAGCAGGAAAAGTTTGTAGCAGAAGTGGAAATTAAGCCCAGGTCTCTCGGTCCAAAATCGGTGCCTTAAGCACAAGACCAGACTTTCCTAGAGCTGGTCAACCTTTCATATTTGATAGTTTGTTTTACTTTCAAACAGAAAAACAGTTTATTTTCTAAACACACATTTTCATAGAAAAGGGAGATAGAAGAGTTCATTTCCTGAAGGGAGGAGCTGCTTAAGATCTTATTTATTTCTTTTAAGCTTAATTTCTTCTAGGTTTTAGCATTTCTGGTGGGGGAAAAAAAGGCTGCAGAAATTTCAAAGCACAGGAACACATTCCTTTTCATTCATAATTCATCATGGGAAATACTTTCCACTTTCCAACCATTTTTGCCCTGCCTCTCTTTGCTTTGCAAAGTTTTTAATACCTTTTCATTACTATTTTTTCATAGCCTCTACTAGCTTAGAAAGCCCACATCTTCTAAACAGAGACCTTTGTTGGACCTTTTACCATCACTAAAACCCCATTGATTGGAAAGGTACTTTATAAAGGAATACAGACAAGAACTCCATGCCTTGACGTCTGTAAGCTGCATGGCCAAATCTGAGTTAGACCTTCAGCTGCTGCTGACTCTGCTCATCCAGTCCCTACCCGGATCACGCCTCCCTCTGCCACTGGCTCCAAAACTCCCTGTTTTCTATTTATTGTGCCACCAAGACTACTTGTTCCTAAAACACATCTCCCCCCTGGCAAAGGAAGGCAGTCCCACTCCCCTTCATAAATAGGCCAGCTAAGGTCCACAGAGGAGCAACTGCTTGTCCACAATCAACCTGGAGACCAGTAGAAGAATCAGAGAAAGAAGATGGGTTTCATTAATACAGAGCCTCTCTCCATTTAGACATGTGAAATTCAGCCCTCCCAGAGGCCCCTAGGAATCTACCATCGCTATCCAAAACAAGAGTTTATTTTACCCCAAGACATTAAGCAGTGAGAAAGCCATATGAAGAGAATGTGATCTGAGGCTGGCATATTTAAAGGTGACTTAAGGATCCAGACATTCAATTCCCATGAAAACAAATGGGAATCAGTAGGCAGAAAAGGGGTGGGTTATATTCATGCCAACCAAATGGTTAAAATTAGCTACAATCAGTAGAGAATTTTGAAGAAAATGTGGAACACTTATATAAAAGCTGAGTGTTGCTCAGAAACAAAGATCTCTTTTCCTGTAATTGTGTTTAATGATCTTTGAAGAACAAGAGGACAATCCACAAGGATGACTACCACCATCACACATGTCCCTGTGACAATGAGGGAATTAGGCTGAAACAAAGACTAATAGGCTATCCTTACAAGGCAGTTTTCACACCCAGTTTGCTCCTTCCTTTACTTAAACACTTACTTGCATGAGCAGGCAAACTTCACAGAATCACAGAATGTCAGGGATTGGAAGGGACCTTGAAAGATCATCTAGTCCAATCCCCCTGCCAGAGCAGGAACACCTAGAGCAGGTCACAGAGGAACATGTCCAGGCGAGTTTTGAATGTCTCTAGAGAAAGAAGACTCCACAACCTCCCTGGGCAGCCCCTTCCACTGTTCAGTCACCCTCACTGTGAAGAAGTTTTTCCTCATATTCAAGTGGAACCTCCTATGTTCCAGCTTGCACCCATTACCCCTTGTCCTATCATTGGATGTCACCACCATCAGAAAAGAGAGCACATTATAAATTTATGACTGATATCAGTCCAGCTTATTCCCTGTCCTGAAGATACCTAAACACAACCTACTACACACAAAAGGATTTTGGTCCCCTTTGCAGCTCCCAGCATAGATGGGCTGTGTCTGGCACACAGGACATACCCATCACTCTCCTCTGGGCTGGGAAAGGCTAACCTAAGAGCAGAGCTTTGGCAGCATTGCAAGGGCAGGTCTCAAACCTCTTATCTGTCCTTCATGCACTGAAGACTTATGCTATTAGCTCTAAGAAAAAAACCCTTTTTTGATCCCATCACAAGGGAGGGCAGTTTGTGTGCTGTGAGACAAGCTTCTTGAGGTTGACTAACTTCTGCAACAACCCAAAGCACCCTGTGCTGCCAAGTGAAGAGCTCACTTAAAATTCCAACTCACCTGAGCCTGTGCTGCTTAATTAACAGCAAGTGAGAAACTAAATTTACCAGAAGCCCATGTGGTCCCATGCAGACAGCCTAAGGGCATGATTCCTCTTCAGCTCAGTTGATTTTCTGTGGTCTATCCCCTATGGTCAATGTCTGTTTGCTCCCTGAAGATATGCCCATGGGAAAAAGGTACAGAGAGACCTAAGCACACTCACAGGAATGCTTGGGAGAGGTTTGGGAGCAGTTGGTTCAGCGATACAGGGCAGGTGCTATTTTGCAGGTCAGCTCTGGATCTAGGACAGAAATACCTGAAGCAAAACTTTGCAATCCTGGAGTTAGCACTATGAAGGCTGAATGTGGTTTTCACTGCTTTGTCCCACGTTCTGGGTAAGATGAAGCAAATTCCTGGAAGCTGAAGGATTTGGACACTAGTGCTGTAGACTTGGAAAAATACTACTTCTGGCTATGATGATTTATTTATAGTTGCAATTAAGGACAAAAAGGCTCTTCAGAGAGGGAAGATGAAGTGGAAACAAGGCCAGGCCTAGAAATCTAAGACTATGGGGATTCCCAGAGCAAAATTAATCAGAGGACTCAGTTGTTTTCTATTTATTTTTTTCCTGAATGGTTATCTCTTTGTTTGTCTTATCTGCTCCAGAGCTCCACGACAACTACATTTCTGGCCTCTCCCCATGGTCTTTGGAGCCAGGCCAGAATTGAGATTGGGGATGGGTCTCAAACTCGCAAGAAGGGCTTGTGAGACATCAGCCAGTAAGGTCAGTCTATACCTTACCATTGAAACCATTCTCTGCTTGGCTGTAGCACAGGGATGTGGCAGTGGAGGGAAAGAGCAGAGCCAGAAATCACCAACTATACAGAAAGGTAAGAAAGTGCGAGAAGGCAAAAAGAAAGCCAAAAGTCCTTGAATCTACAAACAGAAACAGACAGTGCACAGTAGGATTCTCTCTGTGCAGGACTTCAACTTACAGCCTGCCAGGGTATATATTATTCCAGCTCCTAAAATAGTGGGTGTGGTGCAAACCCCTAGACAACCTTCTGAGCTCTGTAGATGTATCTTCATCTCTTTTTTAGATCCAATTTTTCACCCTGCAAATATCCCCTATTGAATAAAATATCTGGCTCCAGTTATCATGACTCAGATTAACGAAGGAGGTAGAGAACTGCAGACCAATTCAGAAAGCAAGACAAGTCAAAAGACATGCTGTTTGCTGCCCCAGTGGTTAAGAACTGCTTCTAATAAAGGGGTCCAATCAAGACTTCCAAGCTGGATAGGACCTCTGATCACTGCAGTATTCAGAAAAGTGCTTAAGCAGATCAAAACTAGGGATAGTCTCTGCCCTGGAGAAAGTTTCAAAAAAGCCAGGACAGCTGTACTCCAAGAGACACTGAGGTCACCTCTGTTTGTCCATCCTCCGGTCTGGACCCTCAGGCCTCAACTTACCTCTCTGGACTGGACTAAGATCCCTAGACAGCCTCCCGGGTAGCTATCATGTGTAAGTGCCATCAGCTACTACAGGTTCTCCCTGTCAACCCGCATTTCCCCTGTTTACTTTAGGAGTTCCAGCCTGGAAGAAGAGGCTGCTACTCACTGTTTACATACACTTTCAACCAGGAGAGGTTTTTGAGTCTGTTATTCTTGCCTGACTTATACGCTGTCAAAAAGCTGGACTGACCATGTCTATGCTACTTTTAATGCAACTTTCTCCTTGTGCTGCAACCGTGAGACACTGAAACATGCATAGATTTCTAGCAGCAGTTATCATTAAACAGATGCAAAAAGCACAGTTAAAAACGTCAGAGGTTTAGTACCTCAGCCTGAAATGGTGAAGGAACAGGACCTGATGAACCTTAACTCACTAGATTCAGAGAACTGGCTGAAACAATTAGTAATTACCAATGCCTCTCTTGTCAAGCATGGCCAAGGTGCACAATAGAGAAAACAAAGCAAACTTCATGCCCTAAATTAAGTAAGCTTGTGGATTGCAGAAGGAGGAAAAGTCAGGTTAGCTACAATTCCCAGAAAAAATTCTGACGCATAAATAAATAATGAATAAATACCACAAACTATTCATAAGCACAGAAGATAACAAAGCAAAGTCTCAGGCTAATATGGATTTAATCAGAAACAAATTGCATCTAACCAAGATAATTTTGCTCTGTGACAGGCCACGTGGATAGCAGAGAGCCCGTTGACATTACATGACTTGACTTGTAAAGCTTCAGATGCATAACATCCTCAGAAGACATCAAATAAACTTTCACATAGCAGATGCAAAACTGACTAGAAATATGATACTTGGATGTGAACTATCAATGGGTCACTGTCAAAACGGAGGGATTAACCCAGCGGAGTTGTATTGTGTTTGTTCTGAGTCCAGCTTTCTTCAAAGTTTTCTCTAAGAACCTGGGCCATGAGATAGATTGCACGCTTGTAAAATACACAGCTGGTATGTAGCTGGGAAGGACTGCCTGAAGACAGGTTTGAATTCTGACCTTGGCAAAATAGGGAAAATGTCTGAAAAAACAATTGGATCCCATTCAGCAGAGATAAAGATGGGGGGAAACTGCCCACGGTTCCTCAGAAAATTAGAGAGAGAGTTGAGGTAGACTGCAAGCTGACCATGAGTCAGCTATGTCTGTCTCATTGCTACAAAAAAAGGACAAATGTCCCGGGTTGTACAAACATGAGTCCAGCCTCCAAACCATATGCAGTAACCAGTCTGGTCAGCATGGCAAGACCTTAGCCAGAGCATCGCATCTTGTCTCAGGACAGTGAACTTCAGAAAAGATGTGCACCAGTTGGAAACCATCTGGAGGAAAGCAACAGGAACAAAGGTTTAAGAAAACTTAACCTGTAAAGACAGCTTCAAACAGCTTTGAACAAACTGGAGTTGTCCATCATAAAAGAGAAACTTGTCAGGAGACAGGACATGAGAGTCTTCAGAATCCTGGAAATCTCACTTAAGCACAGGCTCAGGTGAGGACAACCTCCATCTCAGAAACACAGAGCAGGTAACCAATATGCACTTTAGGAAAGTACACTGCATGACTGAGGGTGTTCCAGTGGAGATCACGATGTTGCAAAGAGCAAGTGCTACTGATACGCTTTGCCTCTGACAGCTCACCCAAAATACGTCACAATGGAAGACAGCGTCTGCATCCTGCGAGAGCAACTGGGCCAGAGTGCGTGTGAGACCTTGATTGGAAACAGGCTGCTCTTCACATTTCAGCCCTGCTTCTGGCAATGTGTGAGAACTTCCTCATTCCTAGATAGTCTCCTCATCCCAGATGAGGGAGCTGGTGTCTGGGGAAGACCTTTAGTATTCATTACAAAAATGTTTCCACCCCCTTATTGGTCTCTTCTCACTTCACCAAAGCATGTCGACAATCTTATTTTTCAGAAGCACCCACCAGCTATCTGGCTCTGACACTGTTCCTTAAATGTCTGACTCAACTTCTATTGCCGTCAAAAGGCTTCCATCAATGGAATGCACTCCACTGGTTTCAGTGGGACCTGAACAGGACCCCAAACAAAGCAACAATAGCAAAACATGATAAACGCATGTCTTCTCCAAGTGACTCAATAGAAAATCCTGAAATACAAGTGGGAGAGTGTTACACCGGACTGGAATCATAGAGGAGGCACAACGAGATCAAGCACTGTGGGTTTGAGAGTGATCTCCCCTCCCCAGACGCCCCAAAGAGCGCAGGCAATGTGGCTGCTCTCCCGGGGAAAGGATGAAATGCCGGTCCCCGGCAGAGCTGCGGGTTCCTGTCCCAAGTCACAGCAGATGGAGCATGCCATGCTCCCAGCTGGAGGGAGAGAAGTGTCTCCAAACACGGAGGGAGGGGTGTCTCCGGTGCTTACAAAGCCTAGAGGAAGGTCCAGACGATGAGAACAACAAACAGCAACCAAACCCCCATGGAATATGAAAGGGAGAAATAAGTAAAAGCAGATGGAGTTCTGCCACAGAGGGCTCTTCCCTTGCATTCCCAGCATACCAAGAACAGTCACCTCCCTGCCCACATCGTCTCTGTCCTCACTGAACTGGGCAACCCTGCTCTCAGCTCCGTCTGGCAGCCCTCATCCACAGGGAACACCAAGCCTCATGGCCCCACACACACATTGCAGACAAATTTTTAACCACCTCCCTTGCTCCAAAGCAAAGCCAACTGCACTGGAGGCCCATCACAATGAAAGTACAACACAGAAACAGAACTGAATGGATCAAAAACCTTCAAAAATTCATATCATACTTTACCTTCATAGTTTTTCCAGGCAGGTTTAAACCTGGTCACACAAATTATGGTCTAGCCATCAATGTAAGTATCAGTTAATGCAGAATTTTACTTTGATTCTGTTATGGCAGGGCAAAAATCTATCTGAATAGGATCAGTTTGGCCTGTGCCACTTCCTGATTCACTCGCAGAGCACTTTTACATTTTGCTGAGTTCTTTAACAATAACTTCCATTTAACAAATGCAAGTCTGTGGATAGATCAAACCTACCCAGTGCTTGGTCTGGCTGGAAAGATCTCTCTATATGTTGCATACCCTGGTGTAGATGCGTTTCTAGTATAAAGATGGTATCTTGAGCACACACAGACCACATCCATGCTCTCAGTGAGATACTGGCATTACTTCATCATGACCAGAAATCATATGGCTTTAAAAAGAGCAGCCCAAACACAGTGGTATAGCTATTTGGCACAAACGCTCAGACCTTTCCCTGAAAGCAGGGACCAGCAGTTACTTCTGAACCCAGACAACCATGCAACAGCGGCACTGGATAATTTAATTTGTTTTCTGGAAAATGGCTGTTTTCAAGCCAGGCCGATAAAAGTGATCCAGTACCCAAGGCGTTTTTGCCATTTGTTAAAAATGCCCAATTGTCTTTCCAGTTAATTTACTAGCATAAAATCCAGTACATTTTAATTGCTGACTAATTAGCAGAGACCTTACTGGGCCTCTGCCTTAGGCCTGCTCTGAGGCAGGAAACTAACAGAAATGTCTGGGAAAGTCCAACGAGGCCTTTGCAGGTTCACAGCTGCAGCCATCAAGGAAAGGCTGTTAATTATTTCATCTTATTAAATCTATTTATATTTCAACACTTGTGTTGCCTTGTTTTCCCCAATCCCCCTTCCTGGGTGGGGAGTGGTCACTGAGTGATAGAATAATTATCTAAATGACAACAAATTGTTACAGGTTTTCTCAAACCATAACACTGCCCTAGATCTGACCAAGCTTTCAAAGTAGGCATAGAGAGAAAGTTCAGGTACAATTTATGGTTATTATGAAGGTAAAATGATTTGACACTCCCTTCTGTTGCTGCTCTCTGCTAGGCAGATGTGGCAAAGATGAGCCCAGGTGCATCAAGTCTAGCACATACATGTGTCTGGAAGACTGAGCTAAGGAATGGACAGCCCAGGAGAATCACCTCCACCTTATGGCCACCAGGGATTTACATGCTCAGCTCGCAAGAGCAGCAATTCCTCACAGAGATTGCCTGAGCTGACTCCGAACAAACTGGGACATCCAGCTAGCGTGATGAAGGCCCCAAAACAGAGAGACTAGATTATTCTGAAGAGGAGGAGAACCACATCAGCATGGCCTGTGGCCAAGCCCAGCCAATCTCCCGAGCTGCTTGGCTCAGCTGCAGTATCACACTGACACGAGTACATTCTGCCAAGCTCTTGGAGCTACGTTGGGCATCTCCGCAGGGCGCTGCATCATACAGGCTAGAGGCACTCAGAGAGATCACAGTCTAAACAGAGGACGGGAAAGGGAAGAGAGACACAGAGTCGCTTGCCTGAGGTTGCACAGCTGGTCAGCCACAGAGCCAGGTACTGTGCCCAACTGGAGCCTGCAGTCCGCTTGACCACACTATCAGTCTGCCAGCAGAGAGTGCAATACGCAGCTTAAGCGGCTCGCACACATATGGTTGCTGGCATACTGCTCAGGAGGAGGAAGACAATAACAGACCATCTAAGGGTAACACAATACTGGATATCAGATAATGTCGAAAGAGGCACAAGCCAAATATGCTTTTTTTTCCTCCTTCAGAGGAATTTTCTTGTGTATGCATGCTTTATTCGGAAGACAACATTTGTTCGCCTAGGAGAGTAGATTATTCTGCAGACTATTTTCTTTAAAAAAATAAAAAAAAGAACCATCACTAGAAAAATGTCTTTATTTTTAAAGAGGAATGAAATGGAAGAAAGGCACACAATGAGAATAAAGTGAAATAACAGAAATAAAAATAAAAAAACTCATCCTCAGGGTATGCAGATTAACCCTGTATTTTCTCAGCCATGTTCAATTCATGTATATTTTAATAACCTGGGTTTCTTCTGCATCGAGGTCCATTTGGCCCTGCCAGGGAAGTTCATTTCATGTTTCCCTCAGTGATAAGGTGAAGCTTCAACAAAAACACAAATAGGTCTCATCAATAAGATAAGTAACAAGAAAGATGGAAGTGCCTCATCTATAAGATAAACAGCCCTGAGTAGTTTTCATGGGTTTTATGCTTCCAGACAAGATCATACATTCTTTTCTTTCACCTCCACTGCCTGTTCCCATAGTCAAACAACAGACCAGAGACTCACCAGAGAGAGATATGTTCATGGAAAAAAGAAGAGCTTCTCTTTTCTGTGTATAAGAACAACCACCCCCACATCATTTTACCAAGGTCATTTGGGCCACCATGCTCACCGTTTCCCAGCCTGAAGAGTCTTAATCTATGTTTCAGCCCTTTTTGGGTGCTAAAGGTTTTGCAGCAGGACACACCTTTCACACAGTAAATGGAAGCCTGCAAACAATATATTTACTTTTCTTATCAAGCTTTCACCCCTAGACTGTAGGGTTTTGATATAGAGGTCAAAAATTGCTTATCTATTTCCTCTCCCTCACATCCTTCCAGCACTCAAGCATTTTAAACCTATTCATCATGCATGTCAAATATCTCTGAACATTACATAACTTAGCAATTAACTATTTTCAGTCTCATCACATTCTCCCCCTTCACCTCAAAAATTGGTACAGTTTAGTATCACAGACTATTTCAAGTTGCAAAGGACCTCTGGGAATCTAGTACCACCTCCTGCTCAAAGCAGGGCCAACTCAGAGCAGATTGCCCTGGACCTTGTCTATTCAAACTCTGAATATCGATCCCATAATACCTGTAGGTCCCTATTCATGGGTTCCACAGTCCTCAAAGTGATGGGTTTTTTCCTATTATAGAACTTGTGTCCGTTGCCAGCCCTATGATTGTCCACTTCTGAATAAAACAGCCTGGTTCTCCAGCCTCCCATTGGGTACTTCTAATAAGCATGAGTGCTCACACATCAATTTCAATCTAAACTGAAGACAAAAGTTGAACTTTGTCTGGGAAATGAGAGCAGTTCCTTCCACATCAGTATCTTCCATTACTTACAGCAATGGAAAGCTGAACGCTAGAAGGACAGTGCAAAAGAATTCCTAACTAAAAGTTAGTGATGTAACTGGGAGTCTTCCCATCATGGATTTAAATTAAATCCAGGAAGTGGACAGATACCACAGTGGTTTAGAGATGCATTTTCTTAGTGGCTCAAGGCAGACTGGTTTTAAAATTTGTCCCTGCATGCATGGACTGCATAGCAGATCCTTTTTTAATTCCTATTTGCAAAAGCAACAACAAAAAAATCTTTCTCAGAAATGCCATTTGGCACTCAAAGAACATTTGGTGTAAGTTGGGGGGGATATAGTATAATTTTTCACAAGTAATAAATGTTTAAGTCATGCTTGAAGTGCAAAATTCAATTGAACTTTAATTAGAGAGGCGACACTAAAGCTCTTATTATGATTTTATAGGCCACAGAGGACATCACATCAAGTTCTCAAGTTACACTGAATGGGACAGAAAAAGTGAAGAACAGATCACACACAGGATTATTCCGCTGATCAACACTCTGCTAATTTGTGTGTTACCATCCTAATTTACCTGATCCAGACTTGACTACTCTTCAAGGAACCCTGGTACAGGCTGCAATGCTACTGCATAGGAGGGCTTCAAAAGCACAGCTGCCTGACATATGCTATGCCATGGAGTAAATCTCTGGGAAAAGCTGGGGCGTGTTGAGCAAACTCTGCAAGGCTATTGGACCAAGTATGACCAGATACCTCTCTAGATGCAGCTGCATCAGTTTCACTATAGTCGAAGGCTGTTGGTACCTGTGCCTTTTTTCTTTCTCTCCTGTGCAGAGACAGAACTCCAGCAACTGCAGCCAAGGGAAGATACAATGCACTGTCTGAATTGTTTTACTGAGAATAGGAAATAAAATTTCTGCCTAAAAATAAAGGGCTGGGACCACAGGGACACAGCCACAGGTATGACATCACTGGTGACCTCCAGAACACATGCATTAGAAGGAAACACGGTTCTATCATTTTTCATTTCTTCTGCCCTCTAAGGCAGTAACTCATCTCCTAACTCTGGCTGAAGACACGCGATTTTATGGGAACCACAAATCAAGGCACTACACGTTTTAAAGGCTGTCAGAATTACTTTTTTTTAAAATAAGATTTCTTCTTTCATTCAATAGTTTCATTTTGCAAAGGCAAGTGAACTATCCTGTTTGCAGCAAAAGGGATAAGTAGCCACAGTGAGTCCTACAATAATATTTGGCGGTTGTGCACTATTTTCATGTGTTGCAAGGAGAACAGGAAAGAAAGGAAAAGAAAGCAGAGAAATGTACAGTAAGCCATAGAAAACAGGAGGAAAATGATGTTACAGAAAATGCAAGTCAGAGGAAATATTTGGACAGCCAGGGAAATGTCATCACACAGTAATGGCATCAGCCTACAACTGTTTGCAGAACTGTTATACCAGTAGGTGTAACAGTGACCCAGTTAGGCCAGATGACGATAGGAAACCATACCTTGGAGAGGCCCCATTAAAAATAGCGAGGTTCACGTTGCACAGGACAATTCTGGACTTCTTGAGAAGTCAATCAGCAAAGTAGGGTCTCCCTGGCTCCTGGGCTCCAAATGACACTGAACAACATGCAATAGGAGGGCTGAAAAAAAAACCAAAATATACACAAGGAAAACCTGGAACATATAATATTTAAAAAGGAAAAAAAAAAGTCTTCTGGTAAAACAGAGGTTTAGACATGGCTTTTCTGAGGATCTGCCCATTTGTGCAAATCAAGAGGAAGTCAGGGCCTTAAACCACTCAGCTTGCAGTAGTGAGGCTTAAGCCTCTGAAAGGGTCCAGACTATGACTGGCAGCTGGAGCACTCAGAGCAAAGCACCCTGGTAAAGTGGGAAGGAGCCAGCCAGCCCAGCACAAACTTTGTGGCAGATGGCAATGCTCAGACACTGCTGACATGACAGAAAATCCAAAATATGCCATAAGGAAAGACGCAGAGGTAGAAAGACACAGGGAATGTGTAAGCCAGAGGCCACCAAAATAACACCTGGAGCAGGCAGGGGATGGGAAAAATCAGACATCTGCAGAACAGCATGTGCCTTTGGAACATGCCTGCATATGTAGAGTTTGGACAAGGAGGACAAGATGGCCACCAAAAGCTGAGCTGCAGCAAGAGCCAAATGCCTGCCAGCCTGAACACAAGCCAGGATATCAGCCCCTGTTCTCTGTTCTGCAAAAATACACAAACCAAGGAGGTACCAAGAACCATGGTGGTATTCAGGTACAGCAGACAACAGGCAAAAGAGTGAGATGAAAAGCTCTGATGATGCTCACCAAAGACATGAACTATACTGGGGAAAAGGCAAGCTTTAGTGCATTGGAAAGAAGCTTTTTGCTATTAATCCTTCCCAAGACGCTACATTAAGAGGTAAACTTGTCCACAGGTAAAATCTGGGAATGACAGATTAAATTCTTTCCTTCATGGTAAGTAAGGGCGGACTCCTGGTAGCAGTAGCAGTACTAGCCTATGGTTTTCCGTATAGGCAGAAAGGTTGGGGGGCAGGAGGGCACACAAGTAATTTATTTTACATATAGGTCCAACCTGTAGAATTATATCTACTATCTTGACTTTGAAGAAGCCATCTCCAAGGAGAAGACACTGCAGAACATTATCATAGCAGGAAGGACAAAAGCCACTGCATGCTTTTCCTTTTTTTCCTTTTCCTTTTTCCTCCTTTTTCATCACATACTTTTCAAGTTACTGTTTGCTCAGTGGCAGAATTCCTGGCAAGTGCTGACAGTGATGCAGATTGAGAGGGTTATTTCCGCAAAGATTTACTTTGACAGAAGCTAGTTTCCCATGCCGGAGTTGCCTTGTCCCATTCCACATCCAGAAGTTGTTATACACGTTCAGCACATTCCCTTGGCAAACTAAAGTCTGCAAATTTTGCCACCAGAACAGGTAGTAACACACCAGATGCTATCACACACCAGAGCCAGGAGGAGAACTTTGTGCTTTGATCCATCTCACCCATCGCAACATACTGCGCTTCGTGGTGCCTTCCTGCTCCACCGCACATGCCGTTTGCTGCTTGGTTACACGCTGTGCTCCTCCATTCCCTCTCTGCTTGCTTAGGTGAGGAACCAATTAGTTAAAGCAATGCGCTGAAACAATTTGGCAACTTGTTCACCTAACCCAAGAGACCTGACTGGTAAGAGAGAACTAACTCAAAACTTTGCAGACAGACAGACATGTAAAAATATCAGAGCATCTCTTACCCAACCTTTCTCCAGGGATCAGAGAGTACAGTTGTGAAACATATCAGAATTCTGTTTTCTTCTTTCCTTTCCTAATTTTGTGTCTGAGGGCTTAATTTTTATTGGGATGGTGTTGCAAACAAGCCAACCAGGGCCTTCAGGAAATGTCTCTATACCCAATTCCTCACAAGCGAGTCCAAACATTCTCCAGTTGGTCTTTGGAAATTATGTGAAGCAAAGGGGCTCTAACTCTGATGTGGACATAGTTAAAAGCTGCAAGAAGCTCCCTAGGCTGGAATGGCACCTACAGGCTTAACGTATTTATATTAATCAAGAGTCAATCAAAGGCTTATTGGCACTCTTGGTCTGTGTGCCTGCATTATAAATAGCAATAGAGATTTCTGGGAAGGTTTAGTCAAGGCCTTAGCAAAGCTTGCAGCTACAGTACAAAATACATAAACCATATAAGGTTACATACTTCATTAAATGTTAGCAATATGCTTAAAACTAAAACTATGGCATGCACTTTATATACAATTTTGATTGTCTATAATCCGTGTCAACACAGCTGTGCTACAGACCTCCTAAGTCACTCTTAGCAAGTCCATCTGCTTCACTGAACTGTGTCTAGTTTTCAAATAATGGCAATTTCTTTAACATTTTATGATTTCTGACTATGAAAACTGCCTCTTGCGTGAGCCACTGTCAAAATCTGACTAATGTTGCAAACTCTGTGGTGCAATACAACTTTGTTGGCAGTTGGAGAAACATAAAAATGTTAAGACACTTCGCAGAAGTTTTAAAAAGGAGTCACTGAATAAATCTTTTAATCTCAAGTAGCACGTACTTCATTACATCAGCATTTTTCAAGGAATGTTCCTATTGTCAATGAAAATTAGCTCCAAGAATTTGAAAGCATAAGGACTTAACAAGGGAACCAAAATCCCAGAATTATGGCTTTTGTGTCAAACATTCTGTAAAAAAACAGACTTCTGAAAAGCTGGCTCTTCTTCTTTACAAACGCAATCCTTTACTACCCCAGTAAGACCAAAGCAGATAATCTTTACAGGAAGATCTCTGATAGTTCTCAGTTAGAGAAATGTCATCACGCCCATCTGGTTTGCTCTGTGCTATATCCACGGAAACGTCAATGGAAAAGAGAGGACAAACCAACTTCCCATCAGCAGGGACAGGACCAGGTTTGGGACCTTAACTCCCGGGCTAGATTCCTGCATGGTCTCCAACAGTAAGTTTTTTGGGATTTTCCTCAATAATAGCTGCTATCCAAGTTATAAAGGAGATTTAACTGTACAAAAACTTTGAAGAACTGATAATAAGTTGTTTCTGAGCAGAAGGAACATAAATATCAAATTCTTAAGTCAAAATAATTCTTCATAATTTAGTGACTGACAAGCACATTGGCCAATTCTTTTCCTCCACAACTTTATTCAAATATTATCATTTACTTTCGGAATAATCCAGCAAGTCTCAAATCAAACCTGGTTTTCCCGAGGATAGAGAAAATCTGTAGCAGAACATTGCATAGAAGCAGGTTGCAACTTGCCTTATAGAAAAGTCAGCATTTCTCCATAACAACAAGAACTTTAAATAACTCAGTCACATAAGACTAGAGGCCATGTAGCCGCCACCTCTTAAAAGTACCCTTTATATTACAAACTAAACAACAAATCTAACATATCTGCAGACTCAGCAATGGCTGTGGATGTTTGTCCTGCCTGATATATGGGCATTAGCCAGTGCTGCAGTCTGCTCTTGGAGACAGTCCATTGCACAATTTACTGTATGCTTTTTGGATTTCACTCTATTCCTTACAGGAAGCCTAGACTTTTATACCTTCAGTAGACATCTCAGTTATTATTTCAAGTAGAATGAATAATATCTGGCCAGCTCACTGTTCAACTGAGAGAACCAAGAAGAGTGATGCGAGTGAGTCAGCAGCTAGGGTTATTGCTCATAAGTGGATATAAGTTTACATCTGAGACCAGCAAAACACATGCATGGAGATCTGTCTTCCTGTGCCATGTGCACAGTGGGCTGATCATTACTAAAAAGGCCTTTCTCCTTGCCAAGGGCTAACCTTCAGAGTGACCTTTTCTTGGTATGAAGGCCAAGGCAACGGTACGAGGGCTTCAAAGCTGGGGAGGAGGTAGCAACACATGGGGACCATCACCCACAGAGCGTCTCTGGGGACAGCATGTTGTAGTCATCTCTCCGCTTTCCTTAGGTCCTAAGGAGAAAGACTCCATTGCTTCATCCTTTCATGCAAAACAACTCCCCTTTGATGACCCTCCACTTTTCTCCTTAGAAAAAGAGGGGGCAGAGCAGGGGCTCTCTTCTCTCCTCCACCCACCTGGCTCAGTGCAGGGAGACATCCCAGCCTCAAGGCTGTGCCATGATGAACCTTGTGCCCAGAGCAGAACAGAGGTTGCTACTCACACTTGCTTCCTGGCACAGCTCTCAGGTGTGCCAACACAGCCCCTCACTATATCTGCTTTGTTGTACACCGAATGCTTTGCAGAATGTATTCAGAGCCAAGCTAGACCATTAAAAAGAGATAATTCAGGGAGGAAAGAATTTAAGTGTCCAATTTTCTTCAGCTCTTCTGCTTTCTCCACTCCCCCCGCCATGGGAATAAATCCATCTATATAATTTCCCCCACACCAACACTTTGGATACCAAAGGATACCTAATCAGCTGGGGAGATCCCTGTATGGCTGCTGCTGTGCATGGGGAAAACACCAAGCACCCAAATCCATCACAAGCCATAAAGCCACCTCACCAAAAGGCTTTTGCAGTTCTCAGAAAGACGACGTACTTGGACTAACTGGAAAGACTTTGACCTGAATGCAATGGCCCAGTGGTACTGCTCAGGCTGGGATCTGAGAGAGGCAGAGGCAGCGCTCCAAGAGGGCTGCGCTGCGAGCCAAGATACACACTGAGGCTTGGGACCTGTTTTAATTATTGTTTCATTTCTTTTACTGCTCAGGAACATGTAACAAGCTGAAATGTGCGTTGTGCCTGTAAACATTTACTTTCTTTTGGTCTTGTGCAATGCGATGTCTCATTCTCTTGGATGGTGCCTGGAATGCAGGAATAGCCATAACACATCGGCCCAGCGACTGTCGACTCAAACGTTTGTCTCCGACAGTGACCAGCACAAGCTGCTTTGAAGGAAGTTGCTAGAAACCCCACATTGGGCAATTGTGGATTAGGTTGCCTCTGAGGGAAGCTGCTTCTTTCTGCCATGCTATTTGTGTTTGACTCATGCCCTAAAGAATCAGGAAAGTCTGCCTGTCCATCCAATAATTGGGCTTTTCCCATGCCAATTCAAGCAGTCAAGTGCCTTCCACCCCCATGTGCGCCAGTTCCTTTGGGTGGTGCACTACACAGGGCTGCACAGGGCAATCCTGCCCTTTACGGAGGACCACATACCGTGCACAAGCACTGTGGGGCTGCTGTTGCCTGATGGCACACAGAGGCAGAACTCTGAGTCAGTCTTGGCGTGCACTTTGCAGATCCCAGATGCCCTCTGGCCCCTTGTACCCACAGCCTGCAAGCAGAAGGCGTCTGGGGATCCTTTCCCCCCCTTGCTTGCCAGAATGGCTGTTTTCAAAGGGCGCGAGTGAAGGGGCATGCGCAACTTGTGATCTTCTCCAGGCCTTCGGCAGAGAAATTCTCTCGCAATTTTGGCAAACCCCACCAGATGCACAGGAGGCCGCTGGGGCAACACGAAGAGCTGGCAGGTCCGGCAGCGCACCAGCCTCCCCCACCCCTCTGGCGAGGCCGTCTGCCTCGTGCTGGAAAGGAAGGGAACCTTTGCCCCTTCTTCCCAGTCTGAAGGAGCATCTGCAGGACTGAAAACAATCAAAGCCAGCTGTAAAAAATGAAGGGGGGGGTGGGGGAGGAGGCAGGGAAATGCTGATTATTATGACTAGGAAAAACGCTATTAAAAAAAATAAAGAAAAGGGAAAAACTGATCCCATATGGGAGGCAAATGAAACACAAATGCAAAACAGGCCATTACGCAGTGTCTGTTGTAAGGCTGCCGCGTTGGGGGCTGCGTTCACGTGTCAAGATGCGGTGCCCCTGGGACCTGTGGAGATACCCCTCCACTCTGCAGCAGGGTTAGTGATACCTTGGAGCATCCCAGGCTGTGACCAGCACTGGGGTTGCTGATTAGACAGTCTCTGCAGACTGACCGAGAAGTTATTCGACTCCCCCGCAGACGCACACAGAGAATAACCTCAGGTCTGCCAGACTTAATCATTCCACCGGCCTTTTTCTGCCTCAGCCGTTTATTCCAGGCAATTTCGCAGCTGGCCCTTGCTCCTTTTGAGATAAATTATTGCCCTCCTCTGCTCCCACAGGTTTGCCCACACAGCTGCCCTTTTATTGTTCCCCTTCTCACTCCACACTTTGCGTTCTTCAGCAGATCATCTCCATCACCCGTTCCATCTGCCTACCCAACATGTGCCCTTCAAGCTGTTGCTGAGCTACAGCCAAGCCCCTACAGCCGGGCTCTCTGGGGCAAACCATCTTCAGCAACAAGAAGTGGTTTTTGGGATGCAAGCAGTGAGCACAGTCCAAGCTCAAGACCTCTTTTACACTCCTGGGAAGGCAAAATGCCCACCCTGTACCAGCCATACTGTGAAGCTCACTCACGATGTTACTGGACCAAAGGGGCTGAAAGCCAGCTTTCATTTCCTTCTCAGCTGTTTCTTCAACTGCTCTCAAAGCACAAGGAGAGTCAGTACAATGGGGGCTCATTTATTTCATGGTGGTTGTGATGATCATTCATCCACAGAAGGAAAAACATGAGGACAGCAACATGACTTTTCATGTCTGTGGGCTGCACTCCCCAGAGATAAAAGACTCTCCAGATCTCAAGGGACAAATGGTTAAAGGGTGGGTGGCTCAGTCTGCCCTGCTCTTGTGATTTTGTCAAAGACTCATAATATTTGGTTCTGTTCCTTTTTTTAAGAGGCCCCTGCCCATATGTGAGTCTCAGCATCTATTTAAAAGACAAAGAAAGTAATTTCTTGCATACTCTAACAGAGAAAAAACTTAGAAAAATCTGAACTTCAGAGTTCAAACCACAGAAAGAAAAGAGTCCCTTTAAGAAAATCCATAGGAAACCCTCCTGTTGCAAGCCAATCTCACATTTTTTGAGTCCAACACAGCTGTTTTAAAATCCCTGCATCTGGTAATGTGAAGGCAGGAGGCACTTTGGCCTTCCAGAGGCACTGCTCTACAGACATGCCCAAGCCTTGCTTCACCCACCCTGTGCCATGACCTGGTCTACTTGGACCTGCTTTTTGATCACCCTCTCTCTGGTATCTGAATTTGGGGCAGAAGCAGGAAGAGAGAGGGCCCTGAAGACACTCCACTTCTCTGTACGAGAGTGTTCCACAACATACCCAGGGCCACAGCCAAATGCATTAGACCGCAGCACTCCCAGATCCTACTCAAGAGTCTTCATAATTCCTCTTCTCAAGCCAAGAAAAACAGAGCAAGCAGAAAACAAATAACAGTGGGCAAGCAGGAGTATTTGTCCCTTACTACAATGGCCTTAAGCAATCAGAGAGGTAGGGCTGATTAACCTTTAATTACTTGTGCAATAACGACCTCTGTTTCCAGCATTCCTTGGCAGGCAGGAAGTGACTGGAGCAGTCAGGGACCTGTTATGCTCTCCTCTCCACAGGCTTGAAATCAATACAAAGGCCCCTCACCCAGCTGGTCACAAGTTTCGAGACACGCTCCACACAAAGGTTGTTTATAGCTATTAAAAGCAGTGAAAAGAAAATAAAAATAAACGGCTTTTACTGAGGAGTTGTTACTGAACGGCATGGCTCTACAGCTAAGGTCTTCAAAGCTCCCACACTACTTTTTCCAGATAGTTAAAAAAGGCCCATTATGAATCCAGCCTTCAACCTCAGTATATATTGATACGTTGTGTAGTGTCATACCCAACCAGAGAGAGCGGAGGAGGCACTTTTCTCTAAGCCAGAAACACAAGTTGGGGCAGAAGAGAAAGATCATCCTTAGATAATTTCTATGACATAGAAGAAAGGCAGAAAGAGAAGTTAAGGAATTGGCCCAAGCTCAGCTGAATACAGTTTGGAAGTTAAGTTCACTCTGATTCCCAGGCCACAGAAATGATCTTTCTTTTAGGGGTGGGGAAAATCAAGACATCCACAACTGAGAGCTGAAGAACGCAGAAGGTGCTCTACCTTCCCACAGGCTTTACCACACTTCTAGATGTACTGTAGCTGAGACAACTGCCCAGCTGGTCATCTTTCCCAAGCTCCATCTTGGCTGGGATTCTGCAACACAGCAGAGGCTGATCCAGAGGTCAGAAAAAGAAACTCTGCAAGAGACAGTTTGCAGGCTATTTTGCTTCCCAAGGAAATAAGTCTCTTCCTATCCCCACCTCCATCTGCTGGAGTCAGTTGTCTTGACGCATGTGGCACTGATGACTTCCCAAAACTCTTGTTCTTTTAATATTACCATTAGCTCTTTGATATCTTGGTTATCCACAGAAACAGCCAGAGTGTGTCTGCATCCAGCAAAGTTCTTGGCCCTGATATTTTGTGGCAAAGAATTGCACAACACTAATCTAACCCATGGTCGAGTGAAAATATTTCTGTGTCAGTTTCTATCTTGCCCTCTTTTGTTTCACTCACAGTTCCCACTCATATATATCACAAAGGGAGGTACTTCTGGATAGCCCATCTCTAATCACGTTGCCTCTGACTCCTCCCTCCTCTAGAATGTTTATTTACAGATTTTTCAATCTCTTTTCACAAGAAATGGGTTTTTTTGCTTCCTTAACTACATCACAGCTGGCTCCTGAACTCCCCCTCCTTTTGGAGACAGTGGTCAAAATAACATGGTGTGTCCCAGTATTTAAGGGATCCTTTACAACACAGGAAGACATCCCAGGTTTGCTGAGCAGCTCTCCTGATAGTTAAAGCAGGAAACATGGAGATAAAAGGAGTCGAGTCCCTCTGCCAATAGAAATTTCTGTTCTGCTATGCATTAGGGCAGTACAGAAGAACTGACTTGGGCTAGAAAATAGCTGCTTTGAAGACAAGACTGAGGCTATAGGCAGACCTGTCAGTTCCTGTCCTCTCTCACAAATCGAAAAGGGTAAGAAAACTCCAAATGGCACAATACCACATAGCTCCGAACCCTGCTCCAGCTGTAGCACCCACTGCTTTCATCAGCTGCAGTAAGCTGCCTGCTACGTCACTGCTCCCACTGCCCAGAACCTAGAATGCACATGAAAGAATTATCCCTAGGGGTGTCCCCATCTGTTAGTCTGAAGGCATTCACTCCCCTTGCACAGAACACTTAGTTTTCTCTCCACTGTCGTTTTGGAGTTGTTTCAGCATCATAAAGACATGCGGAAGATCCAGCTGGACAAAGCTGTCTCATCCACCGAGGTGCCCACAAGCAAAAGTAATGCAGATCTCCACTTCCCCTCCTTCTGCTGGAGCTCCAGATGAGTCGCAATCACCCAGTTGGGCAAACTGAAGCATTCAGAAGTTGACTGAGTCATCTAAAGGAACAAAGATCAGCAGCAGCAGGCTGCCACACAGCTCTGGAAAAGTCCTCTTTAAAACACTAAATCCCTGGAATGAAGGGTTATGCTTCATTTACCCATGAGAGTGGGGGGTGCTGCAGTGTCAGACAGCTACTCGGAGCTTCAACATCAAATCTGGGGCTTCTCAGGCCTCCTCACGCTTACTGTGTAGAGATTTGCCTGATGAGCCCCTAACAGCAGGACCCATCTTTGAAGTCCATGGCCCAGCTATGCCTACATAAGCAGTAGCAACATCAGGCCTAACATGCATTGGGCAAAGAAGCATAAGAAACAGCCCACAAACTCTTTCAGCTTTGTTTCAAAAGGCTTGGAAGTTCCTCCCCTTCTCTTCCCCAGCTCCTTCCATAAAAGCTTTGCATGCAGAGCAGTGTCTCTTGGGTACCTCATTCTCTTGAGCAAAGTAAACAGACCTCCCGTGCAGCGACAAATGAACAACAAACAGAGGGGGAAGAAAAAAAAAAATTAAAATCTCGCTGCCAACTTGGAGGGGTTTTTCGGCATGTTTCATTTTTCAAAAAAATTCAAATGTGCAAGCCATGCCCCAAGGGTGACCCGGCACAAAGCTTTCTGGCAGCTCCAACGTCCTCCATTCCCCCCTCGCATCACCACAGACACCCCGTCTTTCCCCATGCTCTGCCCCTGACGCACGCGCGCACACACGAAGCCCTAAGAATCCTGGCACCCGGGCGGCTCTTTCTTTTCCAAGCATGCCAAAACAAGCTAAGCTCCTAAATCCCTTTTAGAATCTGGCCTTGTGTGGAAATCTGTTTGCCTCCATCCTAATGTTTATTTTCTTTTGTTTTCAGGTTTGTTAGCCCAAGGGCAAATGTTGTTCCTAGCACCAGTTTTGGGTTGGTGGTTGGGGTTTTGTTTTTTTTTTTGGTATTTATCTTTCAATCAAGTGTTCCTCCTTGCAAGGATAAACAGGATGTTTAGAGACTCTGGGTATGACGACCAGTCTTTGACAGCTGTTGTGACACACCACACACTGGGTCTGCCATGTATGCAAGCACTGGCACAGCTCGATCTGCAGCAGGCTCTCTTCATTTGAGGAGATGGACTGTATCACCAAAGAGGCCTTCGCCAGCTCTACGTTTTCAGCACAAACTCACAGAAAATGCGCTACACAGTCCAGAACAACTCCCTGGCCTCCCCCTGCACTGAAGAGGATACCACCTGCCCACCCCACAGCTATTCCCTTTCTGCTTGGCTCATTTCACTTGCTTAGCTACACTAGAGTATGCTCTGCCTCTCAGAAATTTTTCTTTTCCAGGTACACACAGACAGACAACAGTCAAAATACTTCTAAACCACGCTGATTCAACAGAGGGTGTTTCCCAAGCCTTTTTTAGGAAAGGAAGTTTTCCAAGCCTTGAATCACTGACATTGGTCTGACTCCTAAACCAAAAACTTTGGAAAATTGGACAAAGATAGCACTAACTGAGGGCCAGATCCCAAGCAGACCTACCTACCTGGAATATTATGTGTGGCCCAAAGATGCTCTCTAAAGTCATAGTCACCGGGAAGAAAATGCAGTGCCTAATTCTGTCACTGCACAACTTCACCAAAATAGTAATCGCTTTTCATTTGCAACATTTACTAACAGCTGAAAGGCAGGAAAGGTTAAGAGACTGATAATTGATCCTGGTTTGTAATTAAAAACAATTAGTTTGGCACCAGGCCCTAGTCACTGTAATCTCGGGCCACAGAATGACTGCGGGATATCTCCGGAATTCTGCAAGCTGGGTGTGTCCACAACACCAGCACACCCTTTGCTAAGCTCTACTATACACAAAGAGCTAAATTCTGTCTGAACAGCCATAAATCATACTAAAAGAAATGGCTCATTCAGGATGTCACCTTACCTAGTCTAAAACCTTTTGCATTTAAATAATATTTCTAAAAATTACCTCCCTTCTTTACAAATACAGGACTCCTAAACTGCAAGGTTCAGTTTTCCCCATGAAAACCACTTTAAGAAATTCACAGGACAGATGACAAAGTGTCATTGTCTTTCACGCTGTTTGGGACCAGATTATTCAAGGAAACTCACTTCATCCTGCAATGCTTGTCAAGCTCAAGCCTTGAAATCCATTCCAGGTAACACTCAACCGCAAGCCTCTGGACCACGCACAGAAATTACAGCATGAAATTTTATGGTCTGTGTTATTCAGGAGGTCAAAAGGGATTATCACAATGTTCCTTTTTAGCTGTGGTACCTACAAGCCCTGGCATATAAGCCACCCTGGAAAGCCATTCTCGGACAACTGCTTTAAATTCGACTCCGAGCAGTCCTTGAACTCTACTTCAGGAGAAAGCAGCATTGTCAAGATAACACTTTTACAGCTTTCAGTCCTCTTAGCAAAAATAGTGCTTGCTTTGTGTACCGTGCCCCGTTTTGCACACTAGGCAGCCATTTCCATCCAACCCTTACCGCTCCCTGCAAGTCGTTCCACAAACACGCCAGAGATGAAGAAGCGATAGTCTGTCCTACAACCTGAAAATTTAAACAAGTAAAATAATTTTCCTGAAAAAAATCCACCCAACTTTGATGCAATTGGGATAACCTGCATGGATCAAGAACACCCCAGCCATGAAGACATTTTCCACAGCAAGATGGCGTTGGATAAAGGCAGCAAAATTTTCCTACTGGCTTTGCTTTGCACCGAGCAAGAACAACGCCTTTTCTGGAATCCAACACAAAGTTGTACTTACTTCTTTCCTATACTGTATTTTATTTAGCCTTTTTTCTTTGCTTAACCACCAGTAGGCTGGTCAACAGGGAATGATGCACAGGACCGTAAAACTGGCCACTCATCTGAAGGCAACACATAACCTTTGAGAGTGTGGCTTACACGCTGAAGATGAAGCGATGGCAGCTTTGTGCCTCACCACTTGCCAGCTGAGCTGCGCCTTACGCCTTCCCACTTCAAGGTAACTGTGAAGACAAACATTTGTGCTCTCTGAGGTGAAGTAGAAAGGCTCAGCTGACAAGTGGTTACAAGACACAGTAATTGTCACCTGCAGACACCCACGCATTCTTACGTGATCCACTTCAACCACCAAGGAACCTGTTCCTAGTACCCAACCGAGCAGGACTTCCAGCACAAAACACATTTCCACGCTGTACTGTTAGAAGCGCCACTGTACACAGGCACTTCACTCGTTCTCCAGTTCTCCTCTGGCTTCTTTTAAAAAATAGTAACTACAAGTAAAGGAAAAAGCAATTGCGCATTCCCTCGGAAGTGCCCTGGTGTGGCTGGGACAAACGTGCTCATCCTCACCGGACGCCTTTCTCCACCAGAGCGGCCAGCGCAGTCAACTGCACACCCGCTGACTGTTCTAGCTCTTTACTCTCCTTGGGGCGTCGCACACGTTCAGAGGCGATAGAAACTGCGTTCAACATCTCCCCTGTACGTCAGAGAAGACAGCAGCTGCAGAGCTGTGCACGCCAAGTGCGAGACGTGGCTTCTCCTGCACCACAGCAAACATCAGCCTCTTCAACCAAGTTGTTACTTTCGTCCTTGGAGAAGTTATTCACACGTATATCCAAATCCTTGGCCCACAGGTATGGCTGCTGACATAGCCAAGGACAGCTCGACACCTCTGATAGCAGGGATAGATGCAACCTCATAAGATCTGCCAATCTCTTGCATCACCCAAAATAAACATCAAGATGTGCTGGAAGGAGCACAGTTTAGTGAACAAAACTCCGTAATTCTGAGCCTTGTCCAAGTTTCACCATTCATTTGCTTCACCTCTCTCTGATACACAATGCAATCTCTGCCTTCATATTCAAGTATCATCTCTGTTTTCTTCTAGCCTGTACAGTTTGGGGGATGGGATTTGTGAAGCACTACATCAAATTAGGCACTGACACTTCCTCAGAAACGCTGGGCAGCCAGAGACTGGGAAAAACCCAACATCTTTTTCCATGACAATCAGGAACATTAAAGCAAATTAACCATGTATCAAGATTTCCTAATTTACATTGTTTAATCTGACCTTAATGTCACAGGAATATTATTTTAGAGGTAGCTGGTAGCATTGCCCTCTTAAGCAGCTTGAGTATCTGCCAGAACTCGGTTGCAGTAACTTCCTACAGGTACAGGTATACTCGTCTCTATTTCTGCCCTTTTGTGCCACTCCAGACAGACACCTGTCTTGAACATGAGCTAGAAATTAATCATCCACAGAGAAATCACAGAGTAGCAAAGCATGGTTGACCTACCCAGGCTTTAGATACTCACTCAGCCTAGAGCATATTTGGGATTGCAAATAAGCTCCTCTCAGCTTGGATCCTCAATGCCAGTACAGAAGCTGGTGACTTCAACCTCCCCTGAAGGCCATAACAGGGAAGGCGGAGAGGCTGATGATTGATACACCTCTTGCTGCTGTACCTAACACATGGAATACACCCTCATTTATCCAAAATATCACATACCTGACTGTTGGCTTGCTTAAGGCTGACCAAGCAGTTAGGAAGACACATGGTAGCACTAGATTAATTCTTTTGATTTTATCTTCACCACGGTGAAGAAGATGGAGCTATCTACATTGGAGGAGACCACAAAGGAAAGTGAAGAAAAAGCAGCAAAATCCATAGTATTATACTGTAGGAACGAAGCAACCCCAACATGGATGAGCTTCACACTGAGCTGGGAGTTTGAGAAACAGACCCTTTAAAAAACACATTAAAAAAAGGAGGGGAGAGTGGTGAGGCTGTGTCCAGCAGAGAGGAGACCCTTGCATCTAGACAAATTCAGCTGTCCTACTTTAAAACTGCAGGCCAACTCCTGATTTACGCTGGAGTTCCACATGTCGCTACACTCTGGAAGTGTTGGCTTTGCAGATATGCCAAACATAAGAACTGTTTTGAGTGAACTCAGTATTTTTCCACATCTACTATTGTAACCCTGCTGGCAGGCTGGGAGTAGCAAATCCTCCCTTATCTCCCTCCTCTCCGAGACCATCTCTGTGTTTAAGCACCGGCTAACTTAGATCATCATGCACGATTCCCCTTGGAAAAGGGACAAATAGGGGGGTAGGAGAGTCACTGGGATCGTAAGCAACAAACCATAGAAGGAGATGGACTGTCCTGCAGAAGGGAAGTTGCAAGGGGAAAGAGGCGACTAATGAACAGAAGGGGGTGAGTAAAATCCTACTTGGATTGCCTCTCTGGGGAGCAGCTGTTTCCTTGTAAACATCTTGCTAGCTGTCCAAACAAGAAGTTCAGACACAGAACAATAAAGGAGAGCACCCGGGTAGAAGCGTGAAAGACATGGGCTCATTCACTACCCTGCCAATTGCTCCAAGTGGCAGAAGTCAAAAGCGGGAGAAGCATTAGCCAAGCCATACGTTTAACCCTGCCTGTGCCGGTGTCATAGCCGGTGGCCTGCAGAAATACATCCCATTTGATCAGTGGTGAAATCCTTCCTAGTCCTCCTTTCACCCTGCTGTTTCTCACACACCAGCAGAGCACATTACTTAACAAAGAAAAAGAGGAAATATCCTCATCAAGACAAGGAGAAACAGCCACAAAGCCAAGAAATGAAAAATCTGAACGTGGCATCCCTGAAGGCCTAGAAAAGTTGTACCACTGCCCTGGCATTAGCAACTTGGAAGTAGACGGAGTTGCACCAGCAGTAGAAAGAGTCTTTTTATTAGTCCTGAGCACAAAACAGCCTACACTGGCAGAAGCATTTCTATGCCAGTACAACTGTGTTCACATAGGACTCTTGCCAATGCTGCAAGGTAGCTGCAGACAGGGGAAGGAATACTAGCACAGCCGTGCCAGTAAACAGTCCTTGGGCCTGCTGGCCACAGAAGGCAACTACCTGCACTGCACAACAGTGAGCAGAGCCTGGGCACCTTCATCTGTTCCTTGATGCTTCTGGGGATCAAACACACGTGTGCCCAGTCACAAGCCTATGCAATAAACCTTGTCTCCAGAATGTCATACAACCATTAACAAAGGAGTGCAATCAAATTGCACCCACATCTCCAGGAAAGGGAGGGTGACTTTGCAAGGAAGGCAATTCACAGGATAGAAGGACACCGTAACTGACAATAAGGGAATCCTATGTCCTGAGCCTATAAGTCCAGTTATCTACACCTTAATGTTTGCCTCCAACTGACCTAGCTTGACTTTTACACATTCTATTCAATGCAAACTACACTTATCCTAGCAAATTAAATGCCTCCTAACTTTTACTCAAAACAACCTACAGAAGCAGGAAAAAGGTATGCACAATGACATTCTCACAGCCACAAACAGTAACAAGCAATTCCATATTTTAGACATAGTCCACAAGTTCACAGGAAAGACCTGATACAGTCAGATTTATTTTACCTTTTTATTTCTTTAGGGCCATTTTGTTGTAGTCGTGTACAAACATCCAGGAAAAAACAACACCTAGCAAAGGCTGCTCAAGAATAAACATTCAGTCATTACAAGATGGGAAGAGTGCAAGTTCTGCTGATCAAAATCCCTCTGAGCCTAAAGAAAGGCAGATGGCTTGTTGCATTAAAGTCCAAACCAATCAGGAACTCCACCTCGTCTGGGGTCACCTTTCTGCCTCTGCTTCTCTCTCTCCATATATTTATCCTTGAAGTCATCAAAAGAGCGAGTTTCTGGGTCTTGTTCTTTCTCTGGAAATAGGTTGGGAAACTGAAAGGTTTGTCCTTGGCCCTAAGGAGAAAACAAATGGTCAGAGAGACATTCCAGCCTTTCTGCAGTACTTATGATCCATAAGCTTACAATGGAAGACCACCCTGGAGTTTCAGCTAGTGCAAAATGGTACCTCTTACCTCCCAAGATCCCTTTCCATCCCTCTCCCCAAGATACAGATATATCCTTCCCCTCCAAAAAACACTAACTTTCAGCTTCTCTTCTCCTGTGTGCTAATTAAGAAACTGACAGCTTTTTTTTTTCACAGATGAGTGGTCAGGAAACAGGACACCCCATCAAAGATTTTGAACCAGTTCAGAGATGTTGTATGAATCATACAGCAAAAGCAAGATGAGCAAAATAAGTGATCTTGTGAGAGTAACACCTTCAGGGAAATACACGGTGGAGCTGGCATTCATTATGTTAACACTGAGGCCATGGGCAGTGGTTATAGTTGTTTAGATCCCAGCTAAGGATAAGAGAGAACAGCCTCAGCAGCTGTTACTGTAGGGTGTAATGTGGGAATTCGGAATAACAGATATTAGAGGTCTGTTATCAACAGGAATGAAGACTATAGCGTAAAACAATTACAGTGGGAACAATCTAATACATCACTGATTAGATTAAAGTGATTACATCTGCATCAGTCACTCTGCCTAACACACAAGTTCTTTTAGTGAAACATCATCATCAGATCTATGTCTCCCACTTGGAAAACATTTGCTTGGTCCCTGGGTTTTATCTAACAGCAGGAAACCATTATTCTGTGGAAATGTTCTATCTCATTAACATTATCTACTTGCTTTTTAGTGCTGTTTGCACAAAGCACAACTCCACTAAACTCAACCATATCATCCCTTCCATTCAGGATGGGAATTTGCATAATAAAACTCATAACTGATAGTTCATAGCTTCAAAATTGCTCTCCAAAATACTTAGAAATCTTACCATATGTTAAGTCCTTTGGCAGAATTCTGCATAGAGAAATCTCAACAACTGCATTTAACTGCTTCAGATGAAAACAATTATTTTTTTCAGATTAGCCATTCTTTACATTTGTGAAATGAATACAATCAAACAAGTGGCCCAGTTATTAAATAGTTCCACAAAGGCCATGAAATGAGCCTTCCACAACATGGCTTCCTATACTACATTTTGGGATCAGAAATGTGACATAATTAAATCACAAAAAAATAATCCAAACCCAAAACCACGTCACTGTGCCCCTGACCCAGCTGAATGTGTGCTATGTTTAGCCATATACACTCAACCTGGTAATTTACAGGTGTGAAAGAATTTAAACCTCAAACATACACTTTGGAAAATAAAAAAAAAAATAAAAAAAAAAGCCATGACTTCTCCCCGTTGAGCTTATCCAGGCTAGAATCTAGGAAATATCAACTCATGCTAAGCAATGCTCCGGTTGTTTTTGTAGCACATACTTCTTGGGGGTTTCCTAAGAGCCTGACCATACTACAAAAACAACAAGGGAGCTGCTGTGTACATTGCTCTGTCCTCGATTCTAGCCTGGATAAGATCAACTGGAACAAATCAAGGTTTTCCTTTCCATGGTGTGCACTCTGAGGTTTCAACTCTCTTGTACTTTTAAATTGCCAACNGTAGTAAGGGACTGTTCTTGTTATGCAGCACTTCCATTCTGGTATGCTTCCAGCACCAATGCACTTTCCTTACTGGAGAATGAAGGAAAGCTGTCCCTAAAGCGTACTAACAACATCCATGGCAATTCACTAAGCATTGCAAAACAGTTATTATTTTAAAAAGAGGGGAAAGAAACAAAAAAAGATATTCACAGAGGCTGCAGCGAAACCAGACAAACCTTTCAGCTGTTTATCAAAGCGCTCACAGTTCCCATTTCAAGGCTGGTGAAAGTCAAATATTGAGCTGAAAATGTCAATCTGGAGTCTTTTAATAAATCAGAATCAGCACAGACAAGTTGGCTCTTTCCAGCTCTTGTTTTGTGAAGAAATTCCGATTTTGGCTGGCAGCCAGACACGATTTGAAACAGCCAAGACATTACACCCTGAGAACTGAAGGTTGATAAATCTTAAGTAACAATACTATGCAGTAATACTGCACTGTAAGACTCTGAAGTGATGAAAGCCGTATGAAATATCGCTGTTGTGCATGCTCAGTAGCTAGTTTTCAGAAGAAGCCTGTATCTTGGGTATTTCAAAATTTCAAAAATACCAAAAAGCATCAACTTACATAAAGGATTGTGAGTCAGTCCAGGCATATTTACATTCAGTGCATCTTTCACACAATGCCAGAGGCTACTCAGGCTCAAGCTCATACGCCACCTTCGCAAAAAAGTGCCAACCAAAGGAACGGAGGGGTCATCACTCCCTTATGCAGTGCTGCTTTTTCTTAAACTTTTCCTTTGCAACAACTTTCATTTCTATACTGCAAGCATTTGACTATCATATGATAAATGCATCCTCAGAAAAAAAAAAAAGAGAAATGAAGCAAACAACAGAATTTCTATCAAGTTCAATAGGGTTTTATCTGTTTTGCAAACTGCTGAAATATGAAATGCTGGTATATTCAATTAGAAAGCAAAATTTTGGCTTATTCCTAAACCTTGTGTTTGTTCACTGTTTTACCTTTTACAAGCCATTTAACTTTTAAATACTGAATTACTGAAATTCACATAAACTGAAATGGGCTTTAAAAAGGCCAGGGCTTGTCCTCCCTTAGAACTTCTGCCATAATTACCTGGCAGCATAGCCAAAGAAGGAGAAAAGAACACCTTTCTACCTGACACAGCTGTGCTAAATGAAAATCCTGTAAAAAAGGCAGACACTGGCAAAATTAATTATTTTGCTTGGATAATTTAGTCTACCTTGGAACCAGATGCTGCACTGACAGCAGAATAACTTTTTCACCAATGAGAGGTGATAAACTGATATTCTGGAGTTTATAAGGATAAGCTCCACCACCACATAGTCTTGTATCTAAGTGAGCCCTTATAATGTTAAACAAAATAAGAGAACAAACAAAAAAATCAAGTCAGAGAGGCGGTATTAAAACACTTAAAAAATAAAGGCAACCTGATGGTTTTACATATTGCTATTCTCAACTGAGGGTCTTCCCCGAGACCTCCCTTTTTCCTACAAATTCTAAGATTATGTACAAGTGAGACGCGTGATCCAGTGTTTAGATCACAGAAATGGGAGCCATTAAACTTCTGTTCCTGCTGAACTCTAATCCTTGCTTCAGCATTACCCAAATACAAAACTGACTTATATACAAGGTCTTAGGAGGATTCACTTGTTAAATGGTAACATCCTTCATGATAAAAAGTGACCTAAGCATCCAACATGTATTTTCCCCTTTAGATTTCCAGCTTTTTTGGTTAGAAAGGCTGAAAACACCCCTTGTTCTACAAGTCTGTAGAAGGAGTTATCACATGAGCGGTACAAATCGCCTCCATTCATTTTAATGAGAGGTTAAGTGACCATAATTAGGCCTATGAAGTCAAGTGTTAGCCTTTCCACTGCTGAGCCTCATGTCAGAAAATTACTGGAAGGATTACCGGGCATAAACTCACTTATACTTCTGTGACCTTTGCGTCCCTCGAAAAGTTTAGGACTGGAAGGTCAACACAGATATCATTATGTAGGAATGACGCAGCAAACACTGATCATGTAAACAACTCTGAGATCTTCTGATTATTTAGATAATTGAAGCACTTACTACTGTCCTTCAGAATTAGGAGAAAAGTGATGTTTATAGTATCGTTAACTAAAAAAATGTTGGACTCAGACAGCACGGGATTCAGTCCAGCAGTAGCAGCAAACACAGCTAAGTTTAATAATCCAGTGCATTTGAACAATTCTCCTGCTATTGCAGTGGTAACATCTGATGTTAAAATGTATGGCAGAACAGCACGGAAAGCAGCTTCAAAAATCCACACAGCAATGACACAGCGTATGGAGTATCCAAGTTTCCTCTGAATTCACTACATGTCAAAAGAAAATTGCTGTCACATCTGCTGAGTAAATGGGTTAATTACTATGAATGTACCGGACACTTTAAACAGAGTTTGAGGAGAAAGCATTCACAAAAACGTTCCCACCAGTGCCATCATTCATGCAGCTAAATAGGTGTTAGTCCTAATGTTGACAAGGTCAGACTCCTTTTTACAGCCATCTCCATTAGATTTTTCAAAACAGGTTTAATTAAAAATAGGTCTGGATTCCAGAGGCTTGTCTACAGTTGTGCTCCCACGGGTGCTAACACCTGTTGAGCTGAACGAGTGAGAACGCTGAAGGAGGAGGGGATGTTGTTGCTTTTTTGACTTTCCCCGATGTTGATGCAACTGGGAAGTTTCCCACTGGCATTCTTTCTTTCTCTCTTTTTTTTTTTAAATTTTTATTGTAATAACATTAATAATTATAAGTGTATTGGAGGAAGAAGGAAGGTTGCTGTATCACATTAATTTTATATATTCTGCAAAGACACATAGCTTTGTTTTTAATTAAAAAAACAAAATAGTGTATAAAAGGAGCATTTGATACCCGGGGCTGCAAGTCTCTAACTTAAACCTTTCTCATCACATTCCAAAAGGGGAAAAAAGGCAGGCAGGCAGGCTCTGGAATGGCAAGATATTGTTGATCCACAGCCTTCGATGATTTGAGGTATTTTTTTAGTGTGAAAATATTATGCTTGGACAGATCTTGTATTTGTCCAGTTACAGCCTGAGAATAAAGTAAACAGCTCTGAATCTCCAAGAAATAGTATTTGGAAAAGAAAGGACAACAATTCTTACATGGGGAACAGCTGTGGCATTAATCTGACACCTAAGGGTATGTTGACTATGACTTCATACATCTTCCACCTTTCAGACAGTTGCAGTAAGTTAATGGATATGTATGTTGCGCTGGGACACATAAGGTAATATTTTATGAAGCAGGGAAATGTAACTGGTCATGAGAATATACCCACTTTCATTCAGGTAAACGACCCCGCACCCGCTACCAAGCCATGCTGGAAAGAGCAATACTTCCACCTAGTGGGCAATCGAAGGATCAACCCAAGACCTTCCAAAAACATCCTTATTTTTCCAGTCATAAGCAGTTTTAACTTGAAACTGGATTAATGAGAGAAAACACAGCTGGTAAAAATGGTGGGAAAGCCCAGCTACTCTGACTCATGGCAGATGCAAACTAATTCTCATGAAAATAAGGATTTTACAGTGGTTACCAAAGACTTTCCTAAATTAGGCAGATATTAACAATGGACTGCATGGGGCCTGTTATGGCCTGAATCACCCCCATGAGCAAGAATGAAGGCAAAACCTTCAGTTTCAGAAATTACACTGAGTTTCTAGCTTCACCCACTGTTTAAAGCTGGTGTGAACACAGAACTGGCAGCTCATTGTCTGAGACACCAGAGCTAGTGATGAAAAGCAAAGAACAAAAGCCAAAAGAGAAAGAAAAAAAAAAAACCAAACCAGACAAACCTCAATGGTAAAGGAGTTAACAGACAACCACAATACAAAAAAAGAGAGGAAAGAGATTAGGAATGAGTTGAGGAGAAAACGCACAGACCAAGCATCACTGATGAGGTTAGTCAACAGTCAGGATTCCCTCACTTGGGATGAAGTTCAATGCAAAAAGGTGGTCCTCCGGCCCCATTCATAGGTCAGAATGGTTCATAGGACAGAAAACGGCATTCTTTTTAAGCTTACAATGACACTGATATAGGGCAAGGCAGTGACGGACACTTGCTGCCTCACGTACCGAGAGCAGTCCTCAGCCACAGTATCACAGGGCTCTGTGCAGGCTAATTTGCCCAGCAGACAAAATGAGAGGTTGAAGGAACAACCAGTTACTGCTGTCCCGCTACCTCCAGTTCCAAGCTAGTCTGGGTAATTCTCCTTGCCGCCGTAGAGCTGCCCTTAAGGTAATGGCAACTGCTTTAGGTTCAGAGGTTTGATGTGAAATAAATGCATGAAGGCACTGCCTTGAATGAGCGACTTGCTCCACAAACCAGCAGCATTTTGCTTCCCACTTCTTGCCCCTGAGTATCTGTGGGTTGCAAACTACCACCTTCTCAACTCAGCAGACAGAAGAAACAAGGCTGCATTAAATGCAGTCAAATATAATTTGAGAACTGACCACACTTCACATGACTTCTTCAAGTCCGTTTCAATTTTGGCAAACAAGTCTTTAAAAGCAAAGAAGTCACTAGCAAGAGGCCACGACAAGGGGAAGTGCCTGCAATTGCCTACGAAGGAACAACACTCAGAGAAAGCAACTTGTGAGACACAAGATCATTCCTGGCACTCAATACCTCAGCTCTGTTCTTAATGAATCATTCATGCCTGATCTCTCACAGACAAAAACCTAGCACAGACAACCCTGGAGTGAGGATTCGCCCACCAAAGCAGAGATTCCTCCTTCAAAAAGGAATGTATATTTTTTAGCCGCTGTAATGCAAAATCTTTGCAGAGATGAGGTTGCCTTTAACTTCAACACAGTAACTCATGGTTAGTTCTCATCTAAATACAACTCTGTACTTCATACTGTTCTTGTAAAGGTAAGGACTGTCTAGAAAAAAACTCTCCTCACTTTTTTTTTCCACTCCCCTTCCGAAAAGGGGCTTTGAGAAAAACTTCTAAGATCTTTAAACTCTGAAAAATTAAAAAACCCATCAGATTTCCCATTGTCTGTGCCTCCTTAGTTTGACCCCAAGCCCATATGAAGCCTTACACAGCCTTTACGATCACACAGTGTTCCCTCCACACTGAATCCTTGTCCCAGGATGGAGTAACACTGAGGCTGTGTTGCCAACAGCAATTTTGAGCTTATGGTTTTACAACCATAAATAGCACTCCTTTAATGTAATTTTGGTATGTGAAGAGGTTTTCTGTCACTGGTTGCATTTTTTACATAGAGCCAGGTAAGCCCAAGAGAAGTCTAAACTATAATATGCTCCTGTTATGAAAGAAATTCGTAAGAACATGAAGCTCCTTTTCCACTGGGCAACCAACACACGTTTCAGAAGCCGGTTCAACCACAAAGCATGCTTGTTAGACATGACTAAAAACTCTCCAAGGAATATGCTGTAGTCTTCTCTGAAATCCAGAAAGCTTTAATAAGAAGTCCATATCCTTACAATATATTCTTTCACTTACTGGACATTTCAGCAATCAACCACACGAGTCGTGAACCTTCCAGCACACAGAGTACAGGGTCAGCATGAAACTCACTGGCAAAGCAGCACTATATGACATCAGACCATAACTTACATACAGACCTCAAACAAATACAGGACTTGAAAACTAACCATTTGTTTGAATCTGATTTTTAGACTAAGTTGTTTAAAACTCATTACACGTTCTGGAACGTATTAGAGAAGATTAAAGAGGATTGGCAGAAATATTCAGCTAACTAGACAATCCACTGAATTTGAATTCTAGCTTGGCTGGTTAACAGTGATCTCCTCTTTCCACACAAGCGCCAGCGCTAACTCACCAGCTGTACATAGGCGACCTTGTAATCTGGCTTCTTCACTCTCTGATTCTTGTGATTCCTCTTGTTGTTTGCACCTGTAGAAATGAAGGGAGTCCCACTTTTTACTTCCCAGGACTACTAAGTTCCCAAAGCAAGACCAAGCTGAACGGGGGACTTCACTAGTTCTGATTTATTGTTAAGAGCGATACCTCTTCTTCAGTATCACAATTACCAAAATGTACTGAAAATAGCACACACACCACTCTCCTTGTTTACAAGTAGGGAACGGAAGCATCACCAGACTCAAGCTGCTGACATCCACAGTACCTTCACATCACACACAAAGTTTGCAAAGCAGCAAGGAGGTGTCTCCTGAGCAGGGGGTCAGGAGCAATAAACTGTCTTCTCAACCTCAACAGCTTCAGGAAGACAAGGAGGAACCGACCACTAACCAGCATCAAACCTGTCAATTTTTACTAGCCAGCTAATGAGCTGGATCTACTGTTTCTACACCCGGAAATTGATGACACTCCACATCCAAGAAAACACAAAACACCTCACCCTTCTGCAAGTATTCTAGTCACAACTGAGTGGGAAGTTCAATTTGTTACCCATATCTTAGGCAGACATTAAAACTCTCCAACTATTAGATATTCTAACACCCTTTCCTCTTTTATCCCTGAATATATACATTCTACCATCACTTCCACTAGCAGTGGGTTACAAAATGGCTATAAGGACAAGCATGAGTATTTTTATTGCTGTTTGGAACTGCATCTGTTCGGTATTTAAGTCTTTATTTAACTCTATTTTTCATGTAAGCATATTACAGATTATCTTTCTGTTTTCTTTTTCTCCTTTTATATATTCTGAGTTTTACAACTTTATTCAAAGCTTTTTCTCTCATTCTCAATTTTTCACTATTAGAACTCTTTTTTCCTACCCCGTTTTAAAAATCATCCCTACTTGTACCATTGGAAACACATCAATAAATTCCTTTGCTTAGGGTCACTGCATGAAAAAAGAGAAACGCGGCCATCAAAGATGTCCTAGCCAAATCAATCTCCATTTGATTAATGCACTGCCTGGTGAGCAAAAAGGTAAGCAACGTGAAAATTATATTCCTGACTGCACTGCATCCACACTGCGGTCAGAGAAGCTCTGGAGAAAGAAGCATTCATAAGTAAAGGCCGCCTTATATAAATTTAGCTTATTTCACTTATGGGGAGGGGGCCTCTATTCCAAGTCAGAGTTCAGCATAACTTAAACTATCGGTGTTTTTTGGTTTTCTTTTGGGTTGGTTTTCTCAGTTTGCACTGGTCAGGGTTTTTTTTTGTAGGGGAGAAACACCACCAGTGGAAGGATAAAAGTCTGTAGAAGAATTGTGGAAACGAAAGGTGATGAAAAATTGAAAGTTTGCCAAGATGTTTTTCTGACATTATCAACAGAATACATTTCTTTACTCTACAAACTTTGCCTTTTGTTTGACCATAACACCTCCTCTGTGTGCATGCATGGTTATCTCAACTCACACATTTGTTTTTTGTAAAAAAGGTTATGGCTGAAATTTAGTTTAATTACTAAGTTTATTAAAACACATAAAAAAGGTCCTTGTGAAGTGAGACACCCACTGTCCTTCAAGGAGAAATGGTACCAACTACAAAAGTATATAGCACAAGCTAGATAACTGCCAAGATGATAAGGCTTTTTAAATTCAGTTTTTTGTTTTTAAAATTGTCATAATCTAATCAAAGCGTTCAAATATGAAGTGGTGAATATTCACTTGAAGAGACAAATAAACAACTATGCTAATAGTCACTAGCTAAGCACCTGAACCCAAAGTTCGTTGAAATCTAGTGGACCTTTTGAGAGGAAAAGCGTATTCTGGCTGCAAAAGAATGCCATATTCATCCCTTTGGGTTATTCAACAGCACTTACCATACTGTATCCTCGTCCTCACAGCAGCTACTGGCACATTGTATATCTTTTCAAGGTAATTCTTGATATCCACTTTTGTCATTCTAGGCAATGCAAACACGTTTTGGGGAAAGAAAGACAAAAAAGTATAAGTATTTAAATAAAATAAAACATAGCCAGAGTGTTTATAGACTGGTGATACTCTGGAATAAATGTCTTCTCCCTTTTAACCACAGCAGCTTTACTGCACAAAAGTGTAAACTCAACATACATCATACACTGCTACACCAATTCATTACCAATAAACTGTAACAATGACAAATATTTTATCCTCTATAGCCTCAACAGTCAAAACCACAGATATAATCTGTATTCAACAGGAGTGGGTAGGCTTTCTCACTGCCCAAGCCAAGAGTCCTAGGGAAGAGAGGCCAAGCAAAGCTCGTATTTAAATGAGTGCCCTCTTAAAAAGGTCTTCCTGATACAGAAGCCCCTACCCCCGGCCTGGAAGGAGCTACCTGGCACTTCACCTTCCCTACCTGAGCTAACCAGAGAAGCTGCAGTGTGGTGACAAGAGGCAGTGTGGCAGGACGTGTGACACTGGGTGGGTGGGGGGTAGAGG